>PVJL010000772.1:0-342329 GCA_004026885.1 Lyroderma lyra | reverse complement strand
GTGTGTGTGTGTGTGTGTGTGTGTGTAAACTCTAAAGAGTTTAATAAAAACAACCAAAAAAATCCCCCCTGTTAAACTAATAATGAGTCAAGCAAATTTAATTAGTATTAAACTAATAAATTATCTTATGGGATACAAGATCAATATTATAAAAACCAGTTGTATTTCTATACACTAGCTATGAAAAAAATCTAAAAATAAAGTTAAGAATATAATTTCTATTTATATTAGCATCATAAAGAATAAAATATTTAGGAATAGATTTAACCAAAGATGTGTAAGACTTGTATAGTAAAAACTATAAAACACTGTTTAAAGAAATAAAGGAAGACCTAAACAAAGGAAAGATATCTCATGTGCATGGGCCAGAAGATTTAATATTGTTAACATGACAATACTCCCAGAATGATCTACAGATTCAGTACAATTCTTACAAATATTTCAACTGCCTTTTGGCAGTAATAAACAAGCTTATACTAAAAATTCATACATAAATTCAAAGGGCCCAAATAGTCAAAACAACAATGAACAAAGTTGGTGGACTCATACTTCCCAATTTCAAAACTTACTACAGAGTTATAGTAATCAAGATATTGTAGTACTGACATAAGGCTAGCAATACAGATCTGGAATAGGATTGAGAGTCCAGCAAGAAAGCCATATATCTATGGTCATTTCATTTTCGACAAGAGTGTCCAGCCCATTTAATGGGGAAAGAAGTGTCTTTTCAACAATTGGATATCCCTACACGTATGCAAAAGATGAAGTTGGATCCTACCTTACACTGTATATAAAAATTAACTCCAGGGAGTTCCCTGGTGGTGTAGTGGCTTAAGGCTTCGGCGCTGGTGCTGTCAACGCTGTGGCCTGGGTTCGATTCCCAGTCAGGGAACTACCCACATACAAAAGAAAAAAAATCAACTCCAAAGGAATTAAAAACCTAAATGTCAGGGCTAAACCTATAAAATTCTTAAAAGGAAACAGGTGTTTTAACATCATCATCCTCTTGGGCCTAAGATTTTCATCAAGGAAATTGGAACTCTTATACTTATTGATAAGAATGTAAAGTGGTGAATTCCAATCCATATCTGAATTGTATCTCAACTTAAAAAAAAATTATTCTGGCTTCATAGAAGGATGGAGCATAGGTGGTCAAGAGTGGAGACTGGGAAGTTGTTGTGGTCTAGTCTAGTGATGAGCTGATGGTGCTCTAAAGCCCAAGCAGTTGATGGCTATGAAAGGTGAGAAGGCCCAGGAAAGGAATCCTTTGGAGAGGCTGACCTCAACAGGAAGAGGGACACACCTCCCACACTGAGGCAAGAGGGAAGAAGAGATGTGGGCACAGGGGTCTGTCTTTGGTTTGATACAAAAGAAAATTGGGTCTGTCTTTGGTTTGACTTGCCACCATGGGCTTATGTTGGCAGCACTGTACAAACCTTACCGACTTGTTTGTACACGGTGGCAAGTTCGCAAAATTAATTGTCAGATTTTGGGTATGACAGCTCCGATGGCCATTCCAGGAAAAGTTCCAAAACTGCTTTGAAATGTGCACTAGGCACTGGTGTTGATGCACAGCTTCCCAAGGGGAGTACTTCAAAGGTGACCATAGTGATAGTCAGCAGTGAGGTATGTAGCAATTTTTCTAGGGTGAGTTTTGTGAAATTAATTGTTTGACATCATATGCCAATGCATTAATAAAAAAGAAGAAGGTAGAACTTACAATGACATTAAACCAACATGGTTTAACTGACATATTTTTTAGATCTTGCAACCATGTGAAGCAAGTTTTATTATTTTCACATTCATTTTATATAAGGACATGGAGGCTTAGCAAGTAACACTGTTCTAAGTAGCCTGCATCCCGGTCTTCTAAATCTCATGTTCTTTCCGCTATTACCCCATGAATCAAGCAGAATACTTTTTTTGTTTATTCAAATTCTTGGAGTTTGTTCCAAGGTATCTTTTTTCAACGAGCCTATTTTTGTAAAATGCCTTTGATGCTTGCCCATTCTATTTTAAAAAACATTTTTTTCTGTTAGTAATAATGCTAGTTGTAGAAAATCTAGAAAAACATGTTTTAAATTCCACTGAGATAAGTACTGTTAACATTTTAGTGTATTTCTTTCTGGTATCTGCCTAAAAATATATTGTCTATAAATATGTATGTGTGTTTACATGTATATATATACACATATATATCTATATACGTGTATATATACACACACATTTTCTTTTACAAAATTGTGTACATACTGTACAGTTTTGTGTCCTACGTTTTCACTTAGTGTGATGTTGTAAAAAGTGGCATAGCATAATGGAGGTTAATTAGGCCCTAGAGCCAGAAGGCAACGCCCTGTTAGCTGTGTGCCCTTGTGAGTGCTACTTAATTTTTGTACCTTAGTACAAAATAGGTTCGTAGTGTAAAATATGGTCTATCCTATGTACTGTGTACTCTTCTCTGATCCCAGGTGATCTCTGTTCTTGGGATCAGGAACTGCCCTGGGTCTGAAACATGTCTGCTCCCTCTCCCATTGGCCAGCAGGGTCCTTGCCGTTAGTCCATATTGCTCATATATCCTGTGATCCCTTGCCCTGTGAGTCTTGTAACATCCACCCCAACCAATCAGCTCCCCAGAGGCAGCCCCTTGACAGTCTCTGTACAATCTTCCTGACCCAGTCAGTATGTCTGCAAGCATATCCCTGAGCCACATACGTAGACTTGCTGTGCTATTTCACTTACAAATATATATTAATATCGTGGATATTGTTCATATTAGCGCATATAGCCCTGCCTTGTTTTCTTTTGTTTGTTTTAAACTGCCATGTAGGGTGAAGGCTTTTTAAAGCAAGCCATGAAACCTAGAAGCTATAAAGAAAAAGTTGGTAGATTTGGCTACGTAAAAATGAAAAGCTTTAGTCTAAGAAAAGATACCATAAACAGAGTCAAAAGACAAAACAGCCTCTACACTCACCTGGGCCTCCAGCATTGCTCTGTGATCCTCTTTTGGGCCTTCATCCCTTTCTCACCAATGACTATGTCAGACCTTCCTGCTCCTCTGAGCTCCAGCTCCATCCCTCCTCACTTGCTTGTCTTCTGCTTCACACAGAAAACCAAAGTCACCAGGTGCAATTGCTCTCTGCTTCCTGTCACAGGACCTCTAAATATATTTGAACTCAGCCCCATCCATTCCACCTCCCACCTGATAAAATGGAAGCTGTCTCCCCCTGACCCCATCTGAAGCCAGCACCACCTCTGTGCTTGGATCCCATCCCATCTTGCCTGGGTAGCACTGTGGCTCTATTAATTACCCAAGTCAGGAAGCCAGTCCTGCACGCTTACCCTGTCCATTACCACACCCTGCTGGGTTGTACCTCCTAGATACAGCCTGACTATTCTCTCTTCTCTTTTCTTCTCTCACTGCTCAGTGTCAGACCTCATCATTTCATGCTGGGACCTCACAGGTCCCCGCTTTCAACCTAGCCATCCTCAGAGCTGTCCTCTATGCAGCTGCCAGTGGTGCATCTAAAATTCAGACCTGCTCGTGCCTCCTGCCGAACACCCTTCACTGGTTACAGACCTCCTCTATCAGTCAGTCTCATCCGCTATAGTGTTGGGGGTGAGAGCCGTGAATCCCTGGTTGGTGAGGGAGCCCCTATCATTTGGAAAAGCTTCCCCATCCCATTTGAGTCACAGACTTTCAGGTCAGGCTTGTCATTCAAGGTTCTCTCTTCCATGATCCTTGATTGCCCAGCTCTCCAGACCCACCTGCCAGCATTCTTTGCCTTGGACTTTAGGTCACACGACTACCCACTTCTCCCAAGAACACACTTAATGGCCCTACTTCACTGGGGCCACTGCTGCTCATCTTCCAAAACACAGCTCAGACTTCGTCGCCCCTGAGACCCAGGCTAGGCAAGTGGTTCCCCTGTCTGGGCAGTCCTAGCCTCCTGCACAACCTAATTCTTTGGTGAGCAGTCTGGTGGTCTGGCTGCCTCTTAGGAAGCTACTTGGCAGCCATCTGACTCAAGAATGTGGGACAGATATCACCACTTGGGCCCCAGCTTTGGGTCCCATTGGCTAATTCTAGGGTAGCAGGAGAGGTCCCACTTCCTTCCTTCACAGTACCGATTACTCCCATGACGTTGAAGCTGCATAAAAGTGATGTATTATTGTGTTTGCCTCCGCACTACACTACAAGCATCTTGCGAGCAAGGACTATGTCTTGTTCTATGGCCCGGCACATACCTGGTGCACAGCTGAACCGAAAAGGAACTTGGCAAACCACAGACCGAGTTTAATGTTTGCTTCGTCATTGCACCGAAACAGATGGTGACAAAGACAGTTTATGAACTGTAATTAGGATAAGCGTAACCCCAGAGCGTACACACGAGCCAATAGGCACGCAGTACCGGCGGGCCGGTGCGGCCTACGCGGCTGTTTCGGGTTCTCACGGAGGCAGCCTCTGTGTGGGCTGCCAGTGCCGTGAGGCCGCAGGACGCTGCGGGCCCTTGGCCTTCCGTGCTGGTGTCCCCGAGATGTCGTCTGTCACTGTCCCCGTTCTCTCCTGTGTCTTCAGTCATCTCGTCTCCCCTCTGTCCTCTCATCGTGTAAATATGCCCACGTGCCCTCCGCCCCGACCTTTAAAACCCTCTGTCCTGCCCTGCTTTCTCCTCAGGTGCCTCCCTCGTGGCTTCCCTTTTACCCTCTTGAAAGATGAGCCGATACCACGGCTGTCCCTGCTCCTCCTGTGCCCCCTACATTCTGAAAACCCCTTGTCCACCTCAGCTTTGGGGATGCCACTTGGTCTTGGTTCTTCCTCCCCTCCCTCTGCCTTTCCAGAGATAACTTGGCTCTGTTGAAAAGCTGGAGCCCCTCCAGTGTGACTCGCCTGTCCATTTCTGACTTCAGCCCACCACGACAGCCCCTCCCCTCCCCCGACTGCGGCTCACCTGTCCCCAGGATGCCATCTGCTCTTCTGCCACACTTCCTGCCTGCTCCACCCCTTCTGCCCACGGGTATGGACAAACCCTCCCCACCCTTAAACACCCTACTGCCGCCTCTGGATTTGTTCGTTCCTGTGATTCTCTGTCCCTCACCACCAGCCTTTTCCAAATAAAAGCTGACTTCCCTGCCGCCGTCTTGTCCCCTCTCGCCAGTCTCAGGCCTACATTACTGTGGCAGCTGCTTCCCAAATGGCATCAGAGACCAGCACTTTCCGTGCCTTTCCTGCCCCTCTGCCCTGGTTCTTATCCTCAGGGATCTCCCTGCGGGCCGTGGCCCAGGCCTCATCTCCTATCTTGTCTCTTTTCATTTCCCTAGGTCCCCACCCCCCCATTCTAGGTGGACGCTTTCCTGATGCTCGGTCCTTCTTTGTCCTTCTTGACACTTTCCCCATTGCCTGTAACAACAAGGAGATGGAAAGAGGGTGCCGAGAAGACTGTGAGGATAAGGGGGCGTTCTCTGTGTTGGCCTGGTGGTATTGGGTCGTTGTAGTGGTTGCTGTTCTGTAACGGTTTGAGGGATTCCTTAGGGCACAACGGAAAGAGCTGGATGGAGACCAGCAGACCACATGCCGGTTCTGCTAGCTTCTGGCTGTGCCCCAAACGTGCTTTGTCCTCATGGTCTTTCTCTGCCTCTTGTGTTCTCTCCCTGCTCTTGACCTCTGTGGCATTCCAGTAATGCTTCTCTTACAAATCAGACATGATGTTGTAGTCCTTTTACCACGCACTGCAGCTTGTGTTCTTCACCAGGACACACAGGCTATCTTGGGATCAGGACTTATTTCACATCCCCTGGAGCACTGAACAGAGAGATTCTTGCATAGCGTGGGTACTCAATAAAAGCTTCCTCAGCAGCATCAGCTCATGGGAAGAACGTGTGTTTTAGATGAAAACAGACCCAGAATCTGATGCTGATCTTGGCCTTGATCCTTGCTAGCCGCGTGACTTTGGACACATTGCTTACCTTTCCATTAATCATTACGGTAATTGTGAGGATGAAATATGACAAGGGGTGCTCAAAAGATGCAGGTCCCCTCCCCTTCCTGAGATGGAAAGAAGATGGGAAGAAGTGGAGTTGGGTGGACACTAGCATGGGGGACACTAGGACACCCGGTGAGACAAAAGCCAAACTTGGGTGCAGACTTGAGGATTTGCAGGGAAGCCATTTGCAAGACTGCCCTGGTTGGACATAACACCAGATCGTCCATGAATGATCTCCAGTTTCAGCCCCGGGACTGACCAGAAGTAGGAGACAAAATGACCTAAATTACCTAAAGAGGCTTCTGAGGACATGTTGGTATCACCTGATGTGTCTCTCTCTGCCCGTAAGTGACTGGCCAGTGGTTGGAATTTTATTGCACTTGGTATAGTCCCTTGACCTTTCCCACGATCCTGCCTTCGCTTCTTTTCCTGCTGTTTTTATAGTTTTTTCTTTTCTTTTCTGTCTCCTTCCCTCCCTTGGCTCCTACTACATGCATGGACAGCAATACCCCAACCCAGCTGTCCCCTTGCTAACTTTCCCTCCCTTAGAGTTTATCTGCTGGGCAGGGCATTCCAAGCCCTTCTCTCAAGTCTAGGAGCTCTTCACGTGGCACCCACAGGGCAGGTGCTGTCGTTGGGCAGATGCGTGGCAGAATCCTTTGAAAATGAGGAAGAGGCTGGAAAGCCAGCTGGCACATCCATGTGGAGCATCCAAGGTGTCATTCCTTTTTCTTTGAGACTTTCTGTGTCAGCATTTTTAGATCAACTTCATTCTTTTCAACTTTTATACAGTATTCCTTGGAATTAGAGTGCCCTAGTTTCTTTCAACTTTTTGCTATTGTGGGAACAAATAATGTTTGCTTTTTCCTTAGGAACCATGCTGCAGGGAATGTGCTCAGACATGGCTCAGGGGAGGCGATCTCTAGGATAGATGCCCAGGGGTTGGAGGATACATGTATTTGAAATTTCATTAGATCCTGACCGTCTAGTTCAAAGACTACCGCCACTGGAAACACCGTTTTCCTTTAAATCTTGCAAAAGAAGCTCTTCTTATTGCTAAAGTTACAAACAGATTGTTCTATATTTATTCTAAGTTTGTAGTTTTGCTTTTTTACATTTGGCACCTCTTACCCCCCCATCCCCCGTGAGAATGTTTTGCATCGTATTGGTACCACTTGAATAGTCTGCTTTGTTTTTAGACTTGTTGTTCTACTTCACTGATCCATATATCTTTTCCTATATTATTGCTGTCATGTTTTGTGTGTTTGTGCTTTTCAAAAAACTTGTGGAAAAATATATATAACATAAAAATTGCCTATTTAACCATTTTTAAGTGTACTTAGTGGCATTAACCACATTCCTATCGTGTACAATAATCACCACTGTTTCCAGATTTTTTCATCAGTCCAACAGAAACCTGTACCCACTAAGCAGTAGCTCCTATCCCCACCTCACCCCGTCTCCTGGTAATCTATTCTGCCTCTATGAATTTGCACATTCTAGGTATTTCATATAATTGGGACCATACAATATTTGTCCTTTTGTGTCTGGCTTTTCACTTAGCATAATATTTTCAGGGTTCAACACATTGAATTATGTTATCAGAACTTCATTTCCTTTTATAGCTGAGTAACATTCTGTTGTATATAAACTACTTTTTGCTTATCCATTCACCTGTTCGTAGACTCTTGAGTTGTTTCCACCTTTTGTTTATTGTGAATAATGCTTCTAGGAACATAGGTGTACAAATATCTGTTTGAGTCCCTGTTTTCAATTCTCATGGGTGTATACTTAGGAGTGGAATTACTGGGTCATACAGTAAGACTATATTTAACTTTTCATGGAGCTGCTGAACTCTTTTCCACAGTGGCCACAGAGATGTTTGACCTCCTTCCTTGTTAGTAGAAAGAGCAGTCCCTGAGACTTGTTCTTCCTCTAGTTTTGCATTCACCTGCCTACAGTCTCCCTGTCCCTGGAGCCAAGCACAGGACCTGGCACATGGTGGTACCAAATGAAGGTTGGTCTGGTTGGGTGGGTGGATGGACAGATGAAGTCCAGGCCACTGGAAAATCAAGATTGTCCCTGACGGTGTAACAGGACAGCCAGAAGCAATGTGCTATGGAAAGAGTCTGCAGTCATAATATTGGTGAATGAGTCCAACAAGAGACGAGTTCTCTTTCATAGATGAGCCCTTAGTTTCTCTGTGTTTCATTTAGCTCATCTGTAAAAGTGATTGCACTCCTGCTTCACAGGGTGTCAAGACATGAGATCTGGGTGCGAAGGCCCCTTGATAAAGCCAAAGGCACCCACTGACATTAGGGATTGCAGAGTCCCATGTATGTGCCAGCACTCAAAATAGGGCCTAGCACATCAGTTAAATGATTTCTTACCTGCATTCATTCATACATGCAACCACTATTAATTGAGTGCATGCTCTGTTCTGGAGGCTGGGATTCAGCTGTGAACAAGAAAGAGAAAAAGGCTCTGCCCTCATCAATCACTCAGTGATCCAAGAACAAGTCCCAAGAAATTTAACTCCCTTTCCATTCTTTTGGCTTCAACTCTAGACTTTTTAAAAGCACAGGGAGAAATACTGGTGGAGAGCTTGCATATTATGGAGGTGTCTCCAACTTTAAGGAGAAAAATGGATTTTAAAATGTAGAATGAAGAATAGACCAGGTACTTTGCAAACCAAGCAGTTTGAAACTTCACGAGGGGAAACTTTTTGGAGTTTCTGTGTGAAGAAGAGAGAGAACAGATTCTAGATAATCCCCCTCTACCCTCTGCCACCCCCAGAAAATAACTAGAGCTGTGGCCTCCATGCCTCTTTTTGCAGGAATTAGGGTTACGTGGAGGACTGTCACCCACTCTGCAATACCACCTTTAACTAGGGCCAGGAGACGCCTTGACTCCACTGGGGACAGAGGTCTGCTTATCTGGTTTGGTTATTGAGACCTGCCCCCGAGGAGCCCTCCAAGGTGGCCCAGGAGCTCATGGTCACTAAACACACATCCTATGCCCTGGCCATCAATCATCTCATTTAATCCTCTTTACAACCCTAGATCATCTCTGGAAAACAGGCTCGGGGAGGGTGAGAACCTCAGTCTAGGTCACACAGCTATGCATGGTAGAGCCAGAATCCTTGTTCTCACCAGGACACTAGTTGAGTCAGGTCCTAGGAGGCAGGCAAAGCAGCAGCCAGGTCGATGGGATAAGAATTGGCAAGAGACTCTACGTAATAAAACCTTTTATACCCACAGGGACATATTTTATTATTTATTAATAAACTTAATAACAAAGGGACCCCTTTGAAGCTCAGAACATTTTATAGGCACTGATATTATAGTTTCCTAAGTGCTTTCACATGTTATTTTACACTTGATCCTTATAATAACCTCTTACATGAGCAAAATTTTCACACCCATTTCATGGACAGAGAAACAATGGGTCCCTAGTCTCTGTGTAAGGCCTGCTGTGTGGGTCTGACAGCGTTCAGTGCCAGCGGGGTTCTGAGGTGACCCCAGCCTGGGGGCGGGAAGGAATGCCTCAGCTTAATGAGGTCACAGTTGGTATTTCCCCAAATCTTTATTATTTGAATCAGGTATGGTAGTAAATGCAATTGATCTGTATGTGTTATTTAACAGTCTTTCTCTACAACAGTGGTTCCCAACATTTTTCCACTTGTGTACCCCTTGTTTTTAACACAGCTGTTTTGAAATACTGACACTTTTGTTCAGTGCCTATCTTTATGTAAAATAGTGGAAATGAGGTAGTAAGTTAGGAAAGAAAAATTACTACCCTAAAAATACAAACCACAGATTTAATTTTACAATACTCATAACAGTTAAATATTGATAATGATGATCAAGTATTTAAACATTAAATAGAAAAACTTCTTGGAAAGAATCATGATTAAAGACAATGCACATACTTTTACTCAGTCAATAACTAAACTGATAAACAGTCTGGCTACAGATGTATTTGTATGTTTGGGGAAGTTCTAGAAATGTCACAAATGGATTGTGATGAAACTGCATAATGATTGGTAGAAGAGCAGTTTGGGGGAAGGGTTCATAGCCACGCCTTCACCCATCACCATTCGCTAATGTGACCTAATTTTGAAATGTCTCATTAAAGGTGACTGAAACTGAACATTTATTGTTCCGTAACTTTTTCCATTCTTTTACTTTGTGTTTTCGCCATTATTGACTATTTTTTGCATACCCCTGAATGACCCAGCACATACCCCAAAGGTTACATGGGGGTACACACACCACCACTTGAGAACCAATGCTCTAGAACATGAAATAAACTTTGCGTGTATACTATTGCCATTAAAAGAACTGTCACCTCTAGTGATGCCAGTGTATTTACAAATGGCTGAATTTTTCCTGTGCATATGGTTCAAGGGCCTCACCTGAGGTTTGGGAGCTACTTGCCCTGGGCTGGGCTTGGAATGAGACCAGGTCGCTGCCCTCAAGGGTCAGCCCACCCAAGTAATTGCACCAGAGCTAGAGATAAGTGCTGTGGGGAGACAGCCTGCCCACGAAGACTTCACCGAACAGGTGATAAGCATGTGTGTGTTTCTCTGCCAGGGAGAGAGAAACAGAGAAAGGGACAGAGGTAGTCTTGTAGGGAGAGGGGTCGGCTATGCAAAGGCCTTGTGGCAGGAGTGACCTGGGACGAGGCTGCAAGGGCAGCAGCCAGAGGAAGGCCTTTGGGATCCCCCTTGAAAGCTGTGGGTGGAGAGTTCTTGGGGTTTTTAAGGAGGGGGTGACCTGTTTGTCTGTTTCTGAATGACCCCTGAGGTGGCAGATGGGGACTCTGAAGGTGAGGAGACTGCTGTCCCCAGCATCTCACCACCTAAGCCCATAATACCATGACAAGAGTGGCCCCTGGCCCCTGGGTCTCTGCTGGGTGCTCCACCTGGGAGGATTTTAGAGGGACAGAACAGCCCTGAGGGAGGTGAACAGGTGTCAAAAGAGTGGGCGTCGGACCACTCTGACGGGGGCCCAGCTATATGAGGGTGGCAGGCAATGAGGGATTTGGGAATCCCGGCTGCTCTCCGGGTGCCTCCCCTGCAGGAGCCCTGCCGAATCTCCCCTCCCAGCACGTGCACACTCCTGATTGGAACTTCTGTCACTTCCTGCAGGAAGATGTCCTTGGCCTGCTGCCCTTTCCCCACCTGCCCCCAGCCCCTCCTTGGTGCTCCCTGGGTACCGGCACTGTCTTCTTGTGCAGGTAACCTCCACATTGTCTTGAAATCGTCTGAGGGCTGAGGCCCGCTGGCTTTATCTGTCTCGGTAGTCACAGCACTTGGCTAGGTACTGTGCATTCAGTAAGTAGATGCTCAATAAAGGTTTACTGGAGGAAGCTAGAAGGGAGGTCCATAAGGGCTGGGTTAACATGGAGTGGGTGTCAAAGGCAGAAGGAGCAGCCAGGGAGTCAGGCAGGTGTTAGGGAGGGGGTGGGAGGAGGGTAGCCCATGCAAAGAAGGGTGATGGCTGGCAGAGAGAGGCCAGATTCTGGAGGGGGTCTGGACCGGATTCAGTGGGCAGCCAGAGAAACAGAACGTAGTATGCATACATGCACGTGCACACACACAGACCGATGGATTGATTGATTATAGGGAATTGGCTCACGTTGCCATCTGCAAGCTAGAGACCCCAGTAAAATCAGTGGTGTAATTCAGTCCAAGCCCGAAGGCCTGAGAACCCAATGGTTTCAATCCCAGGCCCAAAAGAAGACCCATGTCCCAGGTAGAGAAAGAACTGAATTCTCCCTTCTTCCACCTTGTTTTGTTCAAGCACTCAGCATTCTATGCTGCCCACCCACACTGGGGAGGGAAATCTATACTCAGTCCACCAGTTCAAATGCTAATGTCATCCGGAAACACCCTCACAGACACACCCAGAAATAACATTGAGCCGAATATCTGGGCACCCTATTATGCAGTCAGGTTGACAGGATTAGCCAGCACCCCCGATAGGTGATGTCAGAGTCAACTAGCAGTATGAGCACCTCCTGCAAGCCAGGCTGTGGGCTCCCATTTGCATTCACCCCTTTTACACCCTAAGAGTGGATATCACTCATTAACTGGAGAGGAAACTGCCCCAGAATTCACACCGAAACAGAGGCACAGCTGCTTCTCCTCACGCATCCTTGGCAGAATACAACCTTCTGTAACTGCCTCTTTTCCACCTCAGGCCTTCTGGGGCTTTCTTTTCTATTATATTCCAATATGCTATTTTAAATGATTGTTATTACTGACAGTGATAAATATCGTGTGTGTGGTTCTATCATAGCAATGATAGCTAATTCATATGACACTAGGTATACCAGGCAATGTTCTAGTGTTTTCCATACATGAACTAGCCTTGATTTGTAGATGGGGAAATTGAGGCACAGAGAGTTTCAGTGACTTGTCCAAAGCCACATGTAGCCAGGGTTCCAGCCCAGAGTCTCATCTGACTTTCCCAGTGATCTGCCCAAGGCCACGCAGCAAGAGAAAGCTGGAGTTAGGATTTGAACGTGGGGATTCTGATTTAAAAGGCTCTCTTCATTCAGCATCTATACTCTGCCTTCAGAATCCTGGGGTATTTTTACAGTGAGGGGGGTCCTTGAAGACCCTCTCACTCATCCTCCTTCTCACACAGGCCCAGTGCTCACAGGTTTCCCCCCGGCCCCACTCCGCCTGTGTTAGCCGCTGTCTCCTTCTACATGGTGTTTGTACAGAACCCCTGTCGTGGCTTTTAAAAAGAAATGTGTGGGATGAATAAGCACCTAAAAATAGCTCAGGATCAATTTTTTAGGGTGGGGGAGGGGTAAGGCTGTGTTTTCCTTTCTCTTCCCTCTTTTCCCTCCCTCTGCCCCTAAGGCCCATAAATTGCTGCTGGTTGACAGCTGGGCCAGGCTGGCTTCCTGGAAGGCAGTAATAACATGGAATTAGCCTGGCTGCTGCCCTCTCCAGGGCGGAAATGCCGGCGCTTGGTCACTATAGACATCTCTGAGTTGATGCCTCCTGCGCTGGTCCACACCCCTGGGACAAGTCTTTGCTTATTAGATATTGGGCCGAGACAGATTCCTGGACTTGTCTACCCGGGGAGGAGCAGTGGAAAAACTTCTCCAAGTGAGAGACTGGCAGCTTCTGGGCTGGGCCATTCGAAGGTGCCCAAAATTCCTGCCTCCAGGGAGGAGCCGGGCGGGCAGGGGCAGAGAGCTCTGGCAGCCTGGGGCCCTGAGCTGAGGTTTCCGGCCGTCTGCTGACTCAGGGACTTGGCTGAGTGGCTCCCATCTGTCTCAGTGCCTCTAACAGGCCCCCTCACCCCCGCTGGCCACCCACAGCCTGCCTGGAGTGGCTTTAGAAATCCAGCAAATCTTGGTGCCCCAGAAACTTCCAGCTAAAAGTGGCATCCTGAGACTAGGCCACCTTTCTTCTTCAGCCTGGTTGATCTTACACAATAGATAAGGGTTCTGGGGTACGTTCCCTATAGCTCAGCCATGCCTAGGTCTGTCGTTTCCCTGTGAGGTCAAATGTATGGAAAGGGTCCACAGACCTGCGTTTAACACGAGGGCTGGGCGTGGCAGTGTAAAGTGGGAAAAGAAATCTTCCAGGAGCAAAGGGTTCAGAGGTCCCTGCTTACACAGAGCCTTTGGCCAAAGGATGGAAAATTCCAGGTGGACGCTCTGAAATTCCCAGTATAGGAGAAGTGATTAAGGCAAGTGCCACACTTCCTGTCTTCCACACCCCTAGGCTTCAGCCAGGACTGGGGCCTGGGTTCCTGAGCCCTAGGAGAGGTTTCAGTTGTTCCCAGTCTTGGCTGTACATAAGCATCTCCTGAGGGATCTTTAAAATGCTGATGGCCAGGCTTGCATCAGCATCCCTGGGGCAGGGCCCAGGTGATTGCAATGTGTAGCTGGGGTGCAGAGCCAGTGATGGCCATAACAATTGCTGTTTTCCTCCAACCTCTGTTTGCTTTCTTAACTTCTGACTTTTCAAATTCAGAGCGGGGCACTGCTATACCTGGCATCGTGTCCTACATATCAGGGACTTAGTACTCATAAATAACGCTGAGGGCTGCTGTGAGATGATGATGATAAAGGTGATGGTGATGGTGATGATTTAGGCCACACTCCAAGGGCTAGAAGCTTTCAAAAAAGTGTTTTCCTATGATTTCATTAAAAAGTGTCCCTTATTAATATTGAAGGGAAAGGATCAGTTTGAAAGTTGAACTTAAGGTCCAAAAATTGTACTGAAAAACAGAAGTTCCCCTTAGCCCAGAGGCAGCAAAATGGCCCATCTTCTGATGGCTCTACTGCCTTCTCCTGTGCCTATACTGTGATCTCATCGGTGGGACCGAGCAAGCCTCCCAAATGGCTCTCCTGGCTCTCTTGACTCACAGGTGACCCCCAGATTTGTGCCTCTGGGTCCCATCTGCGCAAGCTGCAGTGTGTCCACTGGGCCTCCCTGGGCACATGGTGAATGGGCAGTGCAGACTTCATGTATAGTGAAGACCACAGTTCTCCCCCCACCGTCCTGGAGAGCAGGGTCCTTGTCCTGATTCCTCTTAACAGTACCATTTCCTCCTAGTCCCCAGGATCACCTCTTCCTCTGCCCTTCCTGCATTCCTGCAGCAAGTCCCAAATTCCACCTCCTGTCTTCCTGGCTCACCCTGGCCGCCTGCAGCTGCCAGTCTAGCTCCTCTCCAGAGCCTCCCAGGCACCACTCCCAGTGGCCGGCCTCAAACACAGCTGGGCATGAGAATCTACAGGCTGAAGGGACCACAGGAGCCATCACTTGCCTCCCTCCACCCCACTTGACTCCTCTCAACCCTTGCCAGATGCTCTAGCCAGCCTCAGCCCGAGCTCCAAAAGTGAAGAGGCACTCAGCCCCGCTTCTCGAGTCTGTATTTGCTTTTCCCACCTGGTGGCCTGTCTGGCTTTCTGTTGCCTGCATGGCAGAGCCTAAGCGTTCCAGCCGGAACTCCCTATGCATATGCCCAGTGAGATGCCTCCACTTCCGGTGCAGACACACTTGGCCTGTTCCACTTGCCACACTTGGTCACACTGCCCCTTGTGGTTAGCCAAGCTGCCCTGTCTTCCTGCACATGCCCTGATCTTCCCAGCCCCGGTCTCCACTCACAGCTCCAACTACCAGCTGCTTTCTGGAACCCTTGGAGTAGTGGCATGTCCACATGCCTATGGTGCCTCCCTAAATGGGGGCCCGGGACAGTCCCTGTCTGTGCAGGTGGGCCAGCAGGGGCCTGTACTACCTGGCCCATCTCTTCCTCCTGAACTGCCTGAAAACTCTGGGAGCACTTCTGGTTTTCTCGATTTGCAGCTGTCGTCTGCCCTTTATGTGGACCCATCCCTCTGAAGTCAGGAATAAGAACATTTCTGGAGTGGCTTAGCAGCTGCAACAGCTGAATTCCCAACAGGAACCACTGGTAGGCGGACTAGAATTCCAGATTTCCAGGTTCAGGGGTGATAGCGCCGAGGCTAAGGCACACAGACTCACGTGCACTTAGTGCCAGAGTGAGAGGAGCACCTGGGACCTCTGGCTGTTTCCCTGACCAGGAAGGTACTTTTCCAGACACTGTAGTGGGTTGTGCTCCTGGGCTGCTGTGTACGTGCCCCGGAATACCCTTGGCTATGGAGGAGGTCTGATGACGGCAGGGCTCTCGACCTTTCCCCGCTCCAAGCGGCACTTCAGACCTCATCGTATTACTTATTTATGTTGCAGCTCCTTAGGGTCCCCAGGAACATCTCTGACATCTTCAGCTGGTGCCCAAGGGCGCAATGGAGCAGACATGTCCCAGTTGATGGAGAGCCTCCCATGGCCTCACTCCTAGAATGCTGAGAGACTGTCAGTGAATAGTAATCTGAGCCCCTGCGTGCCCTTACCTAAGAAGCTGGGCCATGGATAGAGGGAAAGCAGGGAATCTGCAGGTGGACAACCTGTAGTAGTCACTATCTGTGGGACCTTAGAAAGTCACTAACCCCTTTATAACTCAGTATCCACGTCTACAGGAGGATTAGATAGGACAACATAGGCAGAGCATCCAGTCTAGTACCTGGCACATTGCAGGGTAGCTCCTTGCTCCTGTGAGCCCTGTGATGGGCAAAGCACTGCACAGATGTTCGTTTAATGCAGATTCAACAACACAGTCATTGTGATCACACGTCAGTAACTTGGTCTTATTTTTTTTTTTTTTGAATTCATGTTAATTCTAGCAAATAGCCACATTTTATTTTATTTTTTTTTTTCATTTTTTTTTTTTTTAACTCGGTCTTATTGAGCAGGTGCTCAGAGGCCAGGCCAGAGCCTGTGTGGGGATTCAGCAGCCCTGTGCCTGCTCATAATGGAAATTTATAGAGATTACCACCCACGTTCCTTTTTGGGCCATGTTGTGAATATGAACACATATGTGGCTGGTCTAGGTGAGGAGAGCTGGTGGCCCATCAACAGCAGAGTAGGGGTTTCTGCAGGCACCGGGCTGTGGAGTGAGCCCAGGACTCTGATCAGATGACTTAAGCTGTTGATGACCTGGCCCTCCAGGACCACAAAGGGTGAAGCTTCTGGGGCAGCTGTAGCAACTCAGAAACTGAGATCAAGGGCTCAGCAGAAATATCCAGGTGGGGAACCCATGTGCCACCCACTGCCCCTGCCAACCTGGGGCTTCCCTAAGAGGGTTGCCCAGCTTCACAGTTTATTGTTACCATGTCACCAGGACCTGCATACTGCTGAGAGGTTCCTACAGAGAGAATTTTGTATATTGAAAGGAAATAACTAGGATTCCACATAAAATGAGAGGTACATTCCAAGAGGTCAAGAGAAGGGCTTTCCTGTTGATCCATCTGAAAGGTATGGCTAAGAAAATGTTGACAGAAGCTGAACTTGTTCGTAACCTACAACATCACTGAGGAGGTGGCAAAAGTAGTCCCTGCCTAGCAATTCAATCTCTTTTCTGGCACTTTGTTTTTTAAATTTTTATTTAATATTTTTTTAATTTTTCAATTACATTTGGCATACAATATTAAGTTAGTTTCAGGTGTATCGAGCACTTTCTTAAGGTCTCCCAACTACATTCTCTGCTTGTCTTTTTACTTGGCTTCATTCCCCTGTAGCTATGGGATTTTCTCTGTTATGCCCAGTTATCTTGTTCATTGCTGACGGCTTCCTGCCTAAGCTGCAATCATTTTTCTTTCTACCTGGTGTTTTATAGTCAACGCAGGCATATTTTGGAGATACTGTGCTTTCAGTTCCAGAACACCATGATAAAGCAAGCATCTTAATAAAGTAAGTTGTAATCTTTTTGCTGGTGGAGGGTCTCACCTTCGGTTTGTAAATAATGCAACATCTGTAAAGTGCAGTAAAGCACAGCACAATAAAATGAGGTCTGCCTGTATTTACTTAACTTCACTTTCAGAATTTGGGCTACTTGGAACAATGCCAGGCAGCTCTAAACTATAGGCCTGTGTAGGGTGTTAATGATGAAAACTGTGTTTAGGAGAAATATTTAAACTACTTAAGGAAGCATTTCTTAGGACCCAACCTTGCATATGCACAGCAGATAAGCCTATACAGCAGCACACACAGTACTGGGAGAAAGAACGGGATTGAAGTCCAAGTGCCTAGTATCTGGCTCTGGAAATTTATGCAGATCACTTAGGGGAGGGAAGAGAAGGCAGCCGAATCCAGTGTACTCACAATTAGTACACAAGGTTTTAGAAGGAAGAAAATCAACCCCATAAATAGAAATTCACACTAATAATAATAACAGTTTAAACTGCCTGCCAACCATAGTGAAGGCAGGTATCCTAGGGGCAGTGCTGGGTGCTGGGGCACTGTGTCATGTGGCTCAGCATGAGCCAGTGGAGGCTCCAGAATACACTGCCTGCCTCTTAGCTGTGGGGCAAGTCACTTAACCTCTCTGGGGCTTGATTCCTTACCTGTAAAATAAGGATAACAGTATCGCTTAGTATACAGGGTAGTTACGGGGACTAAAAGAAATACTTATAAAGTGCTTGTTATAGTGCCTGGCACATGGTAAGAACTCAATAAATGTTACCGGTTATTATTATTCACAGCATGATACAAATGTCCCTTCTCCCCCCAACAGCATCCTCCCCACGTGCCACGTGATGTCGTACCTTCAGGTCTTAATGAGATACACTCTAGGTCTAAGAACCCTTGTGCTTCTTGAGGGCTTTTGCTTTTTCCACTTGTAACTGTCATCACGCCCTCACAGAGAGGCAACGGAAGGCTTTTCTCACTGGAATCAAAGTGACTCATTAAAAAGGCCACATTCTGTCCAAGGAAAGCCCAGTGGAAATAATAATACTTCATGATGGAGCCAGCAGGATTACAGGGCATGCTGGGACCGCACTCACTGGCCAAGGCTCTGTTTGCAGGACCTCCCATGGGAAGATTAGGAGTCATTCAGCTGGTGGTTACGGGCTAATGTCCTCTGCTACTCAGCTGGGTGTGGTCAATGGCTTTAATTACTTTTTTCTCCCTAAGGGCCTACTTATGACTGTTATCCTTGGATTTTTTTTTTTTATGATTTAAGATGTAAAAAAATTACCCAGACAATTTCAGGGACTCATCACCAGGAAAATGGATAGACAAGTGTGTTGAGCCAAGCCTGGAGCCAGCCTCCTACTGTGCCATGGACTTTATGTACACTGGTTTGCATTGGTTTGCTTAATTCTCACATCAGCCCTGGGAGGTATAATATTTATTAGCTCTACTTTTCAGGTAAGAAAACTGAAATTCAGAAAGGTTAAGGAACTCACCCATATCTAGAAAGTAATAGAGCTGGAATTCAACGTGAGGTCTGAGCCTACATGTTTTTTCTTCTTTAATATCCATTATTATGCAAGTAATAATATTTCATCACATTCTTCTTATAAAATATTAAAACACTATAGCCAAAGCTACAGAACCTTTGATTCTCCCCTCCCCACCTCAATGCTTTACGTAGGTACATAGGTTTCAGTTGTACACTCTGCAACACCTCACCTGTAAAACAGGTGTGATAATAACAGCCATTCAATCTGCCTCACCCAATTTTTGAAGGATCAGATGAGGTAGTGGGCAATAAGGTATTTTACAAACTTTATAGTCTTCTGCACATACTTATTGTTAGTAGTAGCATAGTAACATATATTATATAAGGCCCTTTGTTGGGCATACTGTTTAGCCTAAACCTTTGTTTCTGGAAATTGATGGAATCTGAAGCCTCTACAGCACTCTGTAAGGCCCAGCCCTGAGCCTGTCTGCTAGGATCTGTGTGGTATTTATAAGGCTAGGCTGCAGAATCATAGTTCTCCAGCAAGTGTCACCCTCTTCTACATCACGCCCACTGCACCCGCTGTATAGGCCTCCTCAGTCCATTCCATATTTTTTAGTTGATGTCAAGGGTGGAGCAGTGATGTGGTGTGGAATTTGGGCTGGAGAGAGTCCTGGGGCTGGTAAGTAAGGAGCAGAGCACTCAAGATGTAAGGCCAGGGAGTCCCAGCCTCTACCTGAGGGAGCCCACAGGTGAGCAGGGAGAACCCAGAGCTTGGCCCCTCCCTTCCCATGCTGATGCAGGCTGTATCTGTATCCAGCTCTCCATCATAGGAGGAACTCCCAAGTGACTGGCTGTGTCTGAATGCGTCAGGGACTGCTTCACAGAGGTGACATCTGACATGGGTCCTGAAGGGTAAGAAATAATCTTCCAAGCTGAGGAAGTGGGAAGGGCATTCTAGGAGCATCCTACATACTCATGAGCAGTTTGATGGGCCAGGGCCTCACTGATGGGGCAGAGGGAAATGGGTGGGAGGAGGCAGACCATAATGCAGGGAGATGAGGTCAAATTAGTAAGGACACTGAAGGGTAATGAACCATAAAAGATGTTTGGGGTTTTTTTTTCCCATTTGAGGTGGGCCAGTGGGGAGTGACAGGTATGTTGAAAGTGAATGAGACAGGAAGAGACCACAGGCAGGGAGGCTAGGAGGCTGTTTTTCAAAGTCTTAGCCAATGCAGGAGCACTTGGTATTGGGAGGGACGACACAGATTGGAAGCTATTTGCCAGAAAGAATTGCATGGATCTGGGACTTCATTAGATGGGGTGGGAGTGGGGGGGGGGGTTATCTATAGAGGAATTAAAACTGACTTTGAAGTTTCCAGCTTGAGTATCTAAGTGGAGGTGGAACCATTAGTTGGAATAGAAAACAGAGGAAGAAGAAAATGTATCTTTAGATTCCTTGAGTATGAGGTGCCTGTGAGACTGAGACCCCTTAGCTACAGAGGTCCAGTAGGCTCTTGGATATGGAGCTGGTGAGGACAAAGGAGCAGCTGGAGGATCACAGCATTCTTATTTCTGGACCCAGTTTCTCTCTGTGTCCAATGTATTTAAAAGAGCCTCCCCCATCCTAAGCCATTGGCCCACAGCTTCATGGTGATCATACATATTTGAAATTGCTTCTCCCCACCTGCATGGCTAGAAATATCTTTCCTTAATGTCCTGAGACCACAGGATGCCTTGTGGCACAACCACTGTGGAATGGGGAATCCCCAGGCCGGCCAGGCCCCTCCTTATCACTTCTTCTCTAAATCTGAACCTGTCTACCCAAGAGTGGTACGAAAGGCAACCTCCCACCAAAAGATGTTTGTGTGCTGGGCAGGCCTAGCAGGTGATAGAGTAGCCCAAGCAGAGAAGCCAAAGCTCTTTTAAGAAAAGCTGTTTGCCCCTTCTCTGTGTGTACGTTTGTACAGTGTTGCCAATGTAAGCACACAGTGGCAAGTTCATGAACTTAATTGTCAGATTTTGGGAACAACTATAGCTCTGATGGCCTTCCAGAAAAAGAGTACTGCGTTGAAGGATAAACTAGGCACTGGCATCAGTGCACAGCTTCCCAAGGGGAGTACTTCGAAGGTGATTTTCAGCAGCGAGGTACGTAGCACTTTTTCTAGGGTGAGTTCTCGAACGTAACTGTCTGACCTTGTATATGTGTGTGTGCACATGTACACCCATGTATACACATGCTTACACGTATTTGCCAGGGCACCCCCTCCCCCCAACACACCAAATGAAGCAAGAGAGCAGGCCTGTTCCTGGCAGGCCTCTTCTTTTGCCATCACATGAGCAGTTCTACTGAGAGGGCAGTCTCAGTAAAGAAGTTACTTCAGTCTCATGAAGAAGTTCTACTGAGAGGGCAGTCTAAAGCCATGACACCAGCCCTCACTGACCTTTGGGCAGTGTAGTTACTTCCTGTGGCTGCTATAACAAATTACCATAAATTTAGTGGCTGAAACAGCAGAAATTTATTCTCTTACAGTTCTGGAGGCCAGTAAGGCTATATCAGTATCACTGGGCCCAAATTAAGGTGTTGACAGAGCCACACTCCTTCTAGAGGCTCTAGGGGAGCATCTATTCTCTTCCTGTTTGGTGTCTGCCAGCATGTCCTACCTTGTGGTGCATCACTCCACTCTGCCTCTGTGGTACACTGCCTTGGCTGTTCTGTGTGTGCCATATTTCTCTTTTACAAGGGGACATGTGATTGCATCTAAGGTATACCCAGATAATTCAGGATCATTTTCCCACCTGAGAATCCTTAATCATACCTGCACAGTCTTTGCCATATAAGATAGTATTTACAGGTTCTAGGCAGAAGGACCTGGTACCTTTGGGGGCCATTATTCAGCTGACTATAGGTTAAGGTGCAGGAAAGTTCGTTCATTTGCCCCTTACTACTTGCAAATGAAATGGATATCACTATCTCCATTTTAGCAATGAGAAAATGAGCTTTGCCAGCTAAGTTGCCAAGATCTATTGGGAGACCTTGACCTATTGATGAACCTCAGGCCTAAGAATTCATAACATTTTTTAAACATATAAAATTTACCCCCCCCCCTTGTTTTTTTGAAAAAAGATGGTGGTACATTTATTTAATCAAGCTGATAAGCTAAATCTCATTTCTGCATTGGGTGACTCTGCTGGTTCACCTGGCTCTGATATCACTTGTGTGTCAGTGCTGGAGGCTGAGGCATGCTTCCCTTCTACGTGGCACCCCCCCACACACACACCCATGCTAGGGCTCCCTTTGTGGACATGAGTCAGTGGAAGGGACTATGGGAGTGTAGCGCACCAGAACAGACCAGATCAGACCAGGGGCACAACCAGGGGAAAGCTGGGCTTGCAGGGACAGCTCTTCAATGGGGCAGGAGGGTCAGTCTGTAGTCCAGGCTTGGGGTTAGAGAGACCTGGGCCCAGACAGCCCTTACCTGAAGCTGAGGGACCCTGGACTGGGCTCCAGAGCTAGGAAATGAAATTAACCACAATGAAAACCCCTTACAACCCTGTACATCTGCTTTTACATCTTTTATATCATGGTGTTCTCACTCCCCCGAAGAGAAACAATCCCTATTTCATTGATTGAGAACTCAGATGTGAAGGGGCAGGGGCTATCCTAGTCAGCTTCACCAGCCTTGGAGTCAGCTGGGGGACTTGCCCCAGTGCTGCCTTCTTGTCCCCTGGTGTGGGCCAGAGGGCCAGGGCTGTGGATAGGTCCCATCACCCGTTTATTGGAAAGGATTTTAGAAGCTGGATGCTCTGTGGCACCATGAGAAGCTCTTGGTGGCTTGCGATGCACTGTCCTTATTGAAGTTTGTCCTGCCCCTCAGTCCCTGCCAGGTGTGACCTGGGGCAAATCCCTCCCCTTCTCTGAGCCTCAGTTTCCTCACCTGTTGTGTAATACAGGGTTGGTATAAGTGGCCTCCCATCTCTGCTGACTTAGTTGTGCCGGCAACTCTCCTGCTCACCGGAGGATTTGTAGCAGCCTGTGGTGTTGAAACCAGAAGCTTGGGCCCCCAGCTTTTTTCTGGTGACTGCCCCAAAAGGTTTGCCAGGAGTCTTTTCCCACCACCAGCTGCATCCCCTGCAAAGAGGAGCGTCTGCCTCCCATTTTTCTAAGGGCAGATGAGGTACGGAGGGGATTCTGGCTTGAGAGAAAGGAGCTCTACGCTCAGGCTGACATTTGGAAACCAGTTTCCCTCACTCCACGAGGGGCTGGCTGTGGCTCACTCGCGGGGGACCTCAGGGCCTTCCGGGAATACCTGTTTCACTTCCTTCATTCGCCCATCTGTTGGCAGACCCCAGACTTCATCTCGGCGTCCCCTCCGGTTTAGCCGCAGGAGGCAAACAACTGGCACTGAATTCCGCCTTTGTCCAGTGAAGCCAAGTGGGGAGGGGCCGAGCAGACCCCCTGCCCCCACTGGAATGTCGGCTCGCGGCGCCCCCCAGCTCTCCCTCCTTTCAGTCGCCTCCCCAGTTCACTTCCTGAGTCCCACCGATCCCACTACCAAACACACACACACACACACACACACACACACACACTCACACGTTTGCACGCACACGCACACTCACACTTTCTGGCGGGCCCGGCGGCCTTGCTCCCGGCTAGGCGATCCCGCAACCGGGGCTTGGGGAGAAGCGACCTTTTGTTATTCAAATCACACCCTTGCCGCGCGCCGGGCCGCGGGCTCCGACCCCGGGAGTCGGTCCCTGGGTTTCCCTGTCCCGGCTGCCCACCCCTACCGCGGCGCCCCCAGCTGACTTAGGGATTCCCTGGCCCCCGGGGGCTCGCCGCGCAGGTCCGCCCGCGGGGCCGCGCCTCCCCCGCCCCCGGTGCGCGCTGCGTCTCGGCGCTCGGCCCCCTCCCCCTCTCCCCCTCCCCTCCCCCTCCCTTTCCTTTCTCCGGTCCAGCCTCGGTCCTGCCGCCGCCGCCGCCGCCTCTCCCGGTCCGCGGGGGCCCTACCGGCCGCTCTCCCCGCAGCATGGAACCATTGGGACTGGATTAACCAAGAGCAGCATTTGGGGGAAGCAGGATCTCAAGGGGTGGGCGGGGGGGTGCCCTGCAGCCTCGGTCATGGATGTGAGCAAGATGGTAAGTGAAGAGCAGGGGCTCTGCCCCGGACCCCTCCCCCCCACCCCCGCCAAACACACACTTTCCCCCTCCCAGTCGGCCTTATCCACTGAAAGTTTCTGGATTGTTGATCCTGCCTGTTGGCCCCAACTCCAGGCGTGCTGGAGGAGGGAGCCGGGCCAGGATTCTGGAGGCGGCTGGCGGCTGGGATGGGGCTCCCGGTTTCCCGCCGCGCTGCCGCCAGGGCTGCCCGGGAGAGCTCGCTGGACTCCAGGGAGTGAGGGTTGTTGAGCTCACCCCTCAAATGGAGAAACCAGCCTGGTAGAGGAAGGGCATGGCTGCGGGAACGGTCCTTGACCCATCCCCTCCAGAGCCGCTGCTTACACACCTATTCGAAATTTATGGGAAGATCTTTGGACTGAGCCAGAGTGCAGGGGACACAGGTGGGTGGCCTGGGAGGGCAGTGCGGAAGAGCTAGGGCTTTAACCATCCTAGCAGATGAGGGAGCAGGAATGAGATCCTTGTCATAGATGGGGAATGTTCTAGATTTGCCACTTGTAGACCCCAGCTGCCTGGGCCTGTGGGTGTGGGGGAGGGCAGCGAACACCTTTGCCTCTTAAGTATCTGACTCCCTGAAGGGGTCTGATGCTCCCTTCAGGACAGCCCTCCACCCCCAGGAACACAGTGGAGCTGAACAAGTTGTTCATTCATTGAGGAGAAGACCTGGGGGTAGCAGGATGTGATTTGGGGGACTCTTAAGGGGAGGGATCTCTGAGAGCATTTGTAGGCCTGGGGCAGGTTTTTCCAAGGGTCTCTATTGTCTTCCACTCTTAATAAAAATTTAAAGGTGCTCTTGAGATCACCACCACCCTGACCCTGGCTTTAGATCAGGGTAATGTCCCCCCCGCTCCAGCCTTATAAACTTTAAAGGCCAGGTGTCAGGCTGGAGAGGTATCCTGTGATGGGCTGTGCTTTGGAGGAAGGGAACTGGGTTGGGGTATGTCTGAGGGAGAGTGCCTAGGTCTGCCTCGACCTCAGGGATAAGAAGGTACTGGAATATGAGTTCATCTTATACAGAATTAGGCTTGTTTTCCCAAAGAGTGCCCTTTTGAAGTAACTGTCTCTATGGAAAAGGCAGGTAGGTTCCTGGCCCTGCCAGGCCTTTGGCATTCTGTCTGAGGTTGGGGCAGCGGGAAGGGGAGCAGATAATAGAAGATCAATCTCAAACTGACTGAGTGGTGCTCCTGGGATTGGGGTGTGGAGCCTCACTGGCTGCCATCTTCATATGAGGATGCATATCTGTCCATGGTTGGGCAATGCCAAGAGGCTGTGTGAACCCTGAAAGTTCACTTTTCTTTGTGTAACTAGTAGAACTAACCCTCAAAAAAAAATTAAAAAGTCTCTATGCAGCCATGGGTTAAGAAGGTGGGAAACTGACTAGCAGCCAGGGCCTTTCCTAGAGATGTTAGCAAGACCTGAGAGTCACCTGTACAGGTTGGGGTAGTGGTGGCATGAGGATACCTGAAGCTCTAGTAGAGTGGCTGCCAGACAGTTAGCTGTCAATGCAGGCCCCAGTCAGAAAGCCACAGCTCTGAGGGGGGTGGGGGTCTGAGAAGGGGCTGCGCTACAGAGTTCATGTGGGGGACGTCAGCCTAGGCTGACTTTTCAAGCCTGGGTGGCATTGGCTCTGCTGAGAGCAATAAGAGGCATTGCCTATTGGGAGAGTCACAGGAAATGGAATGGGCAGAGCCTATTGGGTAAGGCTGAGGATGTCTGGCTGGGACGTAGGTTTGAGATCAGGAAATGTTGAGATCATAGGTTAGGGCCAGACCAGAAAGGCCTTGAATGCCAGCCAAGGTGTTATGACCTCGGTCTATATGCACTGGGTAACCCCTGGAGAATTTTGGGCACAGGAAAGGCACATACATTGCCTCTTTCCTCTTTTAGCTTGGGGTCCAAATACAAGTCATATTAGATTCTCATTAATTATTGAACAGCTAAGTGCCCAGCCCAGAAACGATTGTCCTTGGCTCTTTGTAAAGAGCACAGACCCTTGACTATGTAGCGAGAAGAACCTTACCCACCCCAGGGAATTGGCACCTGCTTCCCATTCCTGCAGGAGGCCCAAGTTACTTTCTGTTCTGACCATTAAAGCCCTGTCTCTGATTTGAAGTCCTCACTCTGGGGGCCGTTGGCTCCAGGGTCAACCTCAAGCCCAGTATTTCAGCCATATCCTTGGCAGAGCCAACATCAGCCTTGGGGATTTCTTTAGCTTATTGCTGAGTGAGAAAAGCAGATGATAGTTCACCCAGCTCCCTGCATGCTTCTGAGCAAGTTTCTTGACTTCTTAGCCTCATCTGTAAATTGAGAACAATAATACAGGCATACCTCATTTTATTGTACTTCGTTTTATTGTGCTTCACAGATAATTGCGTTTTTTACAAATTGAAAGTTTGTGGCAACCCTGCGTCAATCAAGTCGATTGGTACCATTTTCCCAACAGGTTCAGAAGATGGTTAGCATATTTTAGTAATAAATTGTTTTTACATTAAAGTATGTACATTGTTGTTTTAGACATAATGCTGTAGTGAACTACAGTATAGCGGAAATATAATTTTTATATGCACTGGGAAACCAAAAAAAAATTGTGACTCGCTTTATTGCAGCAGCCTGGAACTGAACCACAATATCTCCGAGGTATGCCTGTGCCTTCCTTTAGTATTTTCATGAAGGTTGGAAATAATTTTTTTAAGGTACAGGATCTGGCATAGTAAGTCCTCCATACATGGTAGCTATTATGATAATGATGGTCTCCAAAGTCTCATCTAAGATGACTAATTCCCACCCCTCCCCCTACGTACCCTTTATTTTCTTGATTCACCAGAAGAGCTGAACTGTATTTCAGTTGGCTGCTCCTGGGACCAGTTCTCCCACGTCTGGTTATCTTTCTGAATGAAGGTGCAAATGACTGGGGAGAGTGGATTCACCAGCTGCTGTGACTGATGAAATTTTGATGACACCAGATATCTGCCCAGGGGAGAGCTGGTTTAACCCGGTACTCGGGGGTAAAGTGCGGGTGCCTTTTGAGGATTGATGATGGAGTCTGTGCTTTACTGAACACAGAGAATGCAGTGCTGTAATTGGGGAGCAGACCCAATGCTGTCAATTCTTACAAAAGAACGTATAGCTTTTGTAAAGTTTTATATTTCATAGCACTTTACAGTTTACAAAGCATTTTCACACCTGTTCATGTTTATTACAACCCTGTGAGGAAGGCAGGGCAGAAATAATTAGCCACATTTTATAGATAAGAAAACTGAGGTTCAGCAAAATGAAGCCCCAGATCCCATACAGTTGGTGGAACCAGATGTTGTACTTAGTTCTTCTGATCACCAAAATGTATGCTATGGTGACGGAGTAAATAAAGGGTAAGGGAAAAGATTCAATGATCAGATTCTAGAATGGCCACAAGCTAATCTAAAAGGATGAGCTGGCCTCTGGGTCCTCCAGGGGAGAGGGGGTTAGCACCTGTCTGTACGTGGACTACCCACCTTGTCAATCACTTAAGGCTATTTTTAAAACTCGGGGTTTCTTCATGAATCTTGGCTGCCCCCTCAAATGTGAACCACCTGACCGCCCATATCCTCCAGGTTACACAGCAGGGAGATAGGAGGAGTGGAGAAAGGGTGTTTCAGGGGTACTGAACACATTGTAATGATGATGGGGCAGGAAAACGCTTCAGGTTAACCTGCTGTCGCTGCTGGTATACATGTGTATTTGCTGGGTTGAGTTGGGGTGAGGGAGAAGGAAATGACGAATGGAGGAGATCTCGGTGTAGAATGACACCATAGACTCTACTCAAAGCCCACATGGGCTAATAGCTGTGGAGAGGACACACTTCCACTCAGGGTCTGAGCTAATACTCAGTAACGCTGGATGTGGATGACCAGTTGGGAAAAACTAGCATTAGTTCACCAAACTGGTTTTGGTTTTATATACGAGTGCACACAAGTAAGGGATCACCTTGTCAAATGTACCTTTTAGTGTGGTCAGAGTCAAAAAACGGTTTGCGGTCTCTGACCTGGAAAATGTCCAGAGGAGGAAGAGGAGGACATTAGCCCTGTGAAAAGACTGCAGAGGGCCAGTCGCCGTCTGACTCACTGAGGGTCGTCAGGAGGAAGAGGTTGTTTATCTAGGAGGTGGGATTGGTATTCCAGAGACAGCAGATTTGGCTGGCTGGCACTTCCCCACAGCTGAGCCATGCTATGGCAGAATCAACTCCCTGAAGTGGGAGAGAGCCTCTCTGACCACTGGAACTGCCCTGGGACCCTGGAGGAGAATGGCTTCCGAGTCCTTGCTAACCAGGAGATTCTGGCTCAGCGCTCAGGCTCTGGGAACAGCCCTCAGAGACCTGTGAGTTCGTGGCCAAGGTCTAGTGTGAAAGGCAGCTCATTGGAACACTGGGGAGCAGTTCCAGAGAAATGAGTTGGCGTATCCTAGCTTTGTGCATCACCCATCATGGTTTCAAGAACTCAGCAGAGTGTCATGGATCAGTTGCCTTCTCCGTCTAGTCCCTAGAGTGAGGCCAGGGATCATAGAATGACATGGGCCTCAGCCAAGTGCCAGTGGGGAAGAAAATCTGTAATTTGCCTCCTTTAAAAATGCTTAGAAAAAAAGGTTTTGATTTGCCTTATGACTGCCGTCTTTTATTGTCCCTGGTCACTAAGCTTTTATCCTACCAAGACAAGGTTTAGTTCAGTTCAGACACACTGCATACCTGCCTTATGCGCAGGCCCCTGGGATAAGACGTTAGGGATCCAGAGCTGCAGGTGGCCAAGTTGTCCATCGAAAGGCATAGAGTCAAGGGACAGAACACTCACCTGTTATTATTTTCTCCCTCAAAACAGCCTTAAGAAGCAGGATTTAGTGCCCTCGGCGGCCCCTCCAAGTCATCCTGCCAGTCAGAGTCTAAGTTCAGATACAAATGTAGGTTCTGAGACATCCTAGCTCACAGACAACCCTCCCTCCCTGCTGTCTCCCCACTACTCACAAACATAGCGGGTGATTTTCTGGAAGCGAACCACCCGGGGCTGTTTCCGCTCCATCTTTGTTCCCTTTCTTGCTAGAGAGGTCCCAGTCCAAAGCCAGATAGGCACGTGGTCTGGCAGCTATGCCTGAGCCAAAGAATCCCAGCAGCCAGACAAAATTCATGCTGCCTGGGGCCCCAAAGAAGTTTACCCATAGGTCTTTTAAGGAAACAAACAAACAAAAACACACAAAAAAACACCCCAGATCTCCCTTAGGTTCCTGGTTGTCCTAATGAGTCTTTGATCTGAACATGGTTCCTATGGGCAAGTAGGGAGGGACTAGAGTGTGCAGGCTATTTGTACATGTGCGTAGGAGCCAGCTGGAGCCCACAGTGCCATCCCCTGCACACAGAGGATCAGGGAGTATCTTTCATGTCCTGAGACTGCACCAGATGCTTGTCAGGCGGCTCTGGAGTCACAGGCTGGAGGCTAAGTCGTAATGCCACCACTTGCCATTCTAGGACTATGAACAAGTTAGTTGACCTCGTTGTGCTCCAGCTTCCTCATCTCTGGATGTATTGATGTCTGCAGACTTGCGAAGAGTTGAAATGACCTGTTTAAAGTTCTTGGCACATGGGAGGGGTTTACTAAGCCATGGCTACAATTATTAATATTTTTGCTCATTCATTTAGGCAATAAAACCTTAAAACTTCAAGGGAAGGGTAGAATGTTCCTTCTTTCAGAATGACCCATCTGCTGGGTCAGTCTAGGAGGCAGTCATGTGATAAAATGCACGGAGGACATCTGAGAGATGTGCTAGGGTGGGAGAGGGGGGGATTAATGACCTGGCCCTAGAGGAAGGGCCTCACTGAGAAAGCTGGAGAAGGGTGGTGGAGAAATTCTCCCAGCGGGTATGGAAAAGAAGGGCATTGCAGGCAGGAAGAATCACACATGCAAAAGCACATGGCCCTGAGACCCCAGGTGTGTTCAGGAACTACCTGTGGTTTATGCTAGAAGAGTAGGTGCAGTCCCTGTCTCTGAGGAACTAACAAAGTTCCCAGGACATGGGATCCTAATCTTTTTATACCTCAGGGCTTCCTGGGAGAGGTGGTGTTAAAGCTGTGTTTGGAAGACGGCGGGGCAGCAATTGTGTTGATGAAAACACATGACGCACAGTAGGTGCTGAATGAATGTATGAGGTGATGAGAGATGACATTCCAGTTGAGAGTCGCACTGTTTGCAGGCAACATGCAGGCAAACTGATGTTGAGTAGGTTTGTTAGGAGCAAGGCCAGAGGAATGAGAGGAGAGATGAGTGGGTGCAGAGTGTGAGGCCCAAATTAAAAATAATCATCAAGTGTCCAGTAAGCGAGGCTATCTCCACTTGACGGTCAGGGTTGGATGTGCTATTCTGTCCAACAGGCTTAAACTTCCTTCTGGTCCTGGTGCTGGAGACGGGCCTCACTGGTGCCGGAATAAGTGGGAGCTATAAACCGCGGGTTGGGGAAAAGCTCTTTTGAAATGCACATTTCATTAACTTTCTATCGTGACCTTTCTTGGCCTCACTCGGTTCAGCCTCATTTTTCTGGGACCCAAAATAGCTTTCTCTTGCTGGAGTTCTCTCAGGCTGGATTCTTTGGAAAGGAATCTTTACCAAATCACCACCTCCCTAGTCCCTCTAGCTCAGAGGTCAGTGTCAGCATCTTGGTGCCAGACAGTGATGCTCCCATTGCTTTCAACCAGGGTCCTGAATATTGTCCTTTTTGTCCTGTACATTTGCCAGTATTATCCCCAAGTCAGCAAACACTGAGGCCCAGCGCCAGGCACCAAGAATGTAAAAGAATGGGATCATTTGAAAACTTCTGCCGTCAGGGAGGTAGAGGAGATAAATAATTAGTGTGATAATATAGTGTGATAAGTGCCGTGTTAGAGATTTAAGGCAAGTCCTGTAGAAACTCAGAGGTAGGAATAGTTAATTCTGCCTAGTCGTGTAAGAGGTGGGTTGGCGAAGGTGACAGCCATTGTAGGCCATTTATTCGTTCATTTATTCAGAAAATATTGATGGAGTAGCCTCCATACTTCAGGTGCTGTTCTAAGCATTTGGAGCATGTCACTGAACCAAAGATCCTTGCCTTGTGGAGGAGCCCTCCTTGGTGTGTGCGTGCGTGCGCGTGCGTGTGCGTGTACGTGCGTGTGTGCGTAGGATGTTGTGGTGGCAAATGAGTTATCCGGGAAAAGGGAATGGAGAGTGCAGAAGTGACTGCGATGCCGGGGCCGATGCCGTAAGAATGCCCGGGTAAGCATTGTTAAAGAGGGGCGGGCCAGTCATTCCTAGCAGGGGTTTTCCTTGGCTGCCAGTGGACCCTGGGCCCCCCATTCCTGGTCTGTTCTTGGCTTACAGTCTGGCTGAAACTGGGCGTCCCAGTGCATCGTCGGTCGTTGCTGAGAGTTGCCTGAATCTGGATCTCAGGGAACCTACTTTGTGCCCCATCTGCCCTGTGCTATCTTCCTGCAGTCCCTTCAACTTTGGAAGCAGGGACTGCAGGAAGCAAGCCACACTTTAGAGAGAGCATTGCAAGCTCATCAGGTGCTCTCAGATTTCATCGAAATTGAGGGAAGACACTGCCTCTTGTTTTCAACACATCTTCAGTAAAGGAGCAGAGTGTCAAATGCGCTATTCTGTGGCCATGGTCCTGGGGGTGCACTTGGTGCCACCAACAATTTAAGAGTCCCTTAGCCGTACCCAGGTAACACCAGCTAGAATGAGGTGTGGGACAGCTGAGCACCTTGGTTCATGTCTCATTCCATTCTCAGAAAAGCATGATTCTTGCTCTCATCTTTAGAGTGGAGAAACTGAGGCTCAGAGAAGTCACATAGCTGGCAGGACACGTCACTTTGAACTCTGGCTTCTTCCTGTGGCAGTTTTGTCCATACTTTGGCTTCTCAGCCCCCAAAGGGAGACAACCATGAATACACTGGGCTCCGATGCTGTAGTTCCATGGGGCTCTGCACTTGGGGTACATCTTAATATCGTGTAGCTGTGGTCAGCCGCAGCTGCAGTGAGGAAAACAGGTAATCCACAGGAAAGCATTTGACTTACACTGTTTTTCAGAACATTTTAAGAAGTGAAGAAAGAAAGGTCAGGTACCTCCCTCCATTCGAAACTACTGCTAGCAAATTGGAATAGACTCTTCCAGACTTTCTTCTTTGTGTGTGTATGTGCATGCACATCTGCACATCTGCTGGGTTGAACCATATGAAACTGCTGTTTTTAAGTCAAAAATGGCCAACTTTTCATTTGATTCAACCAAATGCAAGCACATACACATAGACAAATACACACATTTAAACAAAGTGAGGCCATACCATAATAAAATGTTTATTTTAGCTTACACTGTATCATAGATCTAGAAAAGTGTATCAAGGTGGTTAAAGGAATGGGATTTTGGGTTCATATTCTGTCTCCACTGCTTAATCACCTGGATAAGTTTTTCCCCTTGCATAGTGAGATCATCACAGTACCCTTTATATAGGGTTGTTGTGAGGGTACAGGAGTTAGTATGGATGTCAGATGCTTAGACCAGTGCCTGGTCCAGGGCCAGCATTCAGTCACCTTTAGCAATTACTACCATGTTTCCAGGTGAGTAGAGATGATGTATCATTTCATTGTCATTCACCTTGTTAATAGACTTTTAGCTGTGACCATTTTCCACTGTTGGAGTGACATCCTTGTACACACATCTATCCATTCACTTTAAGGACTTGGGCTTTAAGGTTTGGCTTTTAAGAATTGTTTTTATTGATGTGTTTTAGCTGAGTGGTATGTGCACGGGAAGGTTTCCTGAACCATTCTCTCTTCCCTCGCCTCATAACTCTATAAATTGGGCTCTCTGGTCTCTGCCTCCTCTTTGCTTTTTCACACTCCTGACAACACTGACAACTTGCCAGTTCCCACACCGGACTGGCCCCCACTTCTCTGCCTTGGTGCTAGCCTCTCCCCCTAAGTGCCCCTGCAGGCCCCTTCCCCAGATTGGCTCATGGGGTTAGATGGCTCTTCCTCCAGGGAAGGGCAGCCATAACCAACCCTTCAGTCTTGGTTAGATGCTCACCCCCAGGCCTCCCTGTGCTCTGCACCCACCAGTGTCTCTCCTCTAACTGGTGGTGTACACGGTGCCACCATCTTTGTCCTCATCTAGGCCATACTCCTTGAAGCTAGGATTTACATCTTACTCATCTATGAGTCAACAGCACAGCACTTGACACATAGGTACTCAGTATAGGTTAGGTGAATTTAGTGAATGAATAAAATCATGACTGATTAAGTAGTGGTGGGACTTAAATAATTGTAGATTGTTTTGGGAAGGTGATTAATCTAGGTTATGGGATGGCATGAAGCAAAGGCATGAGTGAGCCCTTGGACATGTCTGGCATGGTTGGAGCTATGCCTTAGAGGGAGAGCGATCTGGCCATGTTGTGACCACCAGGAGCTGGTAGCCCAGAGACCAGTGGACTGTCAGGCCTGAACACTCAGTGGGTGTTCACCCTGCCTGAGGCTCTTTGAGTGATTTTCTTCACACCCCTAAACTTCTCTTGAACCTCAAGGTTCTTCCCCTAAGGAAGGGCTCGCCCTCACCCCTTGAGAAACAGAAGTGAGAGTTCCTGGCTGCTCAGCTTTCTGAGGAAGTCCCATCCCAGCCATACAACTGATGATGAAGTCCCGCTCCGGGAATTAGCAACTGCCCCTCCCTGTACTTAGAAAACAGTTGAGCAAATCCTCCTCAGCTTGCTGTTACTTCCTGTGTCCAGAGCTGGAAATATCCATCAGGGCACCTGCCTGCCAACTAGGACATCCCATGGCCTTCCACGGGGTGACCAGATCCCACACTGCTCACCCACTCCCTCCTCTTTGGCTCTGGCCTGAGATTAGGCCTGTGCTTTGTTTGTGCGTTAATGAGGACTTCAGTTCCTGCAACCGAGGGCTTGATATTGACCTGAGTGTTCTCTCAGTGGAAATGAGCCTGAATTATCTCAACCCTGGAAGGATATTGCTGGGATTGGTGGGCCTGAACCTAGAGTGAGATCTTGGTTCAAATCCTGGTTCTGCTGTTTACTGGCTGGGTCATGCAGCCAGCCAGGCATCAGGACTAGCTGGGCAAAAATCAGTTAACCCCTCCAAGTCTTGTCGATGGAGTTAGCAGTCCCAGGGTTACCGTAAGGGTTAAATGAAATAACGTGTGCAAATGAATCTGGGATCTGTTACAGGCCAGGAGAGGTTAATAGAATTAGAGAGTGAGAGCCTGAACACAGTGAGGTGCAGACTGTTCAGTCTGTGTTTTAGGAAAGAAAGCGAGATCTAAAAAGAAGCGGGGGAGAGGGAAGGAAGGAAGTTGAGAACTGAAAGGGAGTCTGGATATTTTGCCTTCTACTTCCTCTGCTTCTCCCAGACTCCTGTCCCCCGCACCCCTCAGTGTACACACGTGTTGCCGAGTCCCTGGGCCTATCTTCCCAAAGCAAGCACCGTTAGTTTCCTTTTTCCTTCCCGAAAGGCCTCGTTGAAGAATACCAAAGTGACCAAGTGCATCTGAGTATTGATTCCATCGAGGTCCAATCCGTTTTAAAACTGGAAAGGCCATGAGAAAGAGAAGAGCTGGTGTGAGGAACAGGGAAAGGGGAGGGGGAAATTGGCCCTGAGGAGGAGGCAGAGTGTTGGCTTAATTTCTTTCTCCAAGGTGCAGTGGACCAGGCCTTTAGTGCTGCCCCTGGGCAGGCCTGTGCATCCCCTAGTCCATGCAACTGTCCACTTTCCTATCTGTGCAGCGTCCTCCCGTACCCTCGCTCTCAGCTCATGGCCTTGTTTCCCATCTCACTGAGAGGAGAGGAGATGCAGACCCGAGAGAGCTTACACATCTGCCTACACCGTGTCCCTACCCTGTGACCTGGCCTGTTTCTCTTATAGAGTGGCCACCTCCTGTTGTGCACAGACCCCTTCCCTGTTCCAGCGACTCTGCCTTCTCTCCTCTCACGTATATACAAACATGTTATAATTTCTCCCATTTAAATCAGGGAAACCTAGTCCCCACCTCCTTCTTTCTCTGCCCCCTTGCCAGTGCTTGCTGCCTCCAACTCCCCTCCTCTCCCTCTCTCTTATGAATCGCCCTCAGGCTCTCCCCCGTTCTCGACCAGAAAGCCCCGGTAAAGGTCCCCACAGTGCCCAGTCCGATGGTCAGTTTCCAGCTCTTGTCCTGCTTGATCTGTTGGCAGCATTCAACACAGTAGATCTAGCTCCCAGGTGAAATTCATTCCTTTGTGTGGCTTCCAGGAAGCCACACTCTTCTGGGGTTCCCCCTACCTCAGGGGCCGTTTCTATTCTGTTTTCACTACTCCTTCCCTCCTATCTCTCTTTCTTGAATGTTGGACATCCTCGGGCTGCCCCCACACTTCTCATTTGCACTCTCTCCTTGGTGAACTTACTCATTCTTAAATCCCATCTATATCCTGATGCCTACCAAACTGATACATGCGGCTCAGACCTCTTCCGAACTCCAGGCTTGTACATCCCACTGCTTGTTCATAGCTCCATTGGGACATCGCACTGCCATCTCACATGTAACATGTCTGAAAACATGCTCCTGCCTGCCCCACCCCAAACCTACTCCTGTTATGGTTCTCTCCATCTTGTTAGTGGCAACCCAGTCCCTCTAGTTGCTCTAGGAAATTATCGCAGTGCCATCCTTTACTCTTTTCTCATACCCATGTCCCTAACATCAGCAAATCCTATCAGCTCCACCTTCAAAATATATCCAAATGCAACCACACTGCCTCTAGCCTGGTGTGAGCCACCATCCTCTCTGGCCTGAATTAATGCAGCACTGTGTCTTCATTGTCCCCCTTGCTTCTACACTGGTCCCTACAGTTTCTTCTCAGCACAGTAGCCAGAGGGATTCTCTTTAAAAAGTGAGTCAGATATGTCATCCCTTTGCTTCAAACCTCTCAGTGGCTCCTATCTTGCTTAGAACAAAGGCTGGTCCTTACAGTGGCCCACAAACCCCTTGGGATCCGGCACCTCCCACCTCTGACCTCTTGGCTCCAGCCACATTTAACCTCTAGCAGTTCCTCGTACCTGCCAGGTGGGCTGTGCCTGGAACTCCCCTAGGTGTCTTCCAGGCTGGCTTCCTCACCACTTTCAAATGTGTCCCTCTGTCACCTTCTAGTCCCTCCTTCCCTGATGACCCAGGGTCAGGTTATATCTCCAGCTCAGTAAGCCTCAGCTCCATAGTCAGCCTTATTTTTATTCCACAGCATCTGTCACCATCTCCTGTGATACATGTTTTGTTTACTCTCTCTCCCCCATTAGAATAGAAGATCCACGTGCCAGAGGCACTGCGTTTTGTTCACTGCTGTATCCCTAGAGTAGTTCCCAGCACAGGATTGGCCTCCAGTAACTATGTTGAATGAATAGCTGAACATGAGAAGAACTCAGCGCAGTGTTCTCTGCTTTTAGGGAAGACCAGGGGAGATGTGAGTGGCCCTTAAGGATCTGCTTGATCATTATCAGGTAACACATAGAAATAGGTGACAAAGAGCAGGGCTGGGTGGGTATCTTCTGGAAGAAAATAGGTGACTCTCTGTACTGGGCCAGTTCTATAGTTAGCCAGACTACATGGGCAGAGAGTCATTTTTCTGAGCCTATAACATATGTGGTTTTGTATAAATCACACTTCTATAAATGGAATCCTATTTTAAGAGTACTAGCGGAGATTAATCTTATGCCAAATTCTTTTATAAAATGACTAATAGTTTCCTAATTAGTCCTTAGTGTCAATTCATATCCCTGCCCCCAATTTATATAATATTTACTTATATCAAGGTATGCTGGTTTGAACTGAGAAAATCTCTTCATTTTTCCATTTTCCTCTGACTTTATTATTCCCGTTTTCTTTGCCCTCATTCTTCCCCCTCTTCATTCCTGCTTTTCCCTTACTGAGATTTTTTTTCTTAGACTCTGACATAGAATGTTCTTCTGTACCATGACCAGAATTAGAGTGTGATGAGCAGTGGCTCTTTCTCAGACCAAAGGAATCTGTTAGAGGTGTGTGAATGCCACTGGGGTGCAGAGTTAGGTGCTCAGGTGATAGTCATGCACAGCCAGGTTTGAGAACGACTGACCAGAGAGACAACCAAGTCCTGTTTGCATTTCCCATGGACTGATGAGGCTGGCTGAGCCTCCCTGAGGGCTTTGTGGGTGGCTGGTGTGAATTTGGCCACAGACTGTTAAAGGACCGGCTGATTTGTCTGGAGGGTGGAGTCCAGGGCCCTGGAATACTCCCTCTCAGTACATCACTTACCTGTTGTTATCTTAGATGAGAGCAAGGTCCTGTGGCCACTATCTGATGGAGTTTCATTCAGTTGCTCTCCAGAGTGTCTGCCTGTAATGAACCTGGGTGTGAGTCCCACCACCCAGTCTCTGTTTCCCTTCAAACTGGAATGGGTGCCTCGAGAACACAACTGTGCGCTCAGGGTTCAGTGGGAGGTGTGTGAGCAACTAAGACCAGAACCTGCTTCCTTGAAAGTAGTAGAAGGTTGACTTTTTAGAGGTTGTTTGGCCTTAGGTCAGGTCTTCTTCCGATACCCACCCTAGGTTTTCTGGAAAACTTTCTCCTTTTGGATCCCACTAGGCCAAAAGATTGTAGTGTCTGCTAGTAGGATAGGTTGGATGTTTTATCAGATGGAGAGAAAGCTGCTTTTAAGTGAACAAACACATTGTGTTGAGGTCAGGGCAGAGGTTTACTCAACAAGTTGGCTTTGGCTAGGAGTTCAGTTATAACCATCTAAATAGTAGGATGCAGAACGTATGACTGACCTCTCTGAGCCCACTTGTTTATCTATAAAGTGTGCCCTGTCTCCCTCACAAGGTTTTCTCGGCATCAGTAAGACAGTACATACTAGGGCTGTCCAGAAAAAAATCCAGCCATAAATGCCTCTATTTTTCATATTCCATGGCTGGATACTTTCCGGACAGCCCTCATATGAAAACTCTTTGAAGATCATGAAGGGCTCAACAAAAAATGAGAAATGCTATTGTCATTATTATTGAAGCAAACCTGGTATTTATACATCTGAATGAGCCAAACCAGTATGCTGGGAGTGTTTAACACAGTAGACTCCCTGTTAACTGGAACTCAAGCAATCAGCAAAAAAAAGAAAGAAAGAAAGAAAAAATACTACATTCATCTGGCACCTACCAATCCCCATGGGTGGCGGTTAACTGGGAGTCTGCCGCATGACAGATTGATTTGCGAGAGTCAAATAAGGTATCTTCACATAGCCACTCCCTTGTGTACAATGGGACTCTGCTTATTAATAAACTGCTCTTCGTGCAGACTGGATCACAGTTGTGTGAAGGCCACCAGCTGAAGCGAGAGACGGAGCTGAAGGCCTGGGAAGGGTCACGCTGACACTGTCTTGGAGAGCTTGGAACTTACGAGATCAGGAGCCACTCCGGGGTTCTCTGCTGGGAGACTCAGGAGGAAAGTTCCTTTGGCTGCTTTATTTGGGGTCATTCATGATGCAGACTAGAGGTCGAGGGCCAGTTACGTGAGTGTGCGATGGGAGTGTTTGCTGTAGAAATAGAAGAAAGAGATCTGGAGGCAGGAGCAGCAGGCCTGGGCAGTGTCCGCAGGTAAGCAAGTGCCTCCTGGCTCATTCATGTGACAGACAGAGACACTCACAGGAACAGGGCTCTGGGACAGGCCCAGAACTGGGGAGTGGCATGCCTCCTCTATGCAGGGACCACCTGTCAGGCAGGCAGAGAAGAGACAAAACTCCACAGTTAGAAATTGGGGAGTTGGAGAGTGGTAGAGGGGACGGTGGAGGGGAGGAAAGGCAGGTGAGCGACGCTGGTGGTTTGGAAAAGGGCAGCGCAGGGTTTCGGCTCTTGCAGGCCAGCTGTGTATCTGGTAGGCAGGGCACTGGGAAAGGCCTGGCTTTCTAGGCAGAGTGACTTGCCCAGAAAGCAACGTTGATCAGTTCTCAGTGCAACACCTGGGAACTTGGCATTGCAGTTCCGGTTCCTAGGGGAGGAGAACTGAGGCTTCCTCTGTGACAAAAGCAGGGTTGTAAGGAGCACGGTGCCATTCTGAATCCATGGCCTCCTGCAGGTGGGAGAGAAGGGAGCGGGGCCTGCTTCTCCTTTCCCATGAGACCCAGTGTCAAAGTCTCTAGCCCTCGTGCCCTACACCACCAGGCCCTTCGGAGGCCTCTGTGGACACCCTGAGAGTTGTCATGAAAGTTCTCTTGTGGAAAGGGGCATCTGGTGTGTGGAGAAAAGAAGTGGATGCAAGACCCACATGAGAAACCAGACTGCTCCAGTCAGTGGGTGAGGACAGAGTACAGGTGATACAGTAATCTTGGCCTAAGGGTGAGACAGGATGATCTTAGGCAGTTGTAATGATAAATGAGGGCACTGAGACTGAGCTTGTTGGCTTCTTCTCCAGGTTACAAGGGATCAGGATTGGGTCCATCTTTCTGTCAGTCACTCCTGTGCCGAATGGTCAGATTTGGAACCTGCAGTAAAAGTTCTGGAGAGCTTTAGGGGATACAGAGCTGGCGGGGTGGGGCGGGGCGTGTCTTCTGGCATAGTGGCAGAGGACACAAGAGTATGAGGGATGCGTGACGACAAGGGGATGGAGGGGACTCAGGAAGGCCTCTCAGAGGTTTGAAAGTGTGTGGAGGAGCAGTCTGAGACGGAGGCTGCTATCTCAGCTCTCTTACTTTGTCCCCAACAGGGTAAATGGAGCCTCAGAACTGGGAATGAGGGGACAGATGGGTGAGGGGTCTTGTGTAGAAAGGGAGAATGCTTTTCTAAGGATTTCCGAGCATCTGGATCATTTTCAGAGGAAGGGACATAGGTATTTGGCTCTGGCAAAGGAGATCGCCTTTGCAGCCCCCCTGCTCCCCGTCTGCAAAGATCCTGTGTCTGTCTGTACTCCTCATCTATCTGACCCTGTCTGGGGAAGGAGAACCAGCTGTGGAGCTGCCGTTCTAACTGGGGACACTGGTGGGAGGGCCTGGAGGGAAGGAGAGAGATGAGGAGCTGTTCATGGTCCCCAGAGCCCTACCGCTGAGCTCCAGGCCCTGGGAGGGAGCAGACGTCCATTCTGTCCAGACCGTCCCCCCCTCCCCGCCCCCCATTCCCTCTTACCCTTGCCCATGCAGGCTTTTGCCCCCATCACTCACCTGGAGCAGCTCTTTCCCAGGTCACTAATGATGTCCTTGTGATACGCAGTGGCTAATTCTCAGTCCTCACCCCCCGCCCGCTTCAGCAGGATCTGACACAGTTGACAGCTCCCTCAACTGAAACATTTCCTCACTGAGAGAGTTAAACCCCACCGCCTCGATTCCCTTCCTGCCTTCCCAGCTGCTTTTCCTCCTCCTTCCCTAGTCCCCCTCTTCCTCCCAGAATCAGGGGATCAGAGGGTCCAGGGGGCCTTAAAAACCGTCTTGTGTAAACACTCCTCTGACCGCTGAACCCCTCGAGCTTAGGCAAAGCGTCAGTGCCCACCTGCCCAAGTCTCCTTATCCACCTCGCAGAGAACCTGGTTTCTTTATTTTAGAGTTAGGTTTGCTGAAATATAATTTATAGCAAGTGAAATTCACCATTGTTAGTGTACAGTTCTATGAGTTTTGACAGTCACATACAATTAGGTAACCTCTGCGCAGTCAAGATTTAGAATAGGCCCATCACCCCCCAGAATTCCCTCACAGCCCTTTGTAGCCACCCCATCCCCCACCCCTGCCCCTGCCCCCAACGATCCGTTTCTTTATTCTTATGGTTCTGACTTCTCCAGAATGTCATATATAAATGAATCACGTAGTACGTGGCCTTTTGGGTCTGGCTTCTTTCAGTTGACATCATTAATACTTTTAAGATTCATCCGTGCTGCCGGCATGGATCAGCGGTTTGTTCCTTTTTATTGCTGAGTAGCTTTCTGTGGTATGGCTGTACCAGCGTTTGTTGATCTGTCCCCGAGGTGAAGGACATTTGAATTGTGTCCAGCTTGGAGAGATGATGAATACGGAGCCTGGCTTCTTCTCCCAGGGGTCCCCATGCTAGCCCCGAGACCTTCCATTTCATGTGTGTTGGGGACAGGGCGATTTGCAGGCACCTGTACCCTCGTTTCCCCATCGCTCCTCCCACCACCACGTCCCCTGATTTCTGTCCTCTTATCTGACCTTCTGCGGTTCACCATCCTAGTTGGTTTTCTTGGCACATGCCTGCTTTATCCCCATTTCCCTTAGAATAAACACATTATTCTGGCACATGGTAGGATGAATCAGTACTTAAGTGTGGTTGAAAGCTGTAAAACCAGGGATTGGCTCTTGTTCTAGATCATGTAATTTTGTTGATTCATTACATGTAATTCTCAAAATGAAATTAGCTTCATAAATTTTATTACAGGGATCACGTCATGCTGTTAATGAACTCACTGAGAACTCAGTGGGAATAAGCTCAGTCCTTTTCACCTAGTCTGCTCTCTGACCGTGTGCAGTTGGATTCTGGGCCCAGGTAGACTCTCTTCTGTTGGTTATCACCCGGAGTCATACTCTACCACTATCATCCACATGCCTTTGCTGTTACTCCAACACCAAATAGATCAATTACTGTGCCTTCTGTATGCCCTCCCTGGTATACACAGTGAGGGGGACAAAGGCCGGGGGTGCCAGCACACCTTGCCCCCAAGGCCAGTAATCAGCACCTGTAAGTGTGAGATCTACCCTCATGGACCTCCCTGGCCAACCCAGACTTTTTCTGCAGAGGGTCGGTTAGTAAATATTTTTGTCTTTGTGGCCAGCTGCTGTGTGTTCCTCTTTCTCCCCCACCGCTTCTCCTGCTCCTCCCTTTAAAAATGTAAAGACCAGTTTTAGCTCACAGGCCATGTACAAACAGGCTACAGGCCAGATCTGGCTGACAGTCAGTAGTTTGCGACCCCTGATGGCCTGTCATTTCTGGTCCTTGTCTGTGAGATGTTGTAAGAGACTTGGTTAAATGCCTTCGTGATGGAAATTCAGACACACCATGTGTACTTGGTTTCCCTGAAATGCTGACCTGGAATCTAACAAGGAAATGAGGTCAGTGTCACATGACTTGTTTCCGTGAACAGATGTTGCTCCTGGTGATGGGGGCCGTCTTTTCTTGTGGGTCGTGCGTGCAGTTTTACCTTCTCTTCCGGTAAATCATGAATGCCCCCACTGACGTCTGATCTTTGGCGGGCAGTTCCTCTCCCACAGTCCCGCTGTGACCCCTGAGACTGAGTAGCACCTTGGCTGCCTCGGTCCCTTCTAAGGCACCGGGGATTCTCTGACAGTGTCCTCCCTTGCCTTGGGTTCTCTATTTCAATGCTCTTTGTGCCTTTTTCAGTTCTGGACAGAACAGATGGAAGGGAAATTGGAGTTTATCATCAACATTGAACCATTAGCTGAAAGCGGCCTGGTTCTTTGGCTTCTCGTGTAATAAGGTAGCCCTCGGGGGTCCTGCAGTTTCTGGGAGCCTCGTCGTCGACTTGGGCATACGTAATTTGTGCACCCACACTGGTTTCTTTTTCCAAAAAGTACTTCTGAAATTGCACGGTCAGGAGGACCGGAAGAACGGGAAAAAGACGCATGGTCTTTACCTCCCTATAAACAGCTCTTGGACGACAGGATCCACTTTCCTTCATCTGTGTGCTCCCCAGCAGCACCTAATGCAGTGTCCTGCATGCAGGCAACCGGTCTAGTTAAAAGATAGGCCATCACGGTCTGTGGAAGGCCCACCTGGAGTGTGTGGTGGCCCTGCACTGCATATAGTAGGTGTTCAATCAAAATCACAATTCCTCAGTGTTTTCCACCTTTTCCTAAAAGTTACTTTGCACATAACACAAAATCACCATCGTAACCAATTTAAAGTTTATAATTCAATAGCATTTAGTAGAGTCCCAGTGTCGTGCACCCATCACCCCGAGAGGAGATTCCCTACCCATTAGGCAGTCGCTCCCCAGCCCCGGCCCGTACCAGCACCTGGCACCCAGCACTGTGCTCTCTGTCTCTCTGGGTGTGCCCATTCTGGAGATGTGAAATTTTGTGTCCGGCTTCTTGCACTTAGCGTTACATTTTTGAGCTTCCTTTGTGTTGTAGCACTTACCAGTTCCTCACTCCTTTTTGTGGAGGGTGTGTTTTTATTGTGCTAAAATACGCATACCATTATCTTTACCACTTCAACCGCTTCTAAGGGTGCAGTACGGTGTCATTAAGAACATTCACGGGAGCTCCCTGATGGTGTAGTGGCTTAAGGCTTCGGCGCTGGCGCTGTCAGCTCTGCGGCCTGGGTTCGATTCCCAGTCAGGGAGCTGCCCACGTACCAAAAAGCAAAAAAAAAAAGAATATTCACATCATTTGTGTAACCACCACCACCATCATCTTCCCAAACTGAAACTCTGCACCTATTAACCCTTTTGCTGAGACATTCGGATACATCTGAGTGAATATTTCCATCTGCGGACTGCGAGCTCAAAAAACAGATGTACATTTTTCTATATTTTTGCGTTTTCCAAGATGAATAACAATAGGAAGTATTTATTCTTTAATGTAATCATTTTTTAATAAAAAGTACCACATTAACTGTATTTACTTAAAAATATAAATACTGTAAGTATTGTAAAATTGTTGTCAGTGTGAAACTGTTTCAAGGACATTTATAAGATTTTTAAATATGTTTTCCTGTGGCTTGCACTATCAACAACAAAGGTGTTTTGTACACAATATTGTGTAACATTTTGTAATAAATTTTTTATATCATCAGTGCCATTAGATTCTAATTTATACTTCAATCTAATTAATGCCACTTAGTATGTTTTGAGTATTTTTTGCTAAAATTCAATACAATGGTAAATTTATTACCATATAACAAAAATTGTAAATAAAAATAATGTCATTTATATACAAAGCAGCTCAAAACGTTATTATTAAGTATATAAAATAGTCAAAATATCAACTTTTTATTTTTTGTGGCTATTTGACACCTTTAGAAAAAAACACTTAAAGTCAATTAATGCAGTGAAAGGGTTAAACAGGAGCTCTGTACTCCCCAATCCCTTACCCCACCCCGGGCACCCACCATTCTACCTCTGTCTCTGAATTTGCCTATTCTAGGGACCTCATGTAAGTAGAATCAAACAGTATCTATCCTTTCATGTCTGACTTACTTCACTTAGCATAATGTCCTCAAGGTTCATCCATGTTGTAGCATGTGTCACAATATTCTTTTCAAAGCTGAATAATGTTGCACTGTGTGGGTATACCACGTTTTGTTTACCCAGTCCTCTGTGGATGGACACTTGGATTGCCTCCACCAGTGTTTTCCACTTTGAACACTCTTATTTCTTCAGCTGTTCTAGGTGCTTCACAGTCCTGGCCACCCTTCTCCCAACACAAGTTTTTAAACCTCACTGATTGCAGAAGTGATTGACATTTTTTAATGTTGTCAACTGTCTTGGTCCATGTGCCTTTCCACATTATCTGACTGCAGAATAGTGCCTTTCTTTTTGCTAAACCCTTCAAAGTGTGTGTGACCCAGACAGTTTGGTGACTCACCACCTATCCGGAGCCAGAGATGACTGGGGACTTTAGAGTAGGAGGAAAGGGGGAGATGTGATCCTAATTTCAGACATCCCCAGCTTATGAAGCAGCTAAGACACACAGAATCCCGAAAGAAAAAAAAATACTTAGTCTGTTCAGGATGCCACAGTAAAATACTGGGTGGCTCAGAGAGCAGGAATTTATTTCTTACAGTTCTAGAGGCTGGAAGGTCACGAGGCTAACTGGTTCAGATCCCTAGTGAGGGCTCCTTCATGACTTTTAGACCCCACCTTCTTGTGTCCTCACAATGATGGAGAAAAAGAGAAAGTGAGCACTTTCTGGTGTCTCTTTATAAGGACACTAATCGCATCAGGAGGGCCCCACCCTCACCTCTCATCTAAACTTCAACCTAAGCACCTCCTAAATACCTCATCACCACATACCATCATGTTGGTGTGAGGACTTCAACATAGGAATTTGGGGGTCATATGTAAATATAATACCTCTTATAAAAACGTGTAAATGAGTCCAAGTATTTAACTACAGAGAGCCTACTAAGTACAAAAGAAGTGTAAGAAATAATAGCTGGCTATCATTAGTTAGGGTAGCTTATATGTAAATATCAATAAGATTTTCAGTTGGAAAGAGAAAGAAGTGTCTTGGAGAAGGAGAATATAGAGCATCCTAGACAGGAGAGTGGGGCAGACAAGCTATCAGGGGCTGGTGAGGGGGGATGTGTGCTCGGAGATGCTGAGCAGAGCAGGCCCTTCGGCCCACAGCGTGCCAGGCACAGTGTGTACGCACGGGGGTGGGGGGCAGCAGGGAACACCGCCCTGCCCTCACAGAGCTCACTGTCTAGTGTGAGACCGACAGCAAGCAAATGAACAGACAAGGGAATTGCAGGTTGTGATAGGGGCTTCTCCAAGAAATAACCAGGGTGGCTGTGAGTCGTGATGAAGAGACTGGTGCAGGGCAAGGTGTGGAGAGATGCCTTAGATTAGAGAGGCTCCCTAGGCGGTGGTATGTGAACAGGCTAAAGAAGGAGGAAAATCCATCCTTGCAGAGAATGGGAGGAAGACCATTCCAGACATAAGGAGCATCAGAGACAGAACTAAAAAATATTTGAGGAACCAAGAGGCAGCCATTGTGGTTGGGGCATGACGAGCAGGAGGGAGAATGGGAGCCGATGCCTGTGCATGGCCTCGTGCAAGTGCAGGCTTCATTCCACATGCGGTGAGCGGGCGGTGTGATCTCATGCATGTTTACAAAGACCACTGGCTGCTGGGTGGAGGGCAGCTGGGGGAGGGACAGTCCATTTGGGAGGCTGTTTTAGTGATCCAGAGGGGATATAATGGTGTTTTGGGCTTGGGTGGAGGCAGAAGAGATGGAGAGAAGCAAAGGGGTTTGGGGGTGGAAAGGATGGCATTACTGATGGATTGGTGGGAGCACTGAGGCAAAGGCAGCAGTCAAGGATGACTACTAGGGACAGTGGGAGAGGAATACTTGGGTAGGTGGGTGTGCTGGCAGAATTTAAGAGTTCAAAGCCGTGGGCCTGATCGAGATCACTGAGGAGTGAATGTAAGTAGGTAGAGATCTGGGGACCAGCTTCATGGGGTACAAAGGGAGGCAGACAGGCGGGTGGCTTGACTAGAGTGATGGACAAGAGATAGCACAGTGTGGCGAGAAGGACCTGGGTTTGAATCCCAGCTCCACCTGCTGCTGCTTGTGCTACTTTGGGCAACTTGACTCAGAGAATAGGGGGTCAGATCCCTGCCCTGGGTCCAGAGGGAGGACCAGAAGCAAAACGTTGAGTGCAGTGGTTAGTTAGAGGAAGAGCTACCACTGATCTTCTGACAACAGTGACTGCTCTGTTATTATTATTTCTGACCAAGAGAAGAATGAAAAAGACTTACTGTGAGACACCAGCTCCCAAGCATCATAGCCAGAACCAGAGCCACCCATTTCTGTGCCTCGCTTGTCCCTTCCCCTGAGGCTCACGTGATCTCGACTTCGTTCTGAACAGTCATCCTTGCCCAGGTTTGGGGTCCCAGCTGTGAACTTAAGCTGTCCCCGCCTTTACTGTGATGTGCTGTAGCAGCCTTTTTGCATTCAGCTCCCCAGACCTCACCCCACTCTCCCCCATCACCATCCTTGCTCCTCCCCCTATGGAGCTGACAGTGCAGAGGCCCCCTCTCTGTCCTGTGCCTCAGGATTAGGCACTTGGGAAGATCCTTTCATCCCTGTGTTGGCTGAGCTTGGCTGATGGACTCTGGAAGCCCTTGCAGGAGTCAAGCTGGGGTGGGAGAAGGAGGAGGGTCGAGACCAAATCATAGGTATTGATGGGACCACCTCCCTTACCTGTTTACCTCAAGCTTCCAAGCCTGAGGTGAGCGATGAGGTGAGGGACACTGTGAGGCTTCTCTGGTTCCCAGCCCTCAGCCCTCAAGGTGGGCAGTCATCACCGGGGCCAGTGGTGGTAGCCACCTGTGCCTTTGCTGAGCAAAGCCCCCTCCCCCACTGCTCTTCTTATTTGTTTCTCTGTCTCCCTTCTGTCTTTCTCTTTTCCCCTCTGCCCTGCCTGGTCTCAGATTTTCCTTTGCTTGGTGTGGGTGGTGTGCCTTCCCATTCCTTGCTTTAGGGCCTGCCACCCTGATCCGGGCACATCGTCTACACCTGCCCCTGCCATGGAACCTTTGCCCATGGGTCCTTTGTGAGCCAGCCCGGCCTTGAGCTGTGTGCATGACCAGACAGTGCCCATCTGGCCCCTGCAGGCCAGGCCCAGGCCCTGCTCCCCAAAGATGCAAGGCCCCAGAGTTTTCTATTGGGTACAGCCTGGCTGATGGAGCAGAGGATGGAGATGGGGGTGGGGGGTGGGCGAAGGGTGTAGTGGTGAGGAGGCTGGGAGAAAGCCACCCTTCCTGTGGTTCCTGCTGATAATTGGCTCTCTGGAACCAGCTTGGGACACAAGGGCCAGCTGGGTCAGGAAGTGGTGGACAATGCTCCTCTTTCAGGGGAGACACTGCATAGTCTTAGGTCCCGTGTGACTCCAGGGAAATCTGGAGAACTGCCTGTTCTCATAGGATATTCTCTGACCTAGACCGGAGGTGAGAAATGGAGCCCCAAACTTCCCACCCTCTGCCCTGGGAGGGCCCCCAGAGCATTGCCCAGTCCAGAACCCAATGATTTCCTTCAGAGAGAGTCTGGGGAGGGAAAGGAAAGGAAGTAGATTTTCTCAAGAGACCATGAATCAGGTACCTGGTACTCTATAGAAGGGGGAGCACTCGGAAGCAATTAGTCCTTAATGATTTATTAAGACTACACCTTGCCTTAGCAGCTGTGGGTGCTGACGGAAGGCAACAAATGTCCTTGCCCTCAGGATTTTAATCCGTGTGGGGAGATAAGGCAATATAATATACTGTGTCAAACTCATGAAGAGAAATAGGAATACAAAAAAGAGAGAAGGAATGAAGAAGAAATTATTGGCCAGAGTGGCCTAACAAGTCCAAAGGAAGGTGACGTTTGGTCCATGCTGGAGAGATGGGGTGGCATTTGGAATGCAGAAGCAAGTGGAGGAGCACGTGACATGGGCTAGAATCCCAGGCACCAAGTATTACAAAACTATAGGAAACTCATCGTCACAGCCAGCAGTGTCTGCCCTGATGAAGTCCTGTGTCTGACATTCTGAGAGCCCTGGAGGACCCACAGCTTGCCTTTATGAGCCCATAATTCTGAGGCTCAGCCTTGCCTCTGAGCTCAGAAAGTCTGGCCGTGGAAACTGGGCAGTGGGCCTACAGATGCAGGTTGGACCCTGCCTCTTGGGAATTCTGCTTGGGGACATGTCGGTTGAAGAACTTTGGGCATGTTGGCTGCAGTAAGTGGGTGCTCCCAGAGCTGCAACAGAAAGTTCTGGGACAGTACTGACAAGGGCAGGCAGGACCTGTGGATGTCTTGTAGCTATTGCTTTGGGAAGAAACTTCCTTTCATAGCCCAGTGCTAGGCTGGGCCCTTTGTCAGTGTACTGGACTCGTGCTTGGGGCTGTGACTCTGAATGTATCCCCACAGAAGTTGTTCTGTACTTTTCCTTCATCAGGGCACTGAAGAGGTAACTCCTCAAACTCAGGAGCATTTGTATCAGGACCCTTCCCTGCTCCAAGAGCCTTTTGGGGCTCCCTAGGATCCATCAGGTCACAGTTTCCTACCCTGATACTCCATCATCTGAGTCTAAAAGTGGGAATTAATCCAGCCTAAACAGATCAGTCTTTTTCACAATAAACCCCAGGTTTCCTCACTTCTGCCTATATGTTCCTAATAATGAGGAATCCTCTCCTTCTTGAGACAACTTTAAGTTTATCCAGAAATGGCCTGCCTATGGTTGTACCCATTATCCTAGGCTTGATCCTCTTCAGTTCCTCCTCTTTTCTCATCGTCACCCTTTAGAATACTGATATTCCTCTAAGTTTTCTCAAATCCCAGGTCCATCCCAATCCAGCTCACTCTCTTTTAGAAGTGGTCTGGGTTTCAATTTCCCTCTATGAAGCCTAAAACCGAAGAGTGTTTTTACGTATGAGTTGATCTGCACAGCGAATTGGAACCCACCCCCACCCCCCTCATTCAAAACACTATATACATCCTTTTGCCACGTCAGATCTCAGACTGTTTTAGATGTCTTATTTGGATCATTTTGATCAGCCATATCAAAATATTGCTTATAGTAAGTTCGCAGCCAAATAAAACACCTAACTCGTTTTCATAAGTTCTGTTTTGAGGCACATCTCCCCTGTGCCAGTGGGTTTAGATCTAAATATAGGAAATTTCCTTTATACCGACTCGATTGCATCTTATGAAAGTTACCCCATTTTTTCCAGTCTTTGGAAATTGTTTGAATTCTGATTCTATGTTTCTGTGGTGTGGAGGGCCATGTGTGGGGACTGTGACCCAGTACCTGAGCCAGTGGGCCACGTTGCAGGTCTGAGTCCCAGCTCCACACTGGCTGGTGGAGTGGCCTTGAGCAATTTGCTTAGCCTTTCTAAGCCTTGGTTTCCTCATCTGTAAAATGAAGATAAGAACTAATGCTTGCTTACTCATAGGATGTAGAGTTATAAGACTTTAATGAGATAATTAATATAAAATGCTTGTTAGCACAGGCCTGGTAGTAAGAACTCATTAGCTGCCGTTATCTTGATGATTGCAAGGTCTGACAATTAAGTTTGTGAATTTGCCACTGTGCACTTACGTTGGCAGCACTGTACACACAACTGGTAGGGTGTCATAACCTTGGTATATCTGTGTCTCACGGCTGTGTTCGTGTTGATATGTAGCAGTGTCTTGCTGAGTGGCGTTCATTATTGTTGCGTGTTTTTGTGTGCCATCATGAGAATGTCAGAGCTTGAATTAGAGCCATGAACAAACATTAAATTTCTTATTAAACTTGGCAAGAGTGGAAGTGAAATCAGGACCATGTTACTCCAAGTTTATGGGGGTAATGCCATGAAGAAAATGGCAGTGTACACATGGATTAAATGTTTTTCTAAGGGGAGAGAAAGCATCACTGATGAAGAGAGGTCAGGGCAGCCAGTAATGAGCAGAACTGATGAAATCATTGCAGAAATTCATCAAATTGTGCCTCAAAATCATTGGCTGACTGTGAGAAGCATAGCAGACCAAGTAAACATCCATAGAGGAACAGGAAAATTTTAACTAAAAATCTTAGCCTGAGAAAGGTGTGTGCAAAAAATGGTCCTGAAAGACTTCACTGATGAACAAAAGCAAAGGAGAGTCCAAGTTTGCCAAGACCTTTTGGAGAGGCAAGACAAAGTTTTGGGCCTTATTATCACTGATGATGAAACATGGGTGTACCAACACAACTCTGAAACACAGCGTCAAAGTGCAGAGTGAAAGTCAGCCAGTTCTCCACGACCAAAAAAGTTCCATCAGTCCAAATCAAAAATTGAAATGATGTTGCTAACCTTTTTTGATATCAATGGGTTTGTTCATTATGAATTTGTACCAACTGGACAAACAGTCAACCCAGTTTACTATTTGGAAGTGCTGAAAAGGCTGCATGAAAAAGTTAGGATGAACATGACCTGAACTTTTCACCAACAACTCATGGCTCTTGCATCACGACAAGGCACCAGCTCACATGGCCCTGTCTGTGAGGGAGTTGTTAGCCAGTAAACAAATAACTGTATTGGAACACCCTCCGTACTCACCTGATCTGGCCCCAGTGACTTTTTTCTTTACCCGAAGTTAAAGGAAATATTGAAAGGAAGACATTTTGATGACATTCAGGACATCATGGGCAGCTCTCATGGCCATTCCAGAAAAAATAATTCCAAAACTGCTTTGAGGGGTGGAATAGGTGCTGGCATAGCTTCCCAAGGGGAGTACTTTGAAGGTGACTGTAGTGATATTCAGCAATGAGGTGTGTAGCACTTTTTCTAGGGTGAGTTCGCACACTGAATTGTCATGTCTCATATAACCACTGCTGTCACTAGTTCATGTCCTCTTTCTTTTAAAACTGGCCATTTCTTACCCCAAATCCTCCTGGCCTCATTGTCCTTGTTTTCAGTGTCCCCTCAGCCTGAGAAGCCCTGCCTCTGTTCTCCTACCTGCCTAGGTTAAACCCTCTGCAGCATCTGGGATACTTCCGTCACTGTGTCCCTGTAATTGGGAGCTCCTGCTGGCTCCTATTGAAATTTGTTTTGTAGTCCACCTAATATCGGTCCTTACCGTTTTCACTTCCATCATTTTGGTTGAGGACTTCATTCTTTCACTTCTCTGTTATTAATATCTCCCTCCTTCAACTCCCTATCTCCAGACTCCATCCTCCTCTGCTCCAACCCTCACACTGTTGCTGGCTAGTGTTCCTCCCGCTACTTCTGTCTTTTCCTGCCCACTCAGAAGCCTACTGGGCTCCCACACCCAGCGCCACCCCTCTTTCTGGCTTCATCCCCCTCCTCCCTTGTGTATACATGCTGCCCTCCAGCCAAACCCGCCTGCCTGCTCCAGACCTTTCCACTCGGCTACTTTTCCTCATTGTGCTTTCTCTAAATGGATGGCCTGTCATTCCATGTCCCTGACCGACATCTGGCCCCTGAAGCCCCTCCATGTTCAGGGCTGGGCCTGCAGATCCAGCTGACCAGGGTTGGAAGTGAATAGTGTGATCTTGGGCAAGTGGCTTAGCATTCCTGTGTGACAATCATTAAGTGCCCGAGTTTGCATGCGGTGCAAGGAAGGGAAGTAGGTGAACTGCAGGGGTGGGCTCCTGGGGCAAGTTACCGGTCCTTTCCTCTAAGAAGTCTTCCCTGAGTAGCATCACCATTTCAAGGGATTTCTCTCTCCTTAAACATTTAGAGCACAGAACATTTCCAATTTTCAGACACCACTATCTGCCTCTCCTCACAAAGCCTATAGATATAAACTCACAGTATATTATTTTATGTGATTTAAAGGAATTTTAAGGATTTTTTTTTTTGCAAGCAAGGCTTATCATGATCACAATCTTGGGCACCTGGTTGATCAGTAAAGACATGTATTTGTGGAATAAATCTAAATACAGTTCTTCCCTTGAGGCCCTGACGTGGTTTCTAGCATTTCTGGCCAAGTGGATTTAATAGCCTGTACTGTTGTCTCTACCAACCCCGCTAGAACTTGACCATGTCCAGTTCAGCACTGTACTGGGTTTTGGTCTCTTGTTATCATTTTACATGTTTATGTCCCTTACAATTCCTTACAGAATGCAGGCAACCTTTAATGGCTCAGTAAGTGTGATGACTTAGCCCAGAGCTCTGTCTGCAGCCAGGATCCTGTCATTGTCCTGGAGTCAGAGATGTGTAGTTTAAACTGCTGTCACTCACTTGAGGAAATCTGAAGGAAAGAGAATGGCTCGGGACAGGTCTGGAAGCAGAAGCTGAGGAAGGATTTGTTAAGAGGAAGCTGGAAGCACTCAGCCTCCACAGGGCACAAGTACTCCTTCACGGGAAGATGTTTAGGGAATAAACTTTTTACTTCTCTCTTGCAGCACCTCTCATGAGATTCCTTTTCGACTGGTCTCACTGTTGCCCTGACAGCCAACAGCTGTGCTCAGTAGAGCCCACCCATATCAGGTGCTGTAGGGAATGGAGAAGGAGGCGTCTGCACTCTCCTTGTCTGGGTCTGATGGGGAAAGGACCCTGTATTAGTTTCCTGGGGCTGCCATAACAAATGACCACAAATTGCATGGTTTGAAACAACAGAAATGTATTCTCTCATAGTTTTGGAGGCTAGAAGTCCAAACTCAAGCAGTCGGCAGGGCCATGCTCCCTCTGAAAGCTCCAGGAAAGAATCCTTCCATGCTTCTGGCTCCTGGTGGTTGCGATCATCCTTGGTGTTCCTTGGCCTATAAACACATCATTCTAATCTCTGTCTCCATCTTCACATGGCTGTGTTCTCCTGTGTTTCTCTGTGTCACTGTGTCTTCACATGTCCTTATAAGAACACCAGTCATATTGCATTAGGACACCATCCTAATCCAGTATGACCTCATCTTAACTAATTATATCTGCAAAGATCCTATTTCCAAATGAGACCAGATTTATAGGTACTGGGGGATTTGGACTTGAACATATCTTTTTTGGGGGGATACACTTCAATCCACAATAGAGCTTATGCTGTTAAAGAGTTGAGTCTGGTAGGGAGAAAAAAAAATATGTGGAAAAGTAGGCTTACCACATCCAAACATTACATAAACCAGATATAAAAGAACGTATCTCAGCAAAACCTAGATATAACTTATTTTATACCATGTACACACACACATATATATGTACATGTACATATATATTATGTATATGTGTGTTTTTTTCCAGATAAGGACTCAAATGTAAAAAAAACAAACACTAAAACTATTAGAAGAAAATGTAAGAGTCTACTGGGGACAGTAGAAACCTTAAATAAACAGAGTATAAACGATAAGATGGATGTATGTGTACTTAACTATGTAAGGCAATCAGCAGTCATAAGAACATCCACAAAAATATTCAAAACTCACTAGCAGTCTAGAAAATACAAATTAATGATGAAACGTCACTATACCCATGAGACCCAATAAAACAGTAAGAAGCGATAACCTGTGGGTGGTGGGAATGGTACCTTGTCAGCAGGAAGGGGAATGGTCAGAGCCTTTTAGAAGGGAAGATGGCAGCCTTGTGTGGATCCTGATGATAACATCTGCAAGAAAGCCTTTTTGTTTTGGTGCAATAGGGAAATGAGAGCACTAACCATTTGATGATATTAAGGAATTGTCTTTAAAATTTTAGGTGTTATCATAGCATTATGGTTAATTTTTAAAGAGTCCTTTATTTTTTCTTAGAGGTTTGTACCGAATACTTACTGATAAAAATGACACAATGCCTGGGAATTTACTTCAGATAATCCAGGGAGCAAGGGCGTTGGCAGTGGCTGGTGGTATAGAAAGCAGGGGACACAGCCAAATCCAGACCACCCCCTGGTTTCGTAAATAAAGTTTTATTGGAATGCAGCCATACTCATTCAGTTGCATGTTCATTTAGTATCACTGAGGCTGCTTTGGCACTATAGCAGCTGAAATGAATTGTTGCAATGGAGACCGTGTGGCCTGCAAAGCCTAAAATATTTACATATTAACTGGCTCTTTACAGAACATCTTTGCCACTTCTTGTCCACAAAGAAACAGGTTGGTAATGGTTGATGCTGGGGACTGACAATGTGAGGGCCTGTCAGCCTAGTCTTCATACTCATCTGATTTGTGTTTGGACTTTACATAATGAAAAGTTAAAAAACAAAAAACTATGATGCAGTAATCTCACTCCTAGGAATCTATCCCTTAGACATAAAAATATCAATTAATAAATATGTATAAGAATGTTTATTAAAATAGTTTATAGTGGTTAAAAAAAAAAACTGGAAATAAATTTCCTCCCAACACGGGAATGCCTATATGTAGAAATCATGGGAGTTCCCTGGTGGTGTAGTGGCTTAAGGCTTCAGTTCTGTGCTGTCAACGCTGCGACCTGGGTTCGATTCCCAGCCAGGGAACTACCCACATACAAAGAAAAAAAAAAAAAAAGAATAAATAGAAATCATGTCCACCCACACCATGGAATATGATACTGTCTTTTTAAAGAATGAATTAGAGTTTTACTACTCCACTTGGTGAATTTTTCATGAGATATTTTCAAATGAGAAAAGCAAAATGTAGAAAAATCAGTATGTGACAGTCCTATTTTTATAGAGCATCCATTCCCAAGCAGTGGTACACGTACCCCAGGGGTACATGCTGGGCCGTTCAGGGTATGCAGAAAATAACCAGTAATGGTGAAAAAACAAGTAAAGTAAAAAAAGGCAAAACGTTAGTTATAGAAAAATAAATGTTAAGTGTGAATCACCATTAATGGAGCTGCTTCAAAATTAGATCACATTAGTGCACAATGATGGGTGGGGGCATGGCTATGAGCCCTTCCCCCAAACCGCTCCTCTACCAATCATTATACAGTTTCATAACAATCCATTAGCAACGTTTCTAGAACTTCTCTAAACATATGAATACATTCGTAACCCGACTGTTTGATCAGTTTAGTTATTGACTGAGTACAAGTAAGTGTGTTGTCTTTGTGATTCAAGTAGTTTTTTTATTTAATCTTTAATATTTGATCATCATTATCAATATTTAACTGTTATGAATATTGTAAAATTAAATCTGTGGTTTGTATTTTTAGTGTAGCAATTTTTCTTTCCTAACTTATTTCCACTATTTTATATGAAGATAGGCACTGAACAAAAGTGTCAGTATTTAAGAACAGCTGTTTTAAAAACAAGGGGTACGATTTACAGAAATGGGTTGAAAAGGGGTACACAAGTAGAAAAACGTTGGGAACCACTGTTATAGAGGAGTGGCAAAATTAACCCCTTTGCCCTTTGGAGTGTGAGTGTGAGTGTGTGTGTGTGTGAGAGATGCATAACAGACGGCAAAGAGTAGAATGACATCTGTGGAAGGGAAGCAAAGCAAAACAGAAAAGGAAAACCCTATACTTAAAAAAACAACTTACATGACATAATCCCATGTATGTGTTTGTATAAGTTATACTCACATGTATACGTGCTTTACTAAATTAAAAAGAGTTATGATTTTTAAAACAACTTGAGTGAATATTTTTTGTGCCTTTTGATGTCAGTAAGAAAATAAAAGGAAATTGGATTAGGAGTTAGAAAGTGCCCAAGAGTAGGAAAACAAGATGAGAGTGACCTGGGCCAGCTGGGGAAGGCTCCATGGAAGGTTCTAGAGGTGAGAGAGGAGTGGCTGGATGGTCTTTGGGCTACAGCTGCTCCCTGATCTTGGCGCCTCTTCCTCCTGCTCCCAGAGAAATAATGTTTCCCTGGGGGATGAAAAAGCATCCCTTTGTGCAGGCTTTAATTGCCATGTTGTTGTGCCAAGTGAATGAGTGGCAGGCCCGCACAGCAGCTGGGCACAACCAATGCCAGGCAGCAAAGCCCGCTGCCTTAGGACAGCCTTGGCCAGCTGGCCTGGGAGCCATGCCCACCTCTGCCCCCCACTGAGGGTCCTGCCCTGGGACTGGGGCTGAGGGGTCTGCAGAGAGGGAGAGGAGTCATTAGAGGGAGAGAAAAGGGTGGGGCATCTGGGAGGGTCTCTGCCTCTCTTAGAAATGTATTCATCTCATCCTCCTTTCCCCTCCCCCACTCTTGTTTTTCAGACCGTCAGCATCAATAAGGCCATTAATACGCAGGAAGTGGCTGTAAAGGAAAAACACGCCAGAAATATCCTTTTGGATGTTACTTGGAAGACTGACCCTGAAGAGGGTCAAATTGTGGGGACTGAGGTCAGGGCGAGGCGGCCCCACTCGGCTGCAGGAAGGGGAGTCCCCACCCAGGCCAGTCTCCTGCAGGATTTGAAAAGCGTGGCTGGCGGCAGCTGGCCTCAGAGACCATGGCCCGTCAGGCTGGAAGGCACCGAAGTGGCCATCTGGCCTAGTCCTTCACAGTTGACCAAAGATCTCACTCTCCTCCCAGGACTTCAGCTTTCCAGAACTGCCCAGTCCTTGGAAGTTCCTTTCCTTTGAGATACTTCCTCAGGGCACAGGAGGGATTTTCACCTGTGCCGTCAAAGCACTCCATAGGACCATACTGACTACCCCCTTTCTCTGAGCACTAAAGCAAAACAAAGGTCTCAGCATCAGAGGTTGGCCTTAAGCCAATGCAGGGGTTCACCCTAAGCCAAAAGGGAGAAGACAGGGACCTCAAGATAGTGTAGGGAACCAGCAACTTGAACGTTTTCACCATGCCAGGTTGGCAGGGGCCCTGGACAACCACCATCATGGGTCTGTGGCTTTGGAGAGAAATGCAGGCAGTACTCTGGCTGGTGGATCCCTGGGGAGCTACCCCTAAAGTAAAGAAGCTGGAGGGCTGGATTCCCAGAGGCCAAAGGAGGGCTGAGCCTTTATATGTGTGTGCACCAGAGGCGGAGCAGGGTGCCAGTAGTGGAGCCTGTCTGGGGTGGGCAGCTGCTCTTGCCTGGGCTCGCCATGGTGGCTATACCTCAGCCATTCAGGCCAAAACAGTTGCCTTAAAGCCATCCCACTCAGTTCCTGGAGGATACCCTCTAGGTTAGATGCCCAGAACTGCCAAGCCCTTGGGAAATGTTGCTGACAGCATGTATTGCCCACCACTGCGGTGAAAGCAGCTTGTCTTTAATGGGAAGATGATTTGGATGGATTTAGGGCTCTGCTGTGGGATGGGGGCGATAGAACCTCTCCCAGGTACCCCAGAAGCCTGCCTGACAGTGAGCCTAGCTAGACATTGTTCTTTTATTCCCATAAAGGCACAGTCCCGTTGTTAGTATTACTGAGTCAAGAAAAGCCTTCATTGTAAGTGACCCCATTGATTTTCTCAGAGGGAACTATCCAGTCCCGACCCCTACCTGCTAAGGACTTGTGATCCGTCTGTTTCGAGATATGAAGTTAAGAGAGACAATTGTCAGCAGTGTGCTTCTCTGGATGGGGGGTGGGACACATAGAGGACCAGGACTACAGTGGCAGGGTCACATCACACCCCTCCAGGGAGGCCTCCTGGGGCAAAGAGGGGACACTGGAGGGGAAGATCCAGAATCCCATCTCCGGAGCTCTCTGGCTCGCTCTGGACTTTAAGTAGATCCCATGGGGCCTCCGTGAGCCTTAGGTCCCTTATTTTCAGATGAAAGGATTGGCTGAAGATTTTAAAGTTCTCATGTTCCAGCTCTAACATTCTGTGCGTCTCTCTGATTCACGATTTCTAAGTGGTAGATAGATGTTGAAAGGATCCACTCCTTACAGTACAGTAGGGGTTTAAAGCCTAGTCAATGACAGCACAAAACATTATCGATTCTTTTCAAGAGCATCAGCCACTCTGATGCTTCTGACTTCAGAAATGCCATTCAGACAGTCATTATCCCGGGTGCCTCACTGGTGAACAGGTTGCGTGGCCCCCCTCCTCCCATATCCACTTCTGGAGGGCCAGGGACTGCTTCTTATTTTTCTTTATATCCCTGAGTGCCTTTTACAGTAAAGTGCCTGACACATACTGCGTGCATTAAAATGCTTCTAAAATCAAAGAAGGACAGAAAGGTCTCCTTGCATTTTTCAAAGTCAGGGTGCCCAGCTAATTCTGCACCTGCTCTAGCTTCTGTTGTGGCAAACTGCTCTCAGGTAAAGTAACCACAGTCAGCATGAGAAGCCAGCACCTGGGAAGGAAGGGCACTGCTCGTCTCACTTCTTGGCTTCCTTCTAGTCCGATTTTTAAGTGTATTTTATGTGAAAAGGTAAATTACTTCAGAAATCACTCAAGACCAAAAGCAGATATTTAGCTTCCAGACCCAAAAGTCTGTGTTCACACCCATTCCTCTCAAAATGCAATTTTCAGCTTAGAGAGGGAACTTTATGATACCTTGCAGCTCAGAAGCAAAACAATACATGTTCTGGGTGAGTCATAAAGTTTGTGACCCAAGGCAAGTCTTCCAGTCCTAAATGACACCTTGCTCCTTACTTGAGCCTTAATAAAGAACCTAACGTTCTGAGGAAAGAGCTATACTTGGGGTTGATGGTACTGGGATCCTGGGTAGGTGAGGCATGTTTAAGCAAACAGTTATTAAAGAAACATAGGCATCCTCTGCTTACCCCAAAAGGCTCATGAGTACAGTAGTCTGGAGTGCTAACTTAAAAGCACATAAGGCCGGGTGATGTTATCGATTCTTTTCGAGAGCATCAGCCACGTGTAAGCCATGTCACGCGGTCCCTGGGCAGTGGTTCTGTTTGGTATTGGATTTTGGGACCAAACTGTCCCAGGATTCCACACACAGGAAGTTCAAGGTGTCAGAAGGTGGAGGCACCCGTGAGCAAGGCCAGGAAGGTTTTTGAAAGAGGTGGGGTATAAGAGTCATTTTAAGTTTAGGGAAAAGACATTTTAAACAAAGACTGCCACTTTCTGAGCAAGAGCAGAGTACCTAATGGAGAGGAGTCAGGAGGAACCAGGGGTGCCCGTCGGCCGGGGAGTGTGTGGGGTCCCCAGCATGGGCCAGGGCCCGTGATGAAGCGCTAAAGCACGCCCTCACTTTTAATAATGAGTAAGGGAGAAGTTTGAAAAATTGTAAAGTGTTGTTAGAATGTTAGCTGTAATTACTCCCCCTAAGGTGCCAACACAAGCTCAGCATACCCTGAAGGACAGTCTGTCTCCCCGCAGCAAAGCCCTAGTTCCAACCGGCTGACGGCAAACCAGGACCACTCCTGGCCTGGAGCACGCTTGTGCAAATTAGAAAAGGACACCCCTCCCAAAACACGTGGCCCTCTCTGTGGAAATTATCTGATAAAATGGATTTCATCAAAATGTGACACACTTTATTGCCGTCTGCCAAAAACGTGTCCGGATCAATGTATAGATTTGTGGTGTCTTTGTTATAAGCAGTGTGTCCTCAATAGGGCCACTGTGCCCTGAACAGCTGCACGGCCCTCCACAGTGGCCTGTTGCAGGCTCAACCCCCAAGGATTGGCTGCCTGAGCCAGGACCTATGCCGTTGTTTTCCATGACCCTCCCTCACCATGCATACTGGGCACCCACCATGAGAAAGGGGCGCAGACCTTTTGGTCTGTTGTCAACCGGCTGCCCCTCTCCAGCAATGCCGTGCTCTGCTGGAAATTCTGCCACGTGTTCCACAAACTCCTCCGGGATGGACACCCAAATGTGAGTTACTAGGGCTGCATGGGACGGCTGGGGGCCAGGGACTCACAGGGGAGAAGTGTGATAGCCTGGGCCACAGAAGTCACTGTCTACTCCTGCACGGAGGGTGCCAACTGTCCCTTTCTCCTGGCCTTTTGGTCATTGATTAGAGGTGGGTTTGTCTCTCGGGTCGGCCTCTCTGCCTCACCCCAGAGCCATATTTTACCATCCTCTGTCTCCTCTCCTCTCTCATAGGCTGTTCTCTTTCCTCCCCAGGTCCTGAAGGATTCTCTGAGATACAAAAACGAACTGAGTGACATGAGCAGGATGTGGGTGAGTTTGGAGATGCATCCAAGGGCTCCCTGTGCCTCCTTATTCTTTCCCAGGGGCCACAGAACAATGTCTATGGAGTAGAACAAATTAATCTCTTTCAACTTGTTTAGGATTTCTCTCGTGAGCATCAGGGAGGGGTCAGAGGTACCTCTAAATAGTACCATGATACTCACAGTCTTACCTGGGGTCCCTCGAAACTTTAAAGAAGTTCTAGGGCCTAAGAGCTTCTCCTGCCAATGGGACCTCATGTCCTAACACTCTCTAGGCGTTGAGATCCCTCAGCAGTAACATTGCCACAGCCCCACTTCTTCCCTTCCAGTGTGTTGAGAACTAGCATTCAGTTTGTCATGTCAGTGTCTTTACTAGGGATTCTCAGTGCCTTAGAATGAGGGAGAATGTCAGAATCAATTGAAAAGATGCACACACCAGAATTCCTCTAGATTCTGATATCCAAGGAATATGTGTGCGGATGAGGGGTAATCTGCTTTTTGAAGAATCTCCTCAGTTAAGTCCGATATGTCCCTTTGCCCCCATTGGCTGAGAACTACTACTTTAGCCCTGGTCTTCAAATTCTTACCTGTATCTATCTGTACACAAAATATTAGTAACTGTGTAGTCCAGTCTGCCCACAACAGATGAGGAACTAAAGCCTCAGAGAGGAAAGCAGCTATTCCAAAGTCACAGGGCTCATTAATCAGAACAAAACTGAGAGTTGTCCCCAAACCTCCCACGGGATGCTAGAGAGCTTAGATCTTTTTCCTTTTTGTTAGAATCTGCCTGGTATATCTTTTTCCATCCTTTTCCTTTTGACTTACTTATATTCTTAAGTCTCAGAAATTTCACTTATAAATAGCAATTAGTTGAATTTTGTTGTTGGTATTTTAAAGATGGAAGTCTTCATCTTTTAACTGCATCTTTGCCCCAATGACATTTATCATAATGTACAATATGTTTAGATTTATATCTTTATTTTGTGCTATTTGTTCTACCTGTTTTGTTTGTATCGATATTTTTCTCAATTCTTTATCTTTTGGATTGATTATTTCTTTCTTATTCCATTTGTCCCTCATTGCAAGTTGGGAGATTAAAAATCTCATGCTTTTATGGGGTTTTTTGGCATATTATTTAATAATTACAAAATGCATGTTTAGTTTATCAAGGTCTAAAATTCATACCTTTTTCTCTTTCCTGTATAACACAAAGAACTTAGAATATTTTAACTCCATTCATTCCCTCACAACTTATGTTATTGTTGTCATGACTTTAATTTTGGTTGTTTCTTTTTTAAACCCTGTAATAGATTTTATTTTAATTATTTTATTCTGTGCTCTTCATTTCTTCTTACATCTCAGACCTTCCCTCTGAGATCACTTTCTTTCTCCCTAAATTATTTCCTTTAGAACTTCCTTTAATGAGAGTCTGCTAGAGGCCAATAACCATTTTTGCTTGTTGGAGAATGTCTTTATGGGGATAAAAACATTCTCATTCATAGAAGATATTTTCTCTAGATTTAGAATTCTGCTGTGACGGTTATTTTCTCTTATCACATGGAAGATACTGTTCAAGATAGCCTTCCACTGACTTCTAGCTTCCATCATTTTCAGTCCCTTTAAAGCTAATCTTTAATTTTTGGGGGGCGAGGTTGTTTGTTTGTTTTTCTGGCTGTTTTTAAGATCTTAGCATGTGAATTTATTTTGGAGTCTTTGGACTTCTTTAATCTGTGGATTAGTATCTTTCACCAGTTACGAAAAATTCTCATTGTTTCTTTAAATATTGCCTTTGCTTCTCCATTATGTCTTTTCCTCTGAAACTTTGGTTAGAAATATGTTAGGCTTTCTCACGCTACCTTTTTTTCTCCCTGTTCATCTCTATACTTCATTCTGGAAGATTTCATTAGATCCAGCTTTCAGTACACTTGTTACCTCTTTGGGTGGGTCTAATCTGTTATTATTAAATCTCTTCATAAAGTTTTTAGTTTTAATATAGTTTTCATTTCTTGGAGTTTTTATTTTTTTTCAAATCTGATTGGCGTTTTTTAATAATTTCTTGTGCCCTGCATGTGTTTTAAAACAGTCTCTTATTTATTTAGACATATTAAATATAGAGATTTCATATATCATTATTTAATACTTCGATTATCTAAAGCCCTTAGAGATCTGTTTCTGCTGTCTGTTGTTTTTGGTGAGTTTTGCTCATGCTATATTGTGTGTGTGTGTGTGTGTGTGTGTGTGTGTGTGTGTGTGTGTGTTTTGTTTGTTTGTTTTTTGTGCTTATGAGTCACTCATTTTCATTGGAATTTTATTTGTAGGAATTCTTTCGAGTCTTCCATTGGGATCCATTTGCTTCCATTGGGATCACTCTAAATTCTCAGCTCAAGGTGTTGTGAATTCCAGGCAGAATCCCTTGAGGACTGGCTCATGGGTCCAATCCTCAGCACACAATTTTTTTCCTTCCCTCTGATCACAACAGCGGTTTGAGGCAGTGGATTTTCTTTGCATTCCTCAGGGAGCACTCCTTTAGTGCAGGACTGAAGGTGTGTGTTATTTTCAATTTACCTTTAATTCCCCTGCACTCAGGAGTCAGCCTTTTGGCACTTCTGCTAGACTCTCAACTTGAGCAGGCCAGAGTCCTGCCTCCTGTTCACCACCTGGCCCTCCAGGCCCAGAAAGGTCAAAGCTCAGCTTCAGCTGGTGTGGCAAAGTCTTTCCCTGTCCCCAGCTTCATCACCCCAGCATTCCATTTACTCACCCAGTATCTGTGTGTACTCAGTCCCTGGCATGAGGACCCCTTACTCTCTTGTTAGTTCACTAATGCTTTTAAAATTTTTTAATATTTTGGCCAATATTGTTAGTAGTTTTTAATGAGAAGTTCAACCCAGGTACCTAACCTGCCTTGTTATCCAAAATAGAATTCATTTAGGTCTTCTTTCCTATGTAGCCTGTCTCTTTCATTTATCTAAGAGTTTCTGGAGTTAGAAATTTCTTTTATTTTATTATATTTTTAAATTAAGGCTGTTCTTTTTTTCTTTACAGCAGATGTAGGTTCACAGTAAAATTGAGTAGGAAGTACAAAGATTTCCCCCTGCCTACGACACCTGACAACCACTGATTTTTTACTTTCTCATAGTTTCGCCTTTTCCAGAATGTTACATAGTTGGAATTATAGCCTTTTCAGATTGGCTTCTTTTATGTAATGATATGCATTTAAAGTTCTTCCATGTTTGCATGGCTTGATGGCTCATTTCTTTTTAGCTCTCAATAATATTCCATTCTCTGGATGTACCACATTCATTCTCCTACTGAAGGATATCTTGGTTGCTTCCAAGTTTGGGCAAGTATGAATAAAGCGACTATAATGTCTGTGTCTAGGTTTTTGTGATATAAGTTTTCAACTCCTTTGAGTAAAAACCAAGGAGCTCCACTGCTGAATCCATACTAAGAGTATGCTTAGTGTTGTAAGAAATTGCCAAGCTATCTTCCAAAGTGGCTGCACCATTTTGCATTCTTACCAACATGAATGAGACTTCCCATTCCGCGATGTCCTCACCAGCATTTGGTGTTGTCAGTGTTCTGGATTTTGGACCTTCTAATAGGTGCACAGTGGTATCTTACTGTGTTAATTTGTATTGCCCTGGTTACACAATGTCTTTTCATATGCTTATTTACTATATGTGTATCTTCTTTGGTGGGGTCTTGGTTATTGTCTTTTGGCCCATTTTTAAATTAGATTGTTTTGTTTTTTTTTTTAATTTACACCTTTTTAAAATTTATTTTATTTTTTTAATTTCTTTTTATTGTTAGTCTTATTGGGGTGACATCTGTTAGCAAGAATTCCATAGGTTTCAGGCATACAGTTCTACAGTGCATTGTAGATTGTTTTCTTATTGTTGAGTTCTAAACGTTCTTTGTATATTTTGGATAGCAGTCCTTCACCAGATGTGCCCTTTGTAACTATTTCCTCCCCCACCCCCAGTCTGTGTCTTATCTTCTCATTCTCTTGACGTTGCCTTTTGCAAAGCAAACATTTTAATTTTAATCAAGTCCAGCTTATCAGTTATTTCTTTCGTAGATCCTGTCTTTGGTGTTGTATCTTAGAAGTCATCACTATACTCAGGGTCACCTAGGTTTTCTCCTGTGTTGTCTTCAATGAGTTTTATAGTCTTGCATTTTACATTTAATTCTATGATCTGTTCATCATCTTTTATTTTTTGATCCTTGTGCATTTTCATGTGAAGGATAGTTCTGTCTGTGATGGTAAAAATATTTTTGCTTCTTTTTCTGCTTTTCAGTTCTTTCTACTTTTCCTATAATAAATAAGTATAATGTAAAAATTAATAAAATATGAATTTTCATAGAAAATGAATACATTATGAAATACTGTCATCCCTGGCATTGGTGCCTTTAACCTCTGATTACTCGACTCCCTTTGGTACCCTTTGAGTCATGTTTCAATGGGATTTCTTTAGTCTAGAGGATATAGGTGCACTTAAAAGAAAACAGAGAAGTCAGAACTCGTGTGGGAGCCACAGCTACTCAGTTTAAGTGTTCTTTGTGCCCCCGTGTCCTTCCTGTTTTGTATGTGACTGGGAGTTGACACATGGGCAGAGTCCATGGGAGAGCTTATTTTTCACCCCCTAGGATTAGTCCCATTCCAAATCCCCACCCGTGTATAATACTGTAGATGCTGTCAGTCCTTTGGAGTCCATCTTCAGGGGGTGTTTCCTCTCTTGTGCTTAGAGAGACAGAAGGAAGGAAATAGCCAGACTGTGATTACTAAGAGTAGGAGACTTAAAATTCTTAAATAAGAAGGCTTGTCCAGAATTCATCCAAAGTCCTCATTTTGTACATAAGTTTATACTGTTAGAATGTTCATTGAAACATACTTTATAATAAAAAAAAAACTTGCGTGCACCTAAAATGTACAACACTGGAAAGCCAGTTTGATAAATTATGGTACATACTTATAATGCACTGGGCAGTCAGTAACAATAATGATAGAGAAGAACATTTAAGAAGATAAAAAATTGTAGTATATTACATAAAAAGAGAAGTTGATTTCATTTTATATTTTAAAATAAAGGTGGAGCACAGAGGACTTTTAGGGTAGTAAAACTACTCTGTGTGATACTCTAATGTTAACACATATCACTATATATTTATAAAATGTATAGGATGTCTAGTACTAACAGTGAACCCTCATGTAAAATTTACTTTGGGTGATAATGATGTATCAGTGTAAACTTATCAGTTATAACAAATACCTTACTCTGATATAGGATGCTAACAGTGGGGGAGGTCATATATGTGGAAGGGATATATAGGAAATCTCTGTAGTTTCTGTTTAATTTTGCTAAAATTACACTAAAAAATATGGTATTTAAATTGAAAATATAAAATAACATTTTTGTACCCCAAAATGTTAGCCATATTATACCTGGTGTTTAGATTAAAGGTGATTTGTTCACATGTGTACTTTTCTATATTTTTCAAACTTTTAACAATGGGTATTTGTTATTTTCATAATCAGAAAAAAGGAATTTTTCCTGGCTGTAGGGTCTCTCAGCTCGGACGTTCTTAGTATTGACACCCCCCTTTGTTTCCTCTTCCCCACAGGGCCACCTGAGTGAGGGGTACGGACAGCTTTGCAGCATCTACCTGAAACTCCTGCGAACGAAGATGGAGTACCACACCAAAGTGAGTCTTCGCCGGCTCTGCTCTCCCCGCAGTCTTCTCAGCACTTCTGTGGCCGTTATTACCAGGCCTCTCAGGAACTAAGACAGCCTGGCTTCTCAGGGAGTATTTGTGCCCGATTCGAGCTGGGTGACAGGAAGCATTTTAAAGGACAACCACGGGCAGGCGCCAGGGTGTGGCCCAGGTCTTCTGCATTTTTTTGTTTCCTATTTTGCTAATAGAAAGAGGAACCCTATCCAGTGGGTTCCCTGATGAAAATGTTTTAAAAGCACTGACTTTACTGTTAATAAAAACAATCTCTTCTATGTATATAGTATTTCCACACAGAACCTTCTTTTAATCAATGCATGACTTTAGTCAGTATTTCTTAGGCACTTAATACATGTAAAATGGTGCGCTCGGTGCCAAGTGGCATGTAATAGTAAAGAAGGAGAGTTTGCTCTTTAGGACTTAACTGATTCATTGGGAAGAGAAGACTCACGCACTTGCAATAGCCGTGTACAGTGCCGAGGAGTTCGGCATGCCTGAGGGAAGTGCCAGAGACGTTCTGAAATGATGGGGTGTCCGAAAGGGCAAGGTGAAGGGAGTGGGGCTTGCCGTGGACCTTGAAGGATGAGTGTGGGGAGAGTAGGTGGTGGGGGAGAATAGCATGCCAGGCGGGAGAGAAAACGGCCTGAATTAGGGAGCTGGCATCGGAAATGAGGAAGAGAAGATATTTAAGAGGAAGCAACACTTTAGTGTTTTATGTCCATTATCCTTTATAAACTTAAGGGGTAGGTAGCTTTGGTTCATTGAAACCATCCTAGTCTATTAAACCTTTTCTGTACATCAGTTAATCCTCACAACAACCCTATAAAGTAGGTATTATTATAGCCTGGGAATTTGAAACTCGGAGAGTGGTGGAGTCCCTTGCCTGAGTCACATAGCCCCTCAGTGGTGAGGGGGAGGTTGGAACCCAGGCCCGTGTGACACTCCGGCCCATGCTGCTCAGTGGCCTCCTTTATCTCCCCTCACATCTCATTGAGGGCCTGTCAAAGGCCCGAACTAGGTAGGTTCTGCAGAGAGAAGGCTCAACAGACTAGGCCCCTGCCTTCAGGAATCGTGGTTTGGCTGGGGGAGAAGTGGTCGAGGGAGAGAAGACAGTGCAGTGAGGATGAGAACTGAGGGAATCAGATGATACGAAAGCATGGAAGGGGGAGTCTAGCCCAGACTCAGACAACCAGGAAGGCTTCTCAGAGGCAGGTGAGTTCAGTCATAGAGTGTTCCAGTTACCTGTGCTGCACAACACACCCCAAAGCATAGTGGCGTGCCCCAATAGTCTTTTATTCTCTCTCATGCTTTCTGCTGGTCAGCAGTTCTGGAAGGGCTTGGCTGGGCCGTTCTGAGTGGAGGTCTCATACAGTTGTAATATGATGCTGGCTGAAGCTGCAGCAGAGGGGGCTAGCCGGGCAGCACTCTCTTCACGAAGTCTCAGGGCTAGTCAGGGCTTCCTTGCAGCCTGGTGAAGTTTCCCAAAGGAACAGGTAGCAGCGTGTGGCTTTTGTAAGGCCTAGTCTCAGAAGTCACGAAGCATCCCTCCCACCATCCTGTGTAGGCTGAGGCAGTCACAGAGGTCCCTAGATTCAAAGAGAGGGGATTCAAAGAGAGGGGACAGAGACCACACCACTCAAGGGAGTATGTCAGAGTCACTCTAAAGAGAGCATTTTGAATGGGATACATGCGGCAACAACCTTTGGAAAACAGTCTGCCACACTCGCCCTCTGGCCCCACAGTTCACAGCTCTCCCCACCTTTGTAATATACCCATCCCTCCCCCAGACCCCTCTGCCACCTAGCAGGTAGAGGGGAGGGGGCCAAGGAAGAAGGGCAGGGTGGGCATTCCAGGCAGAGGAATCAGCTGGAAACCTAGGGCATGAGGCCCAGGACACTTTGGTATTGGTGTGGAACTAGAGGTGGATCCACGTTCGTGCCTGACACCAGCAGGGTGGAGAGCAGCAGGTGACTTGGCAGGAGCTCGAGACCATCCCAGTCACAGTGCGGAGGGTGGACTTGGGGAGAGCCAGCCGGTCAGCAAGGAAGATGGTGAGAACCAATTAGGACACTTATCCATGGGACAGACTAAGGATGGAACTTCCAAAAGGCTAACAGGAAAGGGAGGAGAGAGGTGGGCAACAGCTAGAAGGGGATATGGGACCGTGGGAAAGACTTGGGCAACAGGACGACGGGCAGGAGTGTAGGGAGGTGGAGTGGGGCTCTGTGGCTCCACGAGGACAGAGGACGGATGTGCATGTCTCCTTGTGTCCTCTGTCTGGCCCAGCACCTAGCTTAGAACAGATGCTCAGTCAGGATTTGTTGGATGAGTGAGAAGTGAACCAGATTTGAGAGCGAGGCAGTTGTTGATGGAAAGGGGAACCATCCAGGCAGTGGCCAGGACTGTTATGGGGCACTAAGAGCATGATTTAGTTGTGACTCGAACTGTGAGTCCTTCTCCAGGGACATTTGGCAGCTGGAAACCAGGCACAGACCCTGTGACAAAGATCCAGGCTCACCAGGTTTAACAGGTGGAAGGACAGGCAGCAGGAAAGGTGAGCACCTGGGAGAAGGAGCCCAGGTCACTGTAATTTCCAGACTGAGAGAAAAAGTAAGTACAGCAAGTAGGGGACAATAAGGGAACTGACCGTCTCTGAGACAGAGGAGCCTGAGGTGGGCCTGAGGGCGCAGGAGCTCCGCAAGGGCAGAGGGCAGTGTGTTGTAGCCAGAGAGTGAGGTGTCAGCGTCGAGGGGGTCTGTCTTCAGAGCCGAAAGTGTTCACTCCGGAATTCAGAGCCCCCCTTGCTGGACTGCCCACCCATCTCCCTGGGCCCACCTCTGCTTTTGCCCTGGCCTTGTGTTCCATCTACTGCAGACAGACCACACTGAGAGGGAGATAGGGGTACAGATACTTCTCAATGGTACGAAATAATTTCTTCTAACTCTGGGGGTGCATGACGTAATATTTTCCTTCCTTCAAGTTTAGTTTACTGATTATGTTTTGCTGAAGCTAATGTGAGAATGGGTTTGCCTTCCCTGAACCCACAACAGCAGCTTCAGGAAATGGCCCAAGGGCAGTGGGAAGCCTGGACAAGACTCAGAATGTACCGGGGGTAACGCAGGCAGTGCTGCCTGCGTCCATGGGTGGTCGAAGGCCGACCGCTCACAGGCCGTGGGCATCATTGCCACACGGGAGGACATCTTTAGAAGAATGTCCCAGGGCACATATTGTTAGTGGGGACCCTCTCCTGGTCCCCAGGAATGGAATGGGGGCTTCACCTCCAATGATGGGTAGCGGATGTTCTGAGCCAGTCAAGGGGCCTGTGTGAGGTTGTGTGTCCTGATACCATTCCCCGGGGCGAGTGTAGGCACAAACCAAACGCCTACGTGCCACACAAGCAGCATCAGGCCTGGGTAGACAACTAACTTGATGTTGACTTGGTTGGCCTGTATAGAGAGCTCTTGAGAAGCCCTGTTCTCACTTCCTTTCCTCTTCTTCCCTTCTAGAATCCCAGGTTCCCAGGCAACCTCCAGATGAGTGACCGACAGCTGGACGAGGCTGGAGAGAGTGACGTTAACAACTTGTAAGTGGCTGTCCTCTGGACCCAGTGGGGAAGAAAGCTTTCATAGACTCTATCACCGTGCATTAGGGTTACAGAGGGCCAGACAGTGGGGGCAGGGGCTGGGCTGGGTGACTTGGCCTCGGGGCTGGTGCCTCACCCAGAACCCTTGCAGGCTGTCACATTCCAGAGTGCTATCCTCTGTTCCCTTCTGCTCTCCGAACCCAGTGTGGTACCTGACCTCCCCCTTTGCCACTGTCACTGTTTGAATTCGCCCTGTGTGATCTTCAAATGGCCTTAATACCCACTTAGGTGGGAGCTAAGAATTGGAGCTGGCGTGTGTGCTCATGCACATGTGCGTGTATGTTCGCGTGCATGCATGTGTGCATTGAGGGCAGAAGCGGTAGCACAGCGCGCGGAGGGAGGGGCAGTGAAGGGCTGGCCTCAGACTGTGGAGGATAAGCTCTGTTTCCTCTTGGGTCCAGTTTCCAGCTAACAGTGGAGATGTTTGACTACTTGGAGTGCGAACTTAACCTCTTCCAAACCGGTGAGTCTCCCCCTCCCAAGCTCTCCTGGGAACTGCCTAATTCCCAGCCTTGTTGCCTGCTTGGACCATCCAGTCTAGCTCCCCTCTCCCTATAAGCTGTGCAGCACACAGCCTAGAGAATGGGGACTGCAGGCCACACCGTCTCTGCTTTCTCCATCCCCCGTGCAGGGAAAGGCTAAAGCTCTTTGGCATTTTCAGAGGCAGCAATTTCATATATGAGAAAAAGACCATACCACCCACCCTGCTGGCTTTCCTCCTGAAGGCCAGGCCTCCAACAGCCCAGAGACACGTCCAACCTCCCTGATAGCCTCAGACTGTGGCCCCGACACTGGCTGATCCTTTGGCCCAGCCCTGTCTGCTACTCAGCTGGCCTGGCACTCGCTCGGGCTGAATTTCTGCTCAGGGAGAAGGGTTGCTATCTGCTGTTTGCTCAGTAGCCGGGGAGAAAACTGGTAGAGCTGAGTAGTTACCCAAGTCCACGTGAGAAGCCCACAAGTCCTAAATCCATCGTCAGGAGCCCTTCTGGGCTTCCTCCTGCTGAGAGTTCTGGTGCCTCCAGGCTGTCAGCACCTAACACTGTCCTGACAAGACTCCGGAATTGGCTGACCATACGTACCATTTTAAACAGAAAAAACTGGGACTGTCCTGTTTGAAACCATGCATAAGGTCAGCCTACTCTGGAAGGACGCAGCCAGTTCCTTTCTCTCCTGTGTCCTCTCTCTCCTGCGTCCTCTCTCTCCTGTGTCCTCTCTCTCCTGCGTCCTCTCTCTCCTGTGTCCTCTCTCTCCCGTGTCCTTTCTCTCCTGTGTCCTCTCTTCCCCCACACCTCCCAGCATGGGGCCCCCTTCTTCCCCTGGGGAATGGATGGAAGAGCCAGCTTTCTAAGATTCAAGACGTTCCATGACAAGTGTCCAACTCTATGAAAGTGTTGCAAACCGCCAGCATTCATGCACAAGCTTGGCGATCTTCTCAGCACTTGGACACGCAGGGCCCACCCTTGGGGCTTTGATTCTGATGCATGCTATAAGGTTTGAAAACCACTGAGCTGGGAAATACATCTTTCCACTCTGGCTGCATAGTAGAATCACCAGGGGCTTTTGAAACCTACCAATGCCTCAGTCCTACGCCAGACCAATTAAAGCAGAATGGGGGTGTGGGGGAGTTTCAGGTAGACATTAGTAGCTTTTCAATTTCTGCAGGTGATTCTAATCAATCTCAAAGCCAAAGTTGAGAACCACTGCACAGAGCCACACACAGCACACCACATTCCTATTTAATTCTTGCAAGATCTTTATGAGGTATGTGCTGTTACAGCCATCTGCATTTTACAGAAAAGCATCTGGAGACACAGAGAGGTTGAGTAACTTGCCCATGGTCACACTGCTCTGGATGTTACTTGATGCCAAGTGGCATTCCTGGAAAGCAGCAGTAGGCTGGGAGATGGAACAGTCTGTGATTCCATGCCAGAGTGGAGCCTAAGACTTGGGGATGGCCGCCTTGCAGTGACAGCTGCTTTTAATTTGTGTCAAGAAGAAAAGCTGCCTTTTCATTAGAACCATTTGGAATTTTTTTTTCAGCTGCCAGACTGAGTCAGTTAACAGGGATTAGTGCAGTCAGGGAATGGCGGGCACAGCAGCTCTGGGCTTTCCTCTGAGGCAGTCCCACTTGCTGAAGGACAATCTTTTGTTGCCGGCCATGAGTGGAATCTCCGGAGGTGTGGACAGCCGCTGCAGGAAATTGGCCCTGGCCAGTGGTGTAAACTGGAGGTCCACAGCCAAGCATCCTGTTATTTGCTTTAGTAGCAAGAGGCAGAGGGTTAAGGTGGAGGGGGTCTCTGGAGCAAGACACTAAGGGAGCAGCTTGCTTTCTGGAGCTTGGGAGAGTGAAGGGGGCAGTACTTCTGTTGACCTGCCCACCAAGGACCTCCATTAGCTTTTGATTTTGATGGTTTTCCTCCTCTAGCCTTTGGCCTTGGTCCTTGCAAGCTCTCCAATGGTCCACCCATGGCTCCTGCACCCACCCCCCTTTTGTCCCAACAACCTGTGTCCAGCCACCAGAAAGCCAAGGCTGACTTATTCCCTCCCTCGTGTTCTGATTAACGTTTGGTATTTCCCCCGCATGTTAACTGTTCTCATAACCAGATTGGGTGCTTCTCGAGGCCAAGGTGACCATCAGACCAAGTTCATGCATGAAAGGAAGGGCTGTCTCAGCAGCCTCTTTCAATCTTGAAATTCTCACTACCCATAAAACTGAGGACTTCCCTTGAACAAGAGCTCATCTCCCCATTAAATCAGAAACTCTAAAAAATGTGTCCAGCCTTTCTGATCAGCCTGGGGGCAGAGGCCACGAAGCTCCTCAAAGACAAGATGGAAGGGAGTCTCCTCCTCCGGGCCCCCCACACTGCAGGTTAATCTCCTCCTTCCCGGGCTTCCACAGGCCTGTGCACAGAGCAGAGCTCACCTGTTCATGACACATGGGGCATCTTGGCTGACAGGAGCACAGGCTCCTGGTGCAGCCATTGCTGGCCACACGGGTGCTGTCTTGTAACTTGCCACCTCTCATCAAAACCACTTCTTGACTTTGTGACCACCTTCAAGTCACTTAGCTTCAGTTTCCTCACCTGTGTGGCGTGGTACCAGTAGGAGTGGTTAAGGGTTCATTCGGTAAGATGGTGTATGCACAGAATAAGTCCTCGGTGTATGAGACCCTGCTCCTGCCCCTCTGAAAAGGTCACCTATAGATTCCTAGCTCCATGGCCTCTCTCCCCCTTTTATGCCCTAGTGTTCAACTCCTTGGACATGTCCCGTTCTGTGTCAGTGACGACAGCTGGGCAGTGCCGCCTCGCCCCGCTGATCCAGGTCATACTGGACTGCAGTCACCTCTATGATTATACTGTCAAGCTTCTCTTCAAACTCCATTCCTGTAAGTACACCAGCCAGATCATCTCTGAGCTTCTGGCCAAAAGGAGGGTCTCAGTTTGAGGCTGTCCCTGGAGAAATGCCGCTCCTCAGTGTCCTGGGCTTTCGGCCTCTATGCCAAAAGGCCCTGGAGCTCCCAGCCGACTTGAGAAGAGCAGGGACAAGCTTTGGTGTGCCCAGGGAAGCACCTGGCTTGCCATACTGGTCTCCCAGGATGTTCTTCTCCCTCCACCTCTAGCATTACCTCATCTCCATCCATACATGTCACGTATTCTAGGAACCACACGAATGATGACAGACCTGGCCTAGACTCACAGCAGCAAAGGCTGTGGTTTCCAAAGTGTCCATCAACACAGTGTCTTTGTACAAATGGCAATTTCTAGAGAAATATAAAACAGAGCTACTTAAATAAATGGAGAGCTGTTTGTTATCTAGCCACAGATCTCTGGGATGCTTTTGCAGAATCTATTTTGGAAATGACTGGTCCCGCAGAAGCTTTTATACTTTTATGTGCTTCTTCGTTAAAATGATGTATATGGGTCCTGCTCCCACAGGGTCTGCATTAGTCGGTCTGGCGGGTTCAGGGTCTGCATTGTTAAACCATATCCCAGATAATTCGGATGTGGATGGTGCCTGGGCCACACTCCAAGGTCGCCACGATGAAGGATATACAGAGGGTGTGGGTGTTGGAAGACCAAGAAAAATCAATACATGAATGGATACTAGCACGGTTTTACTTTAGAATTCTTGGACCACAGGACACTCTGGAACTGTGGCCATTGACAGGAGTAGATCTGATTACTTAGTCAGGACTAGGGAGGCAGCAATGCCCTGAATCTAGGAGGGTTTCATGAAAGAGAAGTTGGAATTTGATGTTCAAGCGTTAGAAGGGCATCAGAGCAGGTGGGCATACCTGAAGGGAGCAGAGATTGGACCACATTCCAAGAGAAGAAGGCTGTCAGTTACTTAGACACTCTTAATACAGGTGAGCTTATAACTGTTTCTAAGATGCTAGGGAGCCCAGTGACCCACTAGAACCTCCCCACTCCCTTCTTATAAAGTGATAAGTTATGAAAAGAGACAGGTAATTAAGTCATGGCAAGCCCCTCACTGATTGCCTCTGGGAAAGATAACCATGTGGCTTGGGGAAACGATGGCGGGGACACTCCATACAGTATATATTTTTCTAAAACTAAGTGTTTTATTTTAGAATAGTTTAGGTCTACAGAAAAGCTGCAGATATTTCAGAGAGGTCTCATGTACCCACAACCCAGTTTCCCCTATGTTAACATCTTACATTAATATATTTGTCACAACTCGTGGACCAACATTGATATATTATTATTAACTGAGGTCCATCAGGTTTCCATAGTTTTTACCTAATGTCCATTTTCTGCCCCCAGGATCCCATCTAGGCTACCACATTACACTTAGTCAGACCCCTCTTGTAACAGTAACTTAGACTTCCCGTTTTTGATGACCTTGGCAGTTTTGAGAAGTCCGGCTCAAATGTCTTGTAGAGTAGGGGTGTCAAATCTTTTGGCTTCCCTGGGCCACACTGGAAGAGGAAGAATTGTCTTCTAACGATAGCTAATGAGCTAAAAAGAAAAGGTCACCAAAAAAAATCTCATAATGTTTTAAGAAAGTTGACAAATTTGTGTTGGGCCGCATTCAAAGCCGTCCTGGGCTGCGTGCGGCCTGCGGGCTGCAGGGTGGACAAGCTTGTTGTAGACAAATGTCCCTGATTTTAAATCTGTCCAATTTGTTTCTCATGATTGAACTAGGGTTAAGGGTTCTTGGGAGAAAGATCCCTGAGGTAAAGTGCCATTGTCACCTGCTGTATACTTGTGCCACTTTGAATTAGCATATCTTATAAATGTACTCTCTCTATATACCAAAAGAATACAGCATGTATTCAAAAATTATTAAGGTTTAAATTTTAAAAATAAAACAAAAAGTGAAAGGATCTTTGCATTGTGTCTACAGTAGAAATCCACAAAATCTCACCATCTGTGAGGTGAAAGGACCTTAGAGAACCCACGTGGGCGAGGCTGCTACTTGTCCGACATCACACTTGTAGGGTTAGTGGTGACCACGTGGGCACTGGACCTAGATCCCCCGAGTGTCGGTTTCATGGTTTTGCCTTCTGACAGGCATCTTCTTGGACAGGTTCTGGGAGAGAACCCCTCCCCCCAGGCCTGCTGTGATCATCCTTGGCCAGATCACCATTGCTTCTTCTGTGGTCAGGGCCACAACTTCCAGTCCACTGTGACCAGCATGGCTCGCACTCCAGGAACAAACTGGAGGAAAGCTTTGGAGGATAAGCACCCCCAGACCCCCTGCTAGTCCTGTTGGGCCCCTTGGTTACCGGTCCCAGGGCAGCTCTAGGTCAGCAATGTCCATGGGGCTGGACTGGCCATAACCTCAGGATGGCCAGTCCCCTCCAGAGCCCCTCTGTGGTTTGACTGCCCTCTGGTCCTCCTCTTCCCTCTCACTCTTTCCCACCTTCTCTTAGGTCTCCCAGCAGACACCCTGCAAGGCCATCGGGACCGTTTCATGGAGCAATTCACAAAGTAAGTGGCTTAAGTGATAGGCAGGCGAATCAAAAAGTGCCATAAAAACAATTAATCCGTGCCAGAGCACTTGCTTTAAAATAATTGAGGCATGAGGGTATCAGCAATTGAAAGCAAAATAACTAGGAAAATAACTAGGAGGGTGGCAAGCCTACCGGTGGCTGGGGAAGCTGTTGGTTCTCTAGTTAGTCCCATGGAAGCACACAGAAGGAGACGATTTTACTCACTCATTCACATTCATGCATTCATCACCTGCTTTATGCCAGGGCTCATCCTCTTCTCTTTTTCTTCTCCCTAAGTTCTCATGGTCTTGTACTACATACATACTAAGAGCTCCCAAATATTGTATCTCTAGGGGAGCCTGACCTCTGAATTCCACTCTCACATACCCCATCGACTATATGACATCACTGCTCCAAACTTAACTCTCAATCAGAGCTCTAGGTTTCCCTCCAAGAACCCTTTTCTCCCCAGCCTCTTCTATTTCAGTAAATACTGCCACCATCCATTTAGGCCAGAGGTCTGGAACTCACCATTGTCCTCATCCCCCACGTCCAGTCCATCCTCAGGTTCAGTTGGTACTCACAAATCCATCTCGGCTCCAGGCGTGTCTCCTCCCATGTCGTCAGCTACCATTGCTGTCTGCCCGGACCTCCAGTATTGACGGGATGCCCTGGACTTCCACTCCTCCCTCCTGCAATCCTACCTCGCCAAGCAGTTCGAACAGCCTCGTAAAAAATGTAAATCCCTTGTTCAACACCTTTCGGAGGCTTCTGATTACACCGAGAAGAAAAGCCAAGCTCTTCTCCGTGGTCTGCAAGGCCCTCCCTGCCATCTATGACCCGGTCTCCCGAGCTCTGAGTGTGTCAGCCACATGGGGCCCTCTGCCAGTTCCTGGAACCGATTCGGCACCTTCCTCGCTCAGGGCCTTCCTGCTTGCTGGTCCCTCTCCTGAGGAGGCTCTTCTGCCAGCCTGGCCAGCCCCAAGTCCTCACAAAGACAGTCTCTGGCCACCTATTTGAGTTGGATTTTCTTCCCCATCTCCTGACCCTCCACCACCACCCACCCCCATACTCTCTCTCACACACCCTATTGACTTCCCTCATACCTCTTAGCACAACTTTGACTGTCTTATCTTGTTACACTCTTAGAACCTGATTCGTAGCCGTCAGTTAAGCACATAGTGTTCAGTAAAATATTTGAATGAATTAGTGAGCTAAGAAGCCAGCTATCTAAGCCTAGGAGAGGAAGAGCTTATTGACTGAAGGGCACATTATTCTGGTGAAGTTGGGAAAGAAATTCGGTGACTAGATGAAAAGTACAGCTCATCTTTCAACTCAGTGTGCCCAAGAAGAGGGGGAAGAATAGAGTGGGAGCTCGGAGAACTGAGGGAGCCGAGAAGGGAGTCATAGCCTAGCAGGATTTATTTTGACCGTCTTGTTCTTCCTGTTAATTCCTTCATCCTTGACAACAGGGAATGGCACAGCTCCCAAATCCCAAGCTCAGGCTTCTCCAGCTGGTTTCCAAGCAGCAATCACAGGACACCTTCAGGGTTGTACTAACCTCCTGGTTTCCTTGTTCCATTTGAAAAGCTCTGTATGTTTATTCTGTAATAAATGACTTTACTAAATCCTAGGAGACAGGCCCCGAGGTTGGTTTCCTGGAATGTTTAATTCCAGTAGCTTTTGAAAGCAGGAGAGCCTATTACTCTTGGCTCCAGCCCAGAAAGAGGGGGACGTGTGATCTGGTGGTTTTATTTCCTTTAGTTTTTTTCTAGCTGATGAAAATACCTCCTCTGAATAGCCACCTCACTTCTCTTCCAACAGGCACAGTAGTTCTCTGAGACGTCACTGTCCTCTAATTTGGGGAAAGCAGCAATGACATCACAGAGACGGTCCTAATCTTGGAGTCTGAAGGGCTGTCATGAGACCCCAGAAGTTTAATTTACTGGGCTAAGCTGGAGAAAACTCTGTGTTGCAGAGAAAGGGTGCTGAGATCCATGACTCTCTTTTATCTCAGAAAATAGGGCTGGTGAGCTCAGCTTTCTTGGCCTTCAATGTTTAAATTCAAAATGGAGAGTTGAGGATGAGAAAAAAATTTGCTTTCTTCATTCCATATTCATCCAAGATTAGGTAACAGCATAAATAGTTTTTCTCATATGAATACTTGTTGAAAAATTCCTCTATGCCTGGTACTGTGGTAAACCTCCCCCCACAGGGCCCAGTCTCTGCCCTCTAGAAGCTTATATTCTAATTGGGGAGGTTAACAAACAGCTCTGACGCAAGTGAATTAATTAAAAAGAGATCTACCTTAGTAATTAAATTCCTTTCCCTTTTCCTGTGGTTAGTTGGTTTTATCCTTAGAGAAAGTAAATTTATTTTATCATTACCCTAAGCCAAATACTCCTAGGACGATACGAGGTCGGACAATTAAGTTCACGAACTCATCCTAGAAAAGGTGTTACATATTTCACTGCTGAATATCACTGTGGTCACCTTGCCAAGGTCGTGACACCTTACTGAGTTGTTTGTACAGTGCTGCCAGCGTAAGGGCATGGTGGCAAGTTTGCAAACTTAATTGTCCGCTTTTGGGAATGCAACAGCTCTGATGGCCATTCCAGAAAAAAGAGTTTCAAAATTGCTTTGAAGGGTGGGCTAGGCGCTGGCATCGGTGCATAGCTTCCCAAGGGGAGGACTTCGAAGGTGACTGTAGTGATACTCAGCCATGAGGAATGTAGTACTTTTTCTAGGATGAGTTTGTGACAATAATTGTCTGACCTTGTACAGCTGCCAAATAGTAGCATATATTCTCATTGATGTAGAAATTAGTTTTTGGATTACTTCCTGTACTTCCATAGGATTTGGTAGTTTGAATTACTCTTTCCTCACCACCAGATTCAGTAGGTCTGACTATAAATACTCTTTCTCTATAGCATCATAATTGGATGCTAGCGCCATGGAGGCCATCTCCTTGACAGCCTGTGCCTTTGGGCTGGGGAGGCAGGAGGAGAGCTGGGCTGTTGCACTGTCCCCTCCCTGGGGCTGGTGAAGGCCCCCAGGCCCCTCAGGCCCTTCTCCATCCCTAGGTTGAAAGATCTGTTCTACCGCTCCAGCAACCTTCAGTACTTCAAGCGGCTCATTCAGATCCCTCAGCTGCCAGAAGTAAGTGTGCCTGGTCACACCCTGGGAGCTGCCAAGTCCAGGGTACTCTCTGAGAGGCTGGCAGGCCTGGTGAGTGACACAGTTTGAGGATGTGTCTTCCCTCTTAAGAACCCACCCAACTTCCTGCGAGCCTCTGCCCTGTCAGAACACATCAGCCCTGTGGTGGTAATTCCAGCCGAGGCCTCATCCCCTGACAGCGAGCCAGTCTTGGAGAAGGATGACCTCATGGACATGGATGCCTCCCAGCAGGTGAGGACTACCTGGGAGAGAAACTTGTCCCTTCCCATCACCCCCCACCCCAAGTGCAGGGCAAAGGACAGGAGAGGCTCTGGCCACGCCTCATTGGTTCTAACCAGGTTCAGCCACCTTCTAACCCAACCCGTATCATAGACAGAGCACCCTGCCCTGCAGTCCCTAGGAGGGAGCATACATGGATTTGAACCAAATTAAGAAAAGATCCTTTCTTACATGTCACGCATTTCACCCCCACCAACAATTCTCTGGATCTCTAACTTTGTTCTAATCCTTTTTGGTCACCACAGAATTTATTTGACAACAAATTTGATGACATCTTTGGCAGCTCATTCAGCAGTGATCCCTTCAATTTCAACAGTCAAAACGGTGTGAACAAGGATGAGAAGTGAGTCCAAGCTGGGTTAATGCAGGTGGAGCAGAAACTAAGTTAAGCCATGGCAGACTCACCACACCTAACCAAAGAGGAATTCTTAGTGATGCTTGGGCTTGTTACAGAAATGTCTTGACTCTCAAATATGGGCTTCTTTAATCCCAAAGGAAAATCAAATGATGCTGAGATAATGGTTTGTTTAGATTAGTAGGATCTAGTAACACTGCCGATCCTAAGAGTATAATTTATGGAATTTCAAAGACTTCCCCAAATTAACACCAGCTTTTAACTTCCTCCCCTGATCACCCAGCTTGCATTTAAAAGGAGAGGAATAGAAGCACAGTGAAAGCAAACTTGTTCTCCTTCTCTTCCCAGGGATCACTTAATTGATCAATTGTACCAAGAGATCAGTGGGCTGAAGGCACAACTGGAAAACATCAAGACCGAGGTACGAGTAGGCTCTGATCTGCTTCTGGGCTTTACCGTGACAGGATAGACTTTAATGTTAAATTTATTTCACAGAGATACTTGTTGGACCACATCTGAAGAGGGGTTGATTAGAAATGCCAAAGCCAGAGGGACCTAGTCTTCCAGTGGTCTCAGTTGTAATGCATTTCCATTGTACTTGCTTTGAGAATGGCATTGAAGCCAAGCTCCACGTGTCCCTGTGGTAATGTCCCTGGGAGATGACCATGATCACCAATGGGTTATGTAGCTGTGGTGAGAAAGACCTATTCTCACATGGCGATAAGAAGGTTTGATTTGTAACTCTGATGGCTGTTTGCAGTGTGTAGTACTGTCACTATGCCAGTCCCTCAGAGTCAGGGCTGATCAGAAGCTTTCTCACTGGGACAGGCGAACATCCTTTCTGGTTCCAGTTCGTCCATCACCGCTCCCAGGACCAGAATACCCCTGCCATCATCCCTGTTGTTGCTAGTTGGGCGGCTTGTAACAATCAGAAGGCTCAGTTCTCACGAGGCATTGGGAATGGGCTTGTTAGAAAAAACCAATGTGTTTATGGGGTCATTGCTGGGAAGATGCTAAGACGTGCTTCCCTGCCCAGCACACCCAACCCTTGGCCGTGCGGGGTCGGCGAGGTTACCTAAGTCCCTCCCACAGAGTCGGCGGGCAGTGCTGCAGCTGAGGGGCCGCATCAGCGAGCTGGAGGCTGAGCTGGCCGAGCAGCGGCACCTGCGGCAGCAGGCAGCCGATGACAGCGAGTTCCTGCGGGCGGAACTGGATGAGCTCAAAAAGAAGCGCGAGGACACGGAGAAGGCACAGCGGAGTCTGACGGAGATAGAAAGTGAGAGGCTGGCAGGGGTGGATGTGGGGGTGGCAATTGGTGAAAGCAGGATGAAGGAGGAGGTTGGCTGGCAAAGCCCCAGCCTTACTCCGGTCCAAAGGAGCTGTCAGGAATGCCAGCTCTTGTCACCAGTCAGAGGGCGGCTCGGATCCAGCAGGTAGAGCACCAGTGAGAGGCACTGCAGAGAACGTGGTGATGGGAACTACAGAAGGTGGCAGGGCATGCCTGCCCCAGGGAAGTAGATCTCTGAAAGAGAGTCAGCCCAAGAAATAATTTGACTTAAAACCAAAAACACTGATAAAGTAAATGCCACATGCTCAGGAGGCATGGATCTGTGCAGTGATTTGAGTCAGGAGAATTCTTCTTTAAAGCCTTCCCCAATGAGTGTAAGTAGGATTGCTGAGGGAGAAGAGGTGTGTGTATTTGTGAAAAGAAAGGAGGGTCTTTTAGGGACTCTGGCTTATTGGAAGGCGGGCAGAGAGTCCCAGCCAGGTAGCCTCCTCACCTGGTCCTTGACCATCCAGGGAAAGCGCAGGCCAATGAGCAGCGGTACAGCAAGCTGAAGAAGAAGTACAGTGAGCTGGTGCAGAACCACGCTGACCTGCTGCGGAAGGTAGGACCTTCCACCCGCTCCCGCCACGCACAGGCCCCACACCTGGGGAGAGAGCGACTCAAACCTTGTGGCTTCTCCAGGTCCACTGCCCCCACCAGTAGGCTGACCAGACACCCTGGTTTAAATAACAGAAAACGAAGGTACTGTCCCCTTTAAAACGGTCCATCTGGTCAGCCCGCACCAGTCTCTACTGGGTCTCTACCAATCCCTGGGAACCTCAGCTTTTCATGCTCCCTTACCTCCCATATCTTGAGCTCCACCTTAGATGACAACCCCACTTGCATTATCCCCCATTTATTATTTTTGTAAATACTTGAGAGTTGAGTATCTGCAGATGATAACTTTCTTCTGGCTTCCCTTCGGGTAGGAAAGTAATTCCTGCGTGTGACCCTAGGGCACTCATGGTCTGAGTACCCTCATTTGTTCTAGAAGGAAGGTGTCCTTTAAGCCTGAGCTCAGCCACTTCAAGACACTGTTCTTCCCTTACAGAATGCAGAGGTGACCAAACAGGTATTTGTGGCCCGACAAGCACAGGTGGATTTGGAACGCGAGAAAAAAGAGCTAGAGGATTCCTTCCAGCGCCTAAGTGAGCAGGCCCAGCGCAAGGTGAGTGGGAGGGAGACCTGTGTGGGGGATGACGAGGGCTCCGTCTGACTTGGAGGTGGGCCTTGATCGAAAGACCTTGTCTTCTTCTGCATCACAGGTAGCTCTGTGGGTTGGAGACCTGGGAGGGTACTACGAGAGGCCGGATAGAACAGGGCCTGGTTACTGATATGTAAGGGGTGATGAGGGACCCAGGTTAAGTGAGGTTCGTCAGCAAAGGCTTTCTGAGGAGAGTCTGAAGAGGTGAAAGCACCCGGGTATCAGAGAGAGGACCGAGAGCTTACAAGGACTTGCAGTGACGGGAACACCCAGGAATTGAGGTGGGGTTGGCAGGCAGGTCAGGTGGGAGTGAGCGATGTCAGCGAGACAAGCGAATGCCTTACCCTTCAAGCAGTGGCTTTCACGCTTTTCTGTGACCCAGAGTAAAAAATACATCTGTCTCACAGAAATGAAAGTTTTACATAGCAATGCTTATCCTTACTATGTGAATGTATTTGGATATTTATTTTTTGCTCTGTTTTATTTTTTTTTTTTAACGTTAGCTGTGAATTTTTACTAGTGGTTCACAACTCGCCCTTTGAAAAACATCACTTAGAAAATAAATCAAAGAAAGGGAATCATTTCCAGATGGCGAGATTCAGCAATGTACCAGGTGTTGGGATGCCAGAATTAAAGATCCAGTACCACGTTAGTGAGTTTATGGGCTTAAGCATAACATTCAGGAAATGTCCTGAAAATCCCCCTTTCCCTTGACATTCCATTTACCCAGAAGAAAAATTTTTGGTGCATTCACAAATCTCATCTTTATAGCTCGGAGATTTTTTACATGTTCATCCCTTGTAACTACTACCCAGACCAGGGTGCTCCTGAGTTTCTTCTCTTTCAGACTCAAGAACAGACAGAAGTACTAGAGAACTTAAAGCAAGAACTTGCCACCAGCAAACAGGAACTCCAGATTGTCCAAGGCAGCCTGGAAGCTTCTGCCCAGGTGAGCACCACCTCCTTTCTTTCCCTTCCTCATTCTGCTCCCCGCTGTCACCGAGCCTCTGTCACCATCTGGCATAGGGTCAACCTAGTCTCATGGGGGAATGAAAGTGGCAGGTTAAAGAGATATCACCTGCTCCTCGTGGCCTGGTGGTGGGCTTGGACTTCTGAGAAGGGGACAGTTTAATTCCTCCCAGCAACTCCCTCTTGCCACACCATTGCAGTCAGAAGAAAAATGGGCAAGCCAGATCGCCGGACTGGAGAAGGAGCAGAGCAGCTTGGCGAACGCCATGGCTCGTCGAGAGGAGGACTTCTCTGCCCTTCAGGCACAGCTGGAACAGACCCAGCTCAAACTGTCCAGCACACAGGCAAGTGACGGACACCCCCCCGGGCTGACCAGGCCCGACCGACCTGAACACCACTGGGCCTCAGTGGTATGTTCATGGTGGCTGGGGGCTGTCAAAGGGGTTTGGGGCCTTTAGCCTGATTGTGAAGATATTCTGTAGGCACAGCCCTAGTGCTAGCATGCCTTGAATCACCTACAGAGCAGATGAAGAGAAGCAAAGCTCTCTTTTTTTGTATGAAAAAGGGATGCACTTAACACTTTCTCCCCAAGATTGGAGAATGGGTTGCAGTGGTTCATCTTGTAGCCTCGTCCTCAGTGATGCTCACCTGTGGACAAAGCAACAACTTGAGCTGAGATGCCAGGAATGCCAGCTCAAAGGCTGCTGTGGGGTCTGTGGCAAACTCTTCCCTGGACCATTTCTAGGAATCTATGTGCCAGCTCGCAAAGAACCAACAAAAAATGCTTCTAGCGGAGTCAAGGAAGGCTGCCGAGCAGGTGATACGAGAGGCCCTGAGGCAGCTTGAGGAGCCCGCTCTCATCAGCTGCTCCGGCTCTGCAGGTACTCTTCTTTCCTGACTTGCAGGTGCCTAACCCATACAGCTTGATATTACCTGTTGGCATTAAATCCTATGTGACACTGAGTTCTGGGGCTCTTCGCCTGATGGCATGTGAGAATCACCTGGGGATGCCTGGGCCCCACCCCAAGATCTTCAATTGGAACCTCTTTGGCATAGGGCCTGGGCAGTAGTAGTATTTTCTAAAGCCCCCAGGTGTGATAACTACAGTTTTAGTCCTGGGTCACACTGAGGAAACACCCGTTGGGAGCAGTTCTGAAGGCCAATAGGAGGAAGAACAGACAGTCCTGTGTCTCACCCAGGAGAAAAACGTGTCTGAGTCAAGGGAAGGTTGTTGTGGAGCTTCAAGTCTAGACAGGGAGGCGTCATAAAGCATGGAGGGACAGAAACAATAAAAATCCCCACATAGTCACAAGTATGAACAGAGGCACTTGGCACTCCCCAGAATCCTAAGGGAATGCAGGTACAACAGCGGTCCAAGTTAGAGAAGCGCCCTGAATGGGAGGAGAGAGGCTTTGTGCACAGTAGGTGGGAGAGCCTCCAGGCCCAGGGGATTTGGGAAGTCATGGACGTAGCGATGAGCACACCTCGCTACAACTCATTCTCAAGCAGAGGAGACATGTTGGCAAAGCAATGAGAGGTTCCGTTGAAGGACGAGGCAGATGGGAAACAGCTGACAGTTGATATTTATTGTCAAGTAGAAAGGTCTCAGTGTGGTGCAGTATACAGCAAGGACTGTTTGTTACATCTTATGCATCAAGGAACCCATCTGTGAGGAAATACAATAGTTACAAATGAAGGGGCACACTGGGTACCTAATGTACTGAGGAAATGCCAGAAATGGTGCTGTGGGTGGTTTCTAAGAAGAGATGTTATGAGCTGGCTTTTGAAGGAAGAGGAGAGACATGAATCAGTGGAGGGAACGAAGAGTGGGGAACAATAATAAAAACAGCTGACATTTACTGAGTGGTTGCTCTGTGCCAGGCACTATTTTAAGTGCTTTACATGCCTTGGCCCAGCGCATCCACAACATGATGCCAGAGGTGGTACTATAATTCCTCTGTATTCAGATGAGGAAGCAGGCACGGGCTGCCTGAGATCACAGCCAGGAGTGGTGGAGCCAGGAGCCACACCGAGGTCATGTGGCCAGAGAGCCCATACTTTAACTCCTGTGGGATATGGTCTCCACAGACCTGTGCACAGAGGCACAGCAGTGGGGAGGACTGTTGTGTGCAGGGCACGAGCCGAGATTAGCCTAATGGGAGCCAAGGGTCTGGGCTTAAGATTCATGAGAGTCCAAGGGCTTTGAAAGACTTAACTAACAGGAAAGCCTGGATTTGATACAATGGGCAGTAATGGGAAATGAGGCGCAGAATCTGGGCTGGCAGTGTGCTTGCCCTGGTTGTTGGCTAAGGACCAGCGAGGCTCAGAAGCACAGCTTTTGAAGCTACAATAAGAGAATCACATATCAATGTAACCAGTGCTCTTTCCTCCCTTCCCCCACCTCAGGGCAGCTTGAACAGGGCGGGGGGCCTCTCACTCAGTAGGCTCATCCACCCAGTGCCTTCACTAACAGGGATAAAGCAGGCTGCAGTAACTCTGGCTTTGCCTTTGCCTTGTCTTTCCTCTCACAGATCACCTTCTCTCCACGGTGAAGTCTGTTTCCAACTGCATTGAGCAAGTTGAAAAATGCTGGAGCCAGTATCTGGCCTGCCCAGAAGGTAAGAAAGGCAAAGGATGGGGTCTATGGGGTCTGTCACTAATGACAGCTAGGCAGTATTCAGAAATGCTTGAACCTGGAAATAACGACAGGTTTCTATGCACCAAGAAAGGAATGTATGTACAACGCGTAAAGTAGGGGAAAAGGTGTTAAGAAAGTGGTACCCCTCAAGTGGACTGAGAAGCTTTCTTTTAAACTCCTGGCAGATATCAGCGGGCTTCTGCACTCAGTAACCCTCCTTGCCCACTTGACCAGTGACACCATTGTTCACGGTAGCACCACCTGCCTTAGAGCCCTGCCAGAGCCTGCTGACGGTGAGTACCAGGGTGAGGGGGCCGTTCAGGAAAGCATAGCGGGCGGAGGGCCTTGAAAAGTCTCTCTTGCCTTGCATCTGCAGCACTGACCGAGGCCTGTAAGCAGTATGGTGCAGAAACCCTCATCTATCTGGCTTCCCTGGAGGAAGAAGGAACGCTTGAAAATGTCAACAGCACAGCCATGAGAAGCTGCCTCAGCAAGATCACAGTCCTTGGCGAGGTATTACAGTGTGATCAGTGGGGAAAGTTATTATTATTCTTGGGTGTGAGTGCTGGGATTGCCAGGGAATCAGTGATGTTCTAAGCCAGTTCTGTTTTTCAACTTGATTCTAGAAAGTGAGAGAGAGCTGAAAAATCTGACACCCACCACCAAACAGCTTTCCAATTATATTTAACTCATTGGCTATTAATTGAGAATCTACTGTGTGGTTGTCACTATGCTAGGTGATATCAAAGAAGAACAAATAGTTTCCTTGTTATAAGGTTGGGCAGGTAACACCTAAAATGGAGATAACAATATATTTATTCATTTCATTGAAGATATAATGAATATGTCCTATATGCTAGGAATTGGACTAGGTGTAGTTATATGAAACAATTAAGACATGGTCTCTATGGGAAAGAAAAATAAAGAAAGCAACCATTTTTACATAGTGTGATGATCTGTTTTAAGAGTACTGTACAGGCAGCATTTAATTAATTCCTAAAATGTGTAGTAATAAGTTCAGGGAAGGAGATGAGGGCCAGAGTTCAGATCTACATCATCTCTCATTTGAACTCTTAAGAATAGCCTTCTGATTTGTTTCTCTGCCTCTGGCCTCTTTTTCTTCTGCTATCTCCCCAAAACAGATGTAACTATGATCCCTCTTGTTTGATAACAAAAATTATATTACGTAATGGGACATACAAGGACCCTCACCATCTATCTGGTCCTTACTCACCTTCCTGGGCCCACTCCCTTTACCTTGCAGTTGGGGGCTAGCACTGTAATGTGCCTGCTTACCTGTCTAGTTACCCCCATGGAGTCCTCAAAAGTAGAGCCCACACTGTCTTCAAATTGTATCCCTGGTCCTTAGAATAGTATCTGGCAAGTAGTGAACACCCAACAAATATTTAATATCAAGCATGTCCAACCTGCAGCCCTGGACAACTTTGAATGTGGCCCAGCACAAATTCTTAAAACAGTTTATTTTTGGAGTTCCCTGGCTGGGAACCGAACCCAGGCTGCAGCGTTGACAGCGCCCAAGCCTAGCTAGCCACTATACCACCAGGGAACCCTATTAAAACATTTTGAGATTTTTTTTGCAACTTTCTTTTTAGCTCATCAGCTATCATTAGTGTTAATATATTTTATGTGACCCGAGACAGTTCTTCTAATGTGGCTCAGGGAAGCCAAAAGGTTGGACACTGCTGGTTTAATTAATTGAATATGTACACAGAGAGCAAAACAGATAAAAAGGTAGATCAGGTGGAGGAGAAAGGTTGAGATGGGGAGAAGTGGGCAATGAGGTAGTGGACCTTGAATGTCTGGATAAAGGAAGACTATGGACCATGATGAGTTACCCACCTCTCTTTCAATAATACAGTGACATGATCATGGTGATATTTGCTATTATTGAATTAGTGCTGGTGGCCTAGTCAGTATCACCATTGCCTTTCTTGGGAGATAGAGCACCTTTTCCCTCAGAACTGAGAACTCAGTATGCACATGCAAAGCATGTAGGACACCATGAGGAGATAATTAAAACAATGAAAGCAAAGCAACATGTGATAGAAAGATTATGAGAAAGTTTCCTTCCTGGCAGTAGGGCTGACCAGATGTTTAAAGCCTTTTCCCAGAACCAGATATGGAAAATGATGAATAAAACAATTTGAAAAAAATTTTTTTCATTGAATCTGAATGAAAGAAATTCTCAGAATCAGAAATGAAAAGTAGGTTCCCTGGTGGTGTAGTGGCTAGACTTCGGCGCTCTCAGCGCTGATGCCTGGGTTCGATTCCCAGCTAGGGAACTACCCTCCGCCAAAAAAAAGAAATGAAAAGGATAGTAGAGGCCAGTGTTTGTCCATCTCTGGTGGCCTAGAGCTTGTATTTTAATGGGCCACACACATACAGAGGAGAGTAAGGAACAAAACCTGGGTTCAAGTAGGATAAAATATTGGAATGGAGAGCCTTCCCCCAAAAATTGAAGTCCAAAAGGTTACACCTTGAGTGAATGGGAGAAAAGGCTGCCCTGCAGGAGAGGTCTTGTCTCAACCTTGGTAAGTTGAGACAGGAAACATAGCTGCCTAGAGAATTTCTAACCACAAGCTACCTTTCCCATGGGTTTAGGTTCAAATCTCATACTACCTAGGTGCCCTATAAAAAAACCAAACAGAAAATTAAGCTTAAAGTATTCAGGTGGTTAGGGACTCAGGTACAAAGAGATCACAGTTGTCTCTGAAGGAATACACTTTGATCCTAAACCTCAAAAAGCTTCATAGATGAAGTGCCAAGGAATACAAGTACACAATAACAATACTTAAAATGTTTAAAAAAAACTTTTCTAACGGTATTAAAAGTGTGATAGATGAACAAGGTATTTTTCAGACATAGCCACATATAGTTGAAAAATAACCACAGAACTTTGAGAACCAGAAAATATAATTATTAAAAGTAAAAACTTTAAAGTATACGGATTTAACAAGTTAAAACAAAGCTGAAGAAAGAATTAGTGAACTGGATGATAGAACTAAAGATATTACACAGAATATGGTGCAGATTTTATAAGTTGGAATATAGAGATTATATATAGAGTGTTTAATCAGAGTTCCAGAAGAAGATAATAGAGAAAATATACCCCCCCCACCGTGCATGTAATATATTAGTTCTATGTGTTAAAGACTTTTCTTCTACAACTTGGCTTTTGTCAACATTCTGTGTATGAGATTCATCCATGCAGGTACATTCATTTTCACTCTCTGTTGTGTTCCATTGTGTGAATATTGCTTAATTTTTATATGTATTCTCTTTTTGATGGCCATTTGGGTTATTCCCAGTTTGGAGCTATTATCAATGTGCTGCAATGATCATTCTTTTTTTTTTTAATGTGGGTAGTTCCCTGGTTGGGAATTGAACCCAGGCCGCAGTGTTGACAGCGCTGAAGCTTAGCCACTACACCACCAGGGAACTCCCAACAATGATCATTCTTAAGACACATGTGCAAGAGTTTCTCCAGGGTACATATCTCAGAATCAAATTACTAAGTTATAGGATGGATCTCACATACAGAGTGCTGAGTGAAAAAGCAAGTCATCAAAAATGCATACAGTAAGATTCCTTTCAATAAAGACCAAAATGTACAAATTTAATGTATTGTCTATGGATGCATTAATATGGAGTTTAAAAAAAAAAAAAAAAAAGACATTGTAAGCACTCTCCTGAATTCTGTGTTTATCTTGGTGTGGGGATTAGGGAAGATGGGAGATGGAATCCAGGCAGGATAAAAAGAGATTTTGAAGGTACAAATAAAGCCTTCCGGACAAGGCCTATGAGGGTCTGCCCTTCCATGGCTTAGAGCAGTGTGTTAAGTGGCGGGGCCCTCCTACCTTCTGCTGTCATGTGTGATTACATGTCTGCCAGAGGAGAATAGAGAGGAAGTCAAACACTCATTTCAGGCTTTGTGATGTGTTCACAGGAGCTCCTGCCCAGAGGCCTGGACATCAAACAGGAGGAGTTAGGGGACCTGGTAGACAAGGAGATGGCTGCCACTTCAGCTGCTATTGAAACTGCTACAGCCAGAATAGAGGTATGGAAGTGTCTGAAGATCTAAAGTGATGCTCTTGCAGCTACCCTTCAGTACCATTTCCTATTGAATGTATTTTAGTCATTCATTAGGGCTTCAGAGGCCCCCTATAAAAATAAAGCAAAACCCAAACCCACCAGATCCCCGAGGGATCGAAAATGAGAAAGTTCTCACCAAGAGTAGGTGAGCCATTTTTTTTCAAGGATCACATTCTTTGGTGTCAGGCCATCCTGCATTCAAGTTCCAGATTCATTGACTACCTACTAGTTGTATGACTTCTGCTAAGATTCAGATTCTGTTTTCATACAATGACAATAATAAAAGTCCCTACCTAAGAAGGATATGGTAAGAGTTAAATGAAATAATGCACATCTTTCTCAGTGACAGGCACTCAGTAAATCAATAGCAGTGCTTATCTCAGGGAAAAGCTGAGTGGGCACCATTGGAAAGGTCACATATTGCTCTGCCTTGTTGTAAATACCTGCCTCTAGGCTTGGTAGCAGCTGCCCTTGTTGGCATGGTGCCATAGCTTTCAGAGTTCTGTGCACATCAGCCTGGGTGCCAGAATGTCAGGACACTCGCTGACAATAGTGCCAGCCTGCTGTAGCTGCTTCCCACTGAATAGATCGGGAGTCTGAATTCTTTTTCTGAATCTTGCAAAGACGTGGATAGGCTCTTCTAGATCTGGATCTTGGACCTAAAGTGTAATAGGACACCAGTGGGTTCTCAGTGCCTGTGACATTTTGAGAAACTCTGCTTCTTTTTAACAGGAAATGCTTAGCAAATCCCGAGCAGGAGACACAGGCGTCAAATTGGAGGTGAACGAAAGGTCAGTCTGAGCAGCATGGTAGCCCCTCGGTGATCAGTCTTTCCTGCATTGGATTGTACTAATTAGAATAGAATGTTACAGCCACAGGGGAGGGTTCAGTCTCTGTAATGTCAATAATAGCAGTAATGATGATGATAGCATCACTGTTGCATTATAGGAGAAAAGAAAGCCCCAGGAATCCTCACCTAGCTATTCCTTATAAAGAAAATCTATAGTCAGGTCTTCTCACTCACTCACATTTCCTTCAGGGCTTCAACCTCAGACAGAGCATTCCCTGCCTTCTTCCCCATTCCAAGTTTGCCTGTGTTTAGGAATACAAAAGAAAACAGTCCTCTTCATTGTTGGTCTCTGTTCTTTGTCCCTCACCTTTTATCTTTTTTTGCAGGATTCTTGGCTCATGCACCAGCCTAATGCAAGCTATTCAGGTCCTGATTGTGGCCTCAAAGGACCTCCAGAGGGAGATAGTGGAGAGTGGCCGGGTAAGCATGGGTGAGGGCCCAGGGGTAGGGAGAACAGACATTCGTCACGATTCCCAGCTCTCTGAGAGGCTCGTCCACATTCAGTGAAATCTATGTGTGCTGCCATCTCACCCTGCGTGTTCATCTGAGGGTGCAGCTGCCACTCCTGTGAGTGTCAGCAGACGCCATGGAAAGAAGCTGGAACACTGCCAGGTCCCCAGAGAGCAGCCAGCCAGAACTTCTAGCTGTAGGCTCCTTAACCTCAGTGGACATCATTGAAACCTGCTGCAGAAACCCCATGTGCATTGCAAGTCTGGGCCCTTGGAGGAGGAAGTGAGGGCTTTTGAAAATGGGGTGAACAGAAGAGCAAACCTGGTGCTGCCATTTCACAGTGGGCTCCGCTCATAGCGATTCACAGACAGACTCTGCCCAGTCTCATGCTGACATTGTCACTTGGATTCTCTCTCTCCTTTGCTGGTGGTGTTATTGCCATCTTGTTTTTTCTCACGCCTCTGATGCATCATCTGCAGCTCAGAACACAAAGTTCCCGGAAGGGTTTTTGAGTCTGCAAACAATCATATAAAGAACAAAGCCATATCGTAGTGGTGCTTTTTGTCAGTCTCAGAGGTGATGTTTTTAGTCGCCAAAATAGAAAGAAGAACTGAGCACAGAGTGCCTGCAGATTCTCACACTGTCAGACACTTCCAAAAGATAAATGCATTTTTAAAATGAAAGTAGAAATAATTAAATTATCTACTGTATACTCTCTTTTGGCAAATCATGAAGGATAGCTAGACTCCCCTGAGATGTAAGTTATTCATAAATACACATAAATATATAGGGAATATATAGAAATATAATAGTAATGTTAGGAGTTGTGGAGTCAGAAAAGCCTAGAATTTACTTTCATTTATTTCCTACCTGACATCCAGAAAAGTATTTTTGCCGCTCAGAATCTTAGTTTTCCTACCTGTAAAATGGGAAAAATAATGCTTGCCTTTCAGAGTTACTGTGAAAATTCTGTGGGGTACTATATAAAAAGCACCTGGCACCTAGTAGGCATTCAATAAAAGGTAGCTATTGTTACTTCTCACTTCCCTAGGGCACAGCATCCCCTAAAGAGTTTTATGCCAAGAATTCTCGATGGACAGAAGGACTCATCTCAGCCTCTAAAGCTGTGGGCTGGGGAGCCACTGTCATGGTGTAAGTGTCTGTCAGTCCCAAGACTCCTCACCCCTACTCCCATTCCATTGATCCATCCTAAAGAATAACTAAGGGAGGAAATCTGCATGCCCCCGCCAAATACACTGTTGATAAAAAAAGTCAGTAGGACTAAAAGCCTGGGTCTCCTGAAGCAGCATAGGATTGGGGCAGGCAGACGGCTCCCTGGCTGCCCAGGTGAGGGGGGTGGTCTAGAGGTCAGCTCATAAGAGGTTGCAGTTGTGGCTACGACAGTGACATAATCCTCCTTGTCCTTTCCTAATGTCAGTGATGCAGCTGATCTGGTGGTACAAGGCAGAGGGAAGTTTGAGGAGCTAATGGTGTGTTCCCATGAAATTGCTGCTAGCACAGCCCAGCTTGTGGCTGCATCCAAGGTAGGACCCATGTTGGCCTCCCTGGGACACTGTAAGGTCAAGAGAGACTTGGACCATGGCGCCGGCCCCTAGACCAGATGATTTATCCAGGGTCTGGGTGGGTTGGGTCCCAAATGAAAATTAGGCCTCTCAAGGGTCCCAAAGCACCCTATGCTAAAAAAAGGCTTTTATTTTTCAGCAAGGAGCCCTCTACCTAGCTTGCCACATGTGTTCCTCTTGGCCCTCCTCACTTTTATTACAAGTGAACTTTCAGGTCCCAGCTATGCCACCTTCTGATTAGCAATCACCGCATTCCAGGAGCACTCAAACAAGGAATGAGGTGGCGCAGCCAGATCGGTGGTTACCTGGTTTGGCCCAGAGCTGCAGTGTCTGCCTCTCCTAGGGAGACTTCAGATGTGAACTGTTGTCCCAACTAATTCTAATGCAAAGCTTGTCACCAGAATCCTTCCCTGAGTTTTATACTACCTGAAGGAGTGTTTTTGTATCGTCCCAAATTGGTTTCCACAACTGCAGCACTTCATCGAAATAACTGATAACATGAGAATTTGAGGCCACCAAGCAAATAAGCCAGGAACAATTTTTATATATATATATATCACAGATATGCCAGGAGTTGACCCCACAGGCAATGATTTTTGAGAAGTCGATTGGTGACCACAGTGGATCACATATATTTGTCAGGAACCATCAGACCAACTCTGTCTAACTCAGTCCTTGCCGTCACTCTGTGTTGATTGAACCTAACTCTGCTTGGTCCTGGCAGGTGAAAGCTGATAAGGACAGCCCAAACCTGGCCCAGCTGCAGCAGGCCTCTCGTGGGGTGAACCAGGCCACTGCCACGGTCGTGGCCTCAACCATTTCTGGCAAATCACAGATTGAGGAGACAGGTAGCCTTTCAGAAGCAATACTTTTCTTATTTATCCTGCTGGGCTGTTCTTTTTTTTTTTTTTTTTTTTTTTGTATGTGGATAGTTCCCTGGCCGGGAATCGAACCTAGGCCACAGCACTGACAGTGCGAGCCCCGAAGCCTTAAGCCACTACACCACCAGGGAACTCCTGCTGGGCTGTTCTTTATGTTCTTCTCCGTGAACCCGATTTCCCACAGTTGTGTTTCCAGATTTTCTTATTTTTCATCCCTTTACACTCATACTTATTTTCTCATAAGAAGAGTCCCCACATATGCATGCTATTTATAGCGCCATAGTGACACGCCATTAGGTAGATGTTCCATTTAGCCATTTCTCTAAATTCAAGGCAATGGCTCTGCAGGCCTGGCTGTCTGGCGGGTAGAAGAGTGGGAGTTGTGATCCTGGTTCCCTTGTCACTGCGTCTTCCTTCCTCTCCATTCCTCACTTATGTGCCCTTGTGTGTTGGGAAATGACAAACAGGCATTTCATCAGAGAGTTGGCATCAGCCACCTCTCAGTGAGAGTCAGCCAGGGGTATTATTTGATAAGACCTTCTCATTTCCATCCCTGCAGACAACATGGACTTCTCCAGCATGACGCTGACCCAGATCAAACGTCAGGAGATGGATTCCCAGGTAGGACCTCCATCTCTAAGTCTAACCAGTCTCTATTGCTTATGACATTGACCCCAAATGTTATTCCCACGGTGAGAAGCCAGTAAAAGAGAGACCTGGGGGGAAATGAACTCAGATGTACCTTTTAGCCCAAGAATGAATGTAAATGATGCTGGAAGAAATAGTGAAGGTGGAGGGAGGTGATTAGTAAAGATCAGAATCTTAACTCTTGTCCACTAGTCTTGCACTGGTGTCCCTCTGAATGTTGTCAGGGATGTCCTAGCCAACCATAAACTGGCTTTTAACAATCTTACTATAGACAATTTTTTAAAACTTCTTATATAAACTATTTGTTTATGGCCCTTATTTTTAAAAACATCAATCCGCAGTTAACTCATCAAAGACAATGCCTTTTCTTTCCATTGTTCTATAAAGTAATGTTATGCAAAATAGGAATCAGTGGGATCCTAAAACAATCTGACATCCTTGTTCTAGAATTACTGTCATCAGTCTTGGGGAAAAGTCCAGATTGGGATTGTTAAAGTCTATGGATGGGTCACTCAGTATCGAGTGGGCAAATATCTGTGTAAACTCTGAAAGAACTGAGCTCAGCCCTGAGTCTCCTCTGTCTATACTCTTGCTTAATGGTCTCATCCAGCCCCTTTTGACTTTAAGTACCACATACATGCTGATAAATACCAAATTCTTCTCCACAGCCTAAATCTTCTCCTTGAGCTCTATACTTGTCTAACTGCCTACTTGATGTCTCCATTTGATGCTAAATGAGTCTCCTCTGTCTATACTCTTGCTTAATGGTCTCATCCAGCCCCTTTTGACTTTAAGTACCACATACATGCTGATAAATACCAAATTCTTCTCCACAGCCTAAATCTTCTCCTTGAGCTCTATACTTGTCTAACTGCCTACTTGATGTCTCCATTTGATGCTCAATAAGTGTCTCAAACGTAATAGGTCTCTTGGTTTCCATCTTACACAAACTTGTCCCTCCCCTGGTTTTCTCCGTCTCAGTAAATGACACCATCGCCACCTACCTGAGTGCTGAGCCCCAAACCTAGGAGTCATCCTTAGTTCTTCTCTTTCCCTTACATCTACACCCACTCCACCAGCAAGCCTTATCCACCTGAAATCTCCAAATCATAGCCATACTTAATGTTCCCACTTTTTTCCCATGTCCCTGAGTCTGAGCCACCACCATGTCTCTCCTGAGCTACTGCAAAGGCAACCTAACTATAATGTATGTGAGTCTGTGTTATGAAATAGTCCCGTGGCCAGGTCGGGGTGGTGGGGATGGGGGTGAAGGGGAGAACAGGAAAGAGTATTGCTGAGACAAGTCTGGTCATGAGGTGATAGATGGTGGAACTAGCTGAAAGGCACGTGATGGGGTTCACTGTATCAGCCTCCATCCTTCTGTGTATGTTTTACATCTCCCATAATAAAAAATGGCAGAACAAAGAAAGGAGCCACCTAACTGGGTATAGTGTTTCCACTCTTGCCCCTCTATAGTTAGTTCATTCTCTGCATATTTGTAAAACTTAAGTGACAAATGTCACTTCCCTGCTTAAGATCTTCCAATGGCTTCTCTTTATACTTAGAGTAACGTCCAAACTCCTAACCCCAGCCCACGGGCCCTGGGTGAAATGCTCCTTGCCTATTTCCTCAACCTCATCTCATGACCCTCTCCCACTCTCACATATCAACCACACAGGATTCTTTCTGTTCTTCCAACACTTCAAGCTCATTCCTGCCTTAGAGTCACTTCCTCTGCCCAGAATATTGTTCTCCAGCTCTCTGAACAGCTGATCTCTCACAGACATTTAGGTTTCAGCTCCAAAGTTACTTCCCGAGAGTAGCCTTTTCTGACCACCCTTCGTCTTTATCCCATCACCTTGTGTCATTTTGTGATCTGATCTTTCTTGTTCATTAGTTTATCTGCTCCCCCTACAAGATAAGCAGGGCCCTTGTCTGTACACCACTGTATCTCCGGCACCTACAGCAGTGCCTGAGGTACATGATGGGTGCTCAGCAAATATATATTTCTTGAATTGATAAATAAAATAACTACAATGAATGAGGAGTACAGATAGCCAAGGACCAACTTCTCCCTTAGTGAGATTGTGCCTGAACAACCATAAACCTGAGTTGCAACAGCCCCACAGAGATGTCAGGACCATCATATCTGGGTCCTGCCTAGACTTCCAGGGAACTGGGATTGAATGTTATGACTAACTAGATAGGAAACCACCAAACATAGACACTAAACATCAGAGCTGTTTTTAGCTAGTGATTTATTCAAGGGAACATAAGATAAGCCCTACTCCCATTCGGGCGTTGGGACTCCTTTCCAATAAAGGGTCCTGGTGAGAAAATAAAAAATAGATGGGATAGATGGATGAATGAGAGGGTAGAAAAAATTAGAGACAAGGTTGAAATTGAGAATGGGTAAGCTGTGGAAACGGGATGAATATTATGGCAGAAGACAACTGGAACGCAGAGAAAAGGGATTAAGTAAAAATAAGACAGTTCTCAGATTGCTGCTCAAAAGAAAATTCCACTTTCCTCACAGGTTAGGGTGCTAGAGCTAGAAAATGAACTACAGAAGGAGCGTCAAAAACTGGGAGAGCTTCGGAAAAAGCACTACGAGCTTGCTGGTGTTGCTGAGGGCTGGGAAGAAGGTAAGCCTCTCTGAGGATGGGCACGAGCCCACAGTCAAGGGGGGATGCTGGGTGAGGAGGGCCTTCCCCTCGAATGTAACAGAATGAGGAACCCACTGGTCAATGACTTCCTCTTCCTCCTCCTCCTTCAGTTGTTAATAATCTATGAGCCCAAAACTGGGATAAATGGTGGTGAATTGAAAGCTTTTGTCGTCACTTTTCACGATCTTGATGTTGACCACTGAACCGGTCACTCCCCACCATTTCCTTCAGGCCCAGTTAGCCTGGTTTGCCCCCCAAGAGTTTACGGGTAGTCTCTGGCCAGCCTAGAGTTGAATAGTGAATGAATGAATGAATAGTGGTCAGTGAAGATCCAGCAGACAAGGGAAAGTAAATTACAAGGTTCTGACCGTCTTAAGCCAGCGATGGGCAGCAATGACCAAGAGATAGGAAGAGTCAGGAGCTAGACATAGCATAGGGTAAGTATTGTTGCACCCACCAGGCCAGAGACTACTGCTCAGACTCTATGAGCACTGCTTTTCCACATTTCCAAAGTGGCCAACTTCATCCCAACCAAGATTGCTGATTCTTGTTGGACTTGGCTGGCTCTGGGGACCACCGCCAGATGTGTCCCTCAGTTAAGTGTCCGGGAATGATTGGGATACATCTGGCTATCATTACAACGTACTTTAGAGCCAACATGGTGGCAGTTTTTGGTGCTTAACTGAATGCATGCATGCATGCAGGGCTCCGACACATAAATGGTTATTGTCTTGTAGGAAAAGAACCATCTCCACCTGCACTGCAAGAGGCGGTAACCGAAAACGAATAGAGCCCCTCCGGCACCCCACACATCAGAGTGTAAATCTTTGTTGCCTGTCTATGTGTGCGTTATTTCCCCAACCACAAACTAAACCCCTGGAGTGGCAGTGGCAGCCACACCACTCCCATTGCCAGTGCTGAGGACCTGTATGGCCTTCCAAAGACTCCTTCCACAGGGACGCCCTTTGTGCGGGGACCCACGGTCTGTGTTCTTTCCCCACCTCCCTGGTGTCCAGAGAGGACAGGGAACAGGGCCACCCCCACAAAGAGGACCTCCTTCCTAGTGTCCTGTCTGCCATTTTACCCCCAAAACAATCAGTGTCCTTGTCCAAGGGGCTGTGGTTGCTATGGCTGAGAGCCGAGAGAGGGAAGATCTTACGCGTTTTCTTTTCTGTTTTCTTCTCAGTCTTTTCCGTTTCATCATTTGCACAAACTTATGAGCATCAGAGGGCTGGTGAATTCCAAACAAGGCCACTACCCTGAGTTTGTGCACAGAGTCAGAAGAACAGCAGGGGTGTCCTGGCTGACAATGCCGAGGCCATGCTCCCCCTCCTTTGGCAGTTCCATGGATTCCCACTGCTTCTTATGGTGGTTGGTTGGGTTTTTTGGTTTCCTTTTTTCAAGTTTCACTCACATAGCCAACTCTCCCGAAGGGAACACCCTCGAAGCCCTGAGCTGTCGGGGGGCCCTGACCACAGCAGTTAACGGCAATGGTGCTGCTCCGGCTTCCCCTTGGTGCTCCCCATCAGCCTCCACGCTGAGTGTCCTGCTGAGGGAGGATGGGTCAGCCAAGGTGACTCCCCAGGGCCGGGTGGAGCTCCTGAGCCACAGCTTTCCTCCAAAGGCAGAAGTGGAGTGAGTGCCTTTTCTTCCTGAAGCTGGAGCCCAGCTGAAAGCCGCTGCCCCCTGCCCCCACAAGTGAGAGAGCCGCAGGAAGAGGGAAAGGAGGGGCGTGCACAGCCCGGGTTTCCAGGAGACACCTTTCTTGGGAACTCCTTGTGACCAGGCTGAAAAACCTTATCACACGCTTGGATAGAGCTGTTGAGAGTAGCCACACCTCTTCCCTAAGAGGGAATTTTCCTTGGCACTACCCTTCCGACCCAGGCAGGGCCCTAGCAGGGAGCGTGTGAGGGGTTCCCAATTTCTTTCTCCACATGTCTGCCTGCCTTGAATCTGAAGAAGATAGTTCCATGTTCTACCTAATTGACAGACCCAGAAGATCAGGCAAACTTGCTCCCAGTAGGAAAGAACCCTGTGCTTGGTTTGATACCTTTAATATTTATTACTAACCTCCGTTCAGCAGCAGCCTACAAAATGACGCTTGGAGCAATCAGGATTTCAAGTGACTGCACTGCTGCCCTATACATCCGTCTTCAGCCATCTGAAATAAGGCCAAGATGCCATCCCAATCTGTTACTGGCTTGGATCTCATAGCAAGCAAGGTTCCTCAGAGCACCTGGGTCAGGGAAAACAAAAAAGGGGGGCCACTGGCTCTGACCCCTCCCAGCCACACATCCTAGGCCCTCGCCGTCCTGCAGACAAGGAGGACGACGGCAGGCACACTAAGAGCCTCATAGAGATGGGCAGCCTCCAGATGGACCCCAGCATTTAAGTGACCTTTCGATCTTAAACAATGTCTTCCTATCTATAGCAGCTCATAGGTAGTAGCCAATAAGCACTTCCCAGGACCTGTCCCAAAAGAACATTGCTGAGTGTGGCTACGTGACAGGTTGTGAGACTCCTGTTTGATCACTGTGAATCAAGCCCTCCTCCACCCTAAACACCACCCTCAGCCCCCCAACCCTGACCTGCCTCTGTGCATTTTCTAAGTAGAGCACTCAAAAAACTATCTCCCATTAGCTCAGATTATGAGACTCAGACATGTGATCACCACACTGGGCTAAATAGGGTGCAGCAGTAGATACTGAGCACTTTTATGTGTAATGCTTTTTTGTGCTCAGTGTTTTTCCATCTGAGGTTCAGAAGGAGTGGTGTGTGGAGTCCCTGGCCCATGTGTACCAATTAAGCCAATCTGTGTTCTCAGCATAGGTCAACATTTCCAAAGGTGGCTAGTCCTTGCTCCCAGAATCTCAGCCATTCAAACAGTTGTGTTCCAAATTACCAATGGAGAAAGAATCTAGTATACTTGACCGATTAGGACTCTTTGAATAACACTCCCTCTAAAAAGAAGCCACAGTAATTTTTTAAACTTTCATGGGCTCAGCCAGTAATAAAACAGTTAAGAAAGCACTTGAACAGGATCACAGGCTCGATTAGTCTCACAGGAGGCAATGCCTGATGACAGATAATTACTTTCATCATCGCTCAAATTAGAAGCTAGTCCATTCCCTAGGCAAAATCAAATTGTCCTACCTTGACTCTTCTAAAAATGAAAATGTGATACTTGGTGTGAAATACCTTGATTAAAACAGGAATCACATCCTAAGGCTAAAAATGAACCTCACAGCCTTTTAAATCAGTCACTGAGCATCACTAGTGACTAGAGTCTCATGGGTCAGTATAATTGGGTCATGGCAACAAAATGAGGCATTGAAATACAGCCACATCTGTTATTTAATTTTGTAATACGGTGCTCTAATACCTCTAGACTAAGGATATGTGTGTACATAATAAGGAAAAAATTAGAAGGAAAGACCTACCTTTGTGGAGTTATTTTGTGTCTGAGCAAGGAGTTTAAAATAGATTATAATTGAGATTGATCCCAGGACCCCACCTAAATATGAGTCCCCAGCCGTGTGGTTAGAAGAACCAAACATTGTCCAGAGCATCCTTTCTTGGAAGTGTTGGAGCTGCTGAGGCAGACACACCACATACCATGGGGGTCACAGTCATTCAGTCAGGAGCTGGTGCTGAGCTGGCGCCCAGGAAGTGCTCACTTGCCAGCTCCTTTGTCTAGAGGGGTCCACTGGCTCCACTTACCCTGGTCTTTAATAACTGGTAAAGTTCTTGTTACCTTCTTCCACCTTTCCAAGTCTCTGGAAATCTCTCCTGCCAATGAAAGCCTTCAATCCTGGTATTGGCCTTCCAACCAGACCATCTTTGCCCTCTCTGTTCACCACCGTTGGTCCTCCAGAGACTGCAATGCCTGTAGCATAGAAGACCACCACCATGGGCCTGCCAGCCATGACACGGCAAAGTGGCCAGCTGTCTGCTGCTCAAGTCCTTCATCTCCCAGGTCCACACCAAGTACAGGATCAGCAACCCACGGTGGTGGCCTAGCCTTTCACCCCAGGAGCCGAAGCTACATAAAACAATTGGTTAGATGCCATTGGGTTTGATTCTGTGAGTAGTTAATTTCCAGACATGTCTTTCAGGTGACCCTCAACTACCTCAGGTTTGAAGGCCCTATGTTAAGCTGATTACTACTCATAGGGACAAACCGAGGGGGTTCAGATAAATCTTGGTTATAATGCAATTGTCTCAAACTTACAACTCATACTTAAGTTTGCAGGGATGGGGTTGGGTTTGTTTTTCTTTTCTGTTTTTAACCTTTCCCCCGATTTTCCACTAGAATAGTTCCTATAAATGAATTTCATTTTTCACTGAGTGCCTACCGTCCCAGGGCAGGTAGCCACTGGCTTTTGTTCCCTTCCAACAATACTTTCATTATGGTATTAAGACCTTTCTTTGTATAATACCTTGCATCTGTGTCCTCAGTTTTTCCAATAAATATTTCAACCTGGCAATGGAGAGTAGTGATAACTGACCAACTAAGGTGGTTTTGAGGTCTGGGGATCCAATGAAAAGCCTACATTTCTATCCTGGAGTTCAGTGAATCCACTTGCGCTCTGCACCTCTGGGAATATGTCTTCAAGACAGAAACTCTACTTGGCACTCTTTAAACATGTTCCATCCTCTACACTCTCCTGTCCCTGGAAATGATCAAACAGAAAATGCCAAAGTGGTCAATACTGTAATTTACCTAAAAGGCAGGTGTCTGCATAAAATCTGGGGTCTTAGGCTATGGATGTGCCCCTTTCCACCTTTAAGATCCAAAAAATAAACTGCTACCTTAACACTGGGTGGGATGAATTCTGCTCAGGCAGAGAAGCCGCCAATCAACAGGATTCAGAGCCAGGCAGTCACAGCTACTAGAGGACTTGCAGAGGGGAGGTCACAGAATGGACCTGGCTGGTTGTATGGCAACCTTTCCCTAGAAGGAGTGTCTGCAACCTTATGTTTGCTGCCAGTGTGTTAAGCCATGGGGATCTTCAGGGAGGGAGAGGGATGGGCAAGGCCTGGGTTGGTAAGCAGGATAATGGCCCAGATGACACATTTTAAGTGGGGATAGAATGAAGCAAGTAATCAGAAACTATAGAGTCTATAAGGAGGTCAAAGAACCTGGAAAAGAAGAGAAGGAAAATAGTGTTGGAATTGCCCAGTGGGGAAGATGATCTGGATAAATACAGAAGATGGGTCACACTTGCCTATGGTTGGCCTTTCTCCCTGTAGCAGAATGCAAAGGTGAGCTGCTCCATTTGAAGCACCACACATGGAGTGGACACTTCTTGGTCACAGCTGTCTTGCAGATCACTTCGGGAGCTTGAGTGAAGCTGCGAGTCCAGAAAGCCTGGCAGAGGACTGCCTTGAGCACACAGGGGCCCCATGCTTTGAAGTGCTTGGGGCATGGGTCTGGCCTGGGCCATCCAGGCAGAGAGCCTTTCTCCCTTTCCAGAAGCATTCCAAGCCCTCGACAACCCCCTACACATACACATGGCCTTGACTAGATTCCCCAGAGACTTTGGTACTCATGCCTGAGGGCGTCTTCCCAGTCACAGTTCTAGGAAGGCAGACTGGCTAGTAGAGTATAAGGAATCCTGAAATCAGATCACCAGAATGATACTAAGATGCCATAAAAATGGGGTCATTAGGGTTTATACAGATAGGGGCCAAATTTGCTTGGGGCCTAAGGGTGGCCCTCCCAAAGTAAAAAGTTGAAATGGGCAGCTGGGGAGGATAGCCTAAATCAAGCTTGTCCAACCCACAGTCTGCGGGATGCATGCAGCCTGGCACAGCTTTGAATGTGGCCCAACACAAATTCATAAACTTTCTTAAAACATGAGAGATTTTTTTTTTGCAACCTTTTTTGTTTCTAAGCTCAACAGCTATTGTTAGTGCATTTTATGTGTGAGCCAAGACAATTTTTCCAGGGTGGCCCAGGGAAGCCAAAAGGTTCGACACCCCTGGCATAAATGAAATCTAAGCCAAGGGCATATAGCTGAAGTAGTCTACGTACCACTGTGATTTAAAGCCAGTGAGTTATAATCCTGCTCACCATGGTTGTCCTCAGTCTCTCACACATTACCCAATGTACAGTAGGCCTTTAAATATTTTGGAGCAAATGAATGAATTCTCTTTTACACTGCATTCTCAGTTATACACACATTTTATGCATCTATATGCAGGCATTGAAATTTTCAAAGATGAAGGCTTTCCATTTCCTGTCCTCAAAAGTTGCACTCATGTATTCACTATGTTATTAAATGTCTATCAGTCCCAGCCAGGGAACTACCAAAAAACAAGCAAACAAACAAACAAAAATGTCTATCAGGCACTGGGAATGTAGTGGAGTGCAAAAATAGATGTGGTTCCATCCTTCTAGAGCTTACAGGCTATTGAGAGAAACACATAGGATAATCTCGAAAACAAGTGTATTACTACAATTGCAGTAAGTGCAAGAAAGGGACATGGTCGAGTGCTCTAAAAGCATACGTGTAAGGAGGGCTTATATAAAAGCTTCCTTGATAAAGATAAAGTATGAAGAGGTGTTAACTAGGCAAAAAGGAGGGAAAGCTCACTCCCAGTAGGAGGAGCTGCATGTGCAAAGGCCTTGTGATGGGACATTAAAAGGACTGAAAAGCCAGTATAGTTGGACCCCAAAGGGGTGGAAGATGAGTCTGGACAAAGAGGCAGGAGCAGATGATGCAGACAGGGCAAGCATTTGAACGGCTTTAGGCAAAGGGAAGTCAAGATCATACTTGCATTTTGACAAGACCATTCCAGTTGCAGTGTGGGGAATAGATGTGAGTGGAGCAGGAGATGATGGGAAGCCCAGTGAGGCTAAGAAGTTTCCATTTTGTTCCATAGAGAGTGGTGAGTCATTGATAGGAGGACAGGTCACTTCTCATCATCATGTCCTGTGTTCACTAGGCATACTGGCCAACTGAAAACACTCTCTGCAGATGGACACATTTTTGTCACCCACAAGATCTTCCACACTCCCTCTCAGTTGCCCCTTTAACTTGGCCTTTCACCTCTTACAGTTTCAGTAAGTCTGCATCAGGCCATCTTATGGGGCATATGGGCTCTAACCCTTCTTCCTCATTCCATGTGTAGCCAAAACAGCCCAAATGTGGCTGTTAGCATAGCAGTACTGTTTCTAGAGGAAATCTTAAGCTTTTAAGTTAAATGCCAAAGTCCTTGGAAGGATCTGGACTGCCCTTCAAAATCTCTGCTGAAATCTCCATGTCTCCTCTAATTAAATACAATATACAGGTGATGTATTATAGAATTGTACCATTGAAACAATTTTATTAAATAATTATAATCACTTAAAAATGTTTTTTCCTACAAAGCAACCAACATTCAAAATCAGTTTTACAAGCTCAATTTTATTCAATTCCTATATTGTGTTAAATGACTAATATTGCAACCGGTATCTCCTCTCGAATCATGCCAACTCAGCAAACACTGCTGAGTTCTTATTGTACACAAGACACAGTAGGAAAGAGAAAAAGCAGCAAGATGTGGCCCTTTCTGTATGGATCATCCAAACTTGGAAAGAAGACAGGCACATACGTTAGAAACTGAAGTATACACATGAAAGGGAGGAAACACTATTTTAAGGAATCTAGTAGCATTCAAAGGAAAGAGAAAAATGAAGCAATAACTTTGGAAAACAATGGCATCCAGGGAAATGTTTTGAAGGAGAAAGACATAAGCATGCTTCAAGGCTAAAAAGAAGTTAGAGGAAGTAGGGATTGAAGTATGACAGAAATGAGAGGAATGGTGAAGCAAATTCCTTGAGATGTGAATTCATTCATTCCTCCAACAAATTCCTACTCAATGTCCACTGTGTTTAAAATACAAGGGTTACAGTGCCAGGGACACATCCACTCTTCTAGAGCTTGCAACCCAGCGGGGCGGCTGACACTGAGCAAGTGCAATACGTGAAGGGAGCGAGTACATTCATTCAAGGAGGTCAGGGAAAGCTTCCATGAGGAAATGACAGTCTGAAACCTGAAGAATAAGTAAAATTTGGCAGGGGTAAAAGTGAGGTGAAAAATACGATACTCCAGGCAAAGCTAACAGCAGAAGAATGACAGAAGCCTGTGTCAGCTATGAGTGACCAATTTAAAAGCCAAATTGTAGAAGGCCTTGGATGCCATTTGAAGGATTTGGGGCTTTGTCTCAGGATGTGAAGCAGGGGTGTGGTATGACACCAGCTTCCTCCTCTCATCTAAACAGCCTCAGAGGCCTCCTAAATTTTCTACTTACCCAAGCTCTGCCTCCTACCAAGCCATTCTCATTCTGCAGCTAGAGTAATCATTCCAAAAGTTACATCGGATCTTGTCACCCTCCCTCCCTTCCTTAAAACCTTTCAGTGGCTTCCCATTGTTTTTTTTAAATTGAGGTGAATAGAAATGGGGAAGACTAGAGAGAACAATTCTGTTTCATTGGAAAACTATAGCACAACGTTATATATTAACTTCTAGTCCTGTTGATTGTCTTTTAGTTTTTATTATCTACCTATAAACTGGCCTGGATCCTGAATTCTAGCTTCGTCTGGTATCTGACTACAACTCTCCAAACTAGCATTTCCAATTTTTCTCCCACTCTTCTGACTTGGGATCACTAAAAATTAAAACTGCCCTTTCCCCAAAGCACTTTAAACCGAATTTGGACAACTTGATATAAACTTCAGAGAAATCACCATAATAGCTCACATGTGGACAACTTTCGTGCCTTTCTGAGTGGGCCGCTCAGAAAGTTTACCAGGACACCTGATGACATCATCAGAGACATTCACACTGAAAACCAGGAAAATCTGTCAAATTGTCACTGCCTGGCCCCACTCCATCTGTAGAGGCTTCACGTCTTAACTTCCCATCTTCTCGACTGCCCTCTGGGCTCAAAAACTGAATTTATAATTTGTTCTAACCATTAGCTTTTGTTTTTCTCTTGATTTCATAGAAATGCCCCTTATTAAATATCTGATTGCTCACACCAAATAGAAGCCTAACCTTAGTGGGAGCCTACCTTCTACACTGCCTCCTGAAATGAGATACGACTGTTTTAATGGACTGACCTATTCCCAGGCCTGAAAGACTGGGTCAGTGGGGATTATGGGACAACCTACCAACTCAGTTTCTAGACTATGAAACTTCTTGGGAAGGTTTCAGACAGGGGATTACAGGGTTCAGAACATGTTACCCTACAATATGGTACTTTGGCATACAGAATATTTTAAGATAAAGGAATTTGAGAAACACCATGTACAAGAACAACTTTCTGACCTTCCCCTGAAGCAAGTCATAAAACCCTCATGAGAGAAGTACCCTCTATACCAGAGGAAAGGAATATCTGTTATCTCCTAGTCGGAGGAATGCTGAGAGAAATCTGAACAAATGTGTCTTTCTTGGTTCCCCCCAGTTTACTCAGCCCACACCCTTTTTCATCTTGTCATTATTTTTCATGACTCTCCACTCTTCATCAAACCTAGCATAAAAACACTCAGGTTTAAATGCTTCTTTGGGTCTTCATTGCCTTATGAAGTTTCCCATGTCACATAAAACTTACATTAAATTTTTTTTTGGTGGAGAGAGGGTAGCTCCCTGGCTGGGAATCAAACCCAAGCTGCGGCGTTGAGAGCACTGAAGCCCAGCTACTACACCACCAGGGAAGCCCCCTTACATTAAATTTTTATGGGCAGTTGGAAGTAGTCAGGTGGAGAGGCAGGACAAGAGGGGAAGTTGGGGGAAGAGGCAGAAGAGGGTCTGTCAGGAGGAGGGAGGGAGGGAGGAAAAGAGGAGGAAGCAGAGGAGAACTGAGGGGAAAAAAAATTATGCTTTTTTCTTGTTAATCTGTTTTTTTTGTTATAGGATCCCCAGCCAAGAACTTAGAAGGGTAGAGGGGGACAGCCAATAGTTTTTCCTCTATTACTATTTTTTTTTTTACTTAAAAATATTTGGGAAGAAGTTTGAAAAGATATGACAAAATGACAATATTTGTTTATTCTAGGTGGTAGATTATTTGATAATGGTTATTTTCATACTTTTCTATATTTTGCATTTTCATCTGAGATGTATACAAAAAACATAGAAGAAAAGTATATATGTGAGAGCATTTATTATAATAAAAGCAGAGTGGGATTGAGTTAAAAGTCTGTAGCAGACTGTAGGAAATTTGGGGATCATGTTGTAGTTAAAATGACAGCAAAGCCACAAGAATGGATAAAAGAACTACTAATGCGCAACAGTAACACAATGCCTTCAAAAAGCGTGCATTTGTGCAGGAGCAATAGCACGCTTCTTTGCTTTTCACCACGGCAGTGTTTGGAATCTCTGTTGCCAGACTGAAGAAAACACACTGACTGGTTTAGCAAGGTATGGAGACTGGCAAAAAGCGCAAACAAGTTAAAAAATCACTCAGATGAGAATTAAAATAATTGGCCGTAATATCCAAGCTATTTGGGGACAGAAGCAAAGCCCAGAATGCTGCTGGTTAGAGAAAAAGGGACTTACAGGCTGGAATGAGAATATAAAGTATATTCCAAGTAGAACTGGAAGAAAATTATTCCCAATTAAATGAAGGAGCAAGAGAGGTGACAGAATCAGTTTGTGGTAGGAGAGAGGGATTTCAGAATTTGAAGCCTATAAAAAGGGTTTCTCTTTAATGTGCCCTGCTGGGTTTGCCTTCAATCTAAATGTGCCGTTTTCCAGGCAGGCTCTACAACAATCCGAGTAACTTATAAAGAATAAAATAAAAACCAATCCACCCACCACGGTAGCTCTCCAGCTGGTGCATACCAGGGGCGCGGGGCGGGCAGTGTTAGTTCCCAGAAAATCTGCACTTGCAGGGGGCAGAGCTGAGGGGGTTTTCAGGCTCTCAAAGAGACACGCCTTGTAGAAACTCACTACCCTAGGGAACGTGGGTGTTGGGACTTAACAAACGCCCCTTCCTGTAGAAAAGAGTCGTCGAATTGGATTCCCTGGATCTGCAAGAAGGATGCAGTTCCACAGGCCCTCGCAGGACGGTAGGGGCCCACTGCTCCCAGGAAGCGGCCTAGCTCGTTGCCTGGCAACCGTCTCCCTGGCATCCCTCCTGCGGAAGTTGCTGGCAGTGACGTGAGGCGCGCGCGCGCGCGGTCGGAGTCACGTGGTTTTCGCCTGCTAGGACAGGCTGGCCGGCGAGCGTCGAGGCCTCGCAGGCCACAGCCCCAGTGGCTGGCCGGTTGTCGGGGCCGTGCCCAGGCCACTGTGTGAAGGTACGAAGTCAGGTAAGCCCCTTCCACGTCGTCAGGCGGCCTAGGCCTCACGCGTCCCCCAGGCTCCCTTCTGGACTGGTCACAAGCATCTGCCAACTCAGAGGCGGTGGTGGACCCAGAGCGTTGTATGCCTGCGTTTGTCATGCACGTCATAATTAAAAGGCAGTTCAGTGCCTAGTAGGTGCTCAGCGTTTGGTGCTTAGCGATTCCTCCAGCAGCTCATTCTTCGCCTTCGTCACTGGTTCCTGTGCTGTCGCTCTTGTGGGTCCCATGGTGCCACTCCTTCGATGACATTAGCCCCTCTTCTCTGCCTGCTGCTACTTCCCTGGTTTCTGTTCTTCACTTCAGCACCACGTCCCTGTTCAGGGGTCTATTCAGGCAGTCTTTACAGATGTTAGTCTGCTACAGTATCTTCTCAGTTACCAATGTTATTTAGATGGCTCCTAATCGCTGTTGTCTAACAGGACTCCGGAGCAAAAGGACTGCATTGTAGAGCAGCTTTATATGCCTTTTTTTCATCCCTCAGACTCTGTCTAAATCTGAAGTCATACTCCTTTTCCATCCCATCTCCTGTGTGTTCACTAAATTCACCGGTCACTAACGCATGTCAGATTGGGCTCTTAACCACCTCTTCAGCCCCATTATTCTGTGAGGTGCCAGGTCCTATAGTGCTGTCTCCATCATTCTGTCCTTTGCCCTACTGCTCTTTCACAGGTCTTCAGGCTCTGATCCGTTTCTTCCTTTAATTTTATTTCTGCTCCCCAGACTGGGTAATTTCAAAGGCCCTATCTTCAAGTTTGCTGAATTTTTTTTATATATATATAACTGATCAAATCTGCTGTTGAACCCCTCTAGTGAATTTTTCATTTCAGTCCATGTACTTTTCAAGCCAGAATTTCTGGTTGGTTCCTTTCTATCATTTTTATTGATATTCTCATTTTGTTCATCCATTGTTTTTCTGATTTCCTTTAGTTCTTTGTCCATGGTTTCTTGAGCTCATTGAACATAGTTAACGTGACTGATTTAAAGTTTTTGTTTAGTAAATCCAATGTCTGGGCTCCTCAGGAATGGTTTCTGTGAAGTTTTTTTCCTGCGAATGATCCAAACTTTGTTGTTTCTTTATAAATTTATCATGTTTTGTTGAGTGTTAAATTTGTGGTAGTTCTCAAAGTGTGATTCTCTTAGTCAATTAGAGATTGCTAATTTTTGCTTATTAGGGGCTGGAGCTGTCTGCTACTTTTCCAAACTAGTTTTGCAAAGTGTGTATTCCTTGTGTTTGTGTAATCACTGAAGTTTCTGTTCCATTTTCTCAGTGCATTTAATGATCTGACATAGAGCTCCTTAAATATCTGAATCTAAATAGGGAGGCAGAGGAGGGGAATTCTGCCTCTTTAAGTCTGATAGATGCCTCCTGGAGAAGCTGATGCTGCTGAGAGGGTCAAATGCAAAGCAAGCATCTGTGCTGGTCTTCAGTGATCCATAAGATGACCAAAATGGGTAACCCCCAATTTGGGGAAGACAAGGTTTCTACTGACTGCTAGGGCATCAGCCGGTTTCTTTGGGAATGCAGGCTGCTGACCATAGAAGCTTCATGTATGCGGAATGGGGGATGTTGGCTGGTTTGCACATACAGCTTACTTGTGAAAGAGCAGCACCTTCTCCATTCTCATAGGGACTCCTCGGGTTGTTAAAAATCACTGGTCATGATCCGGAGTTCACAAATAGTTGATTCCAATCAATCTTCCCTGCTCAGTTGTTGCTTTGGTAAAGGGACCAACACCTCTAGAGTTTCCTCTGCCATTTGGTGTGATATCACTCTGAGTCATGTTTTAAAAATATATATATTCTGACAATATATGTTTTTTTAATTGGCCTGTATAGACAGTTTACATTTAATTTAATTTTTGGTTGGTTAGGATTTAAGTCTGCTATTTTACTTATTTTCTATTTATTTCCTCTGTTTGTTTGTACCTCTCATTCCCTATTCTTGCCTTCAGATGGGATATTTGAACATTTCTGTTAGTATGTCATTTAAAAAATATCTATAGTTTTTAAATAATTCTCTCTTTGTATAGGTTTTTAATAGTTGCCATAGAGATTATATTATATATACTTCTCCCAGTTCAAGTGGAAGGTAGAAATTTTACCACCCCCTTTTTTTCTCCTTTATATTGTTGTCCTATACTTCTGTATACACTTCATCCATCAAACATAACTTTAAATTTTTTAAAGGGATTATATTCACCCAGATATTTACCCTAAAAATTGCCCTTTTATTTTCATTCTTGATGTCTCAAATTTCTGTTATTTCTTTTACATTTGAAGAACATTTCCTTTATTATTTCTTTTAGAGCAGGTCTGATCATGGTAAATATTTCATTTTCTTTCATCTTACAATGTCTTTATTTCACCTTCTGTCCTGGAAGATTATTTTCTTTTAGCACTAAAAATGTTTTGCCACTTCCTTTTCTCCTCCTTGATTTCTGATGAGAAATCTATAGTCATTTGAATTATTATTCCCCTGTAGGTAATATTTTGTTTCTCTTCAGCTGTTTTCAGGATTTTCTTCTTTAATTTTCAGGCATTAGATTATGTGTCTGGGTGTTGATTTATTTGGATTTATCCTTTTAGGGTTTTCTCAGATTCTTGAATTGGTAGGTTTATATCTTTTGCAGAATTTGGGAACTTTTCAGCTGTTACTTTTTCAAATATTTTTTATGCACTGCACTTTCTACAATCCTTCTGGGACTCCACCAACATCAGTGTTAGACTGCTTTGTTATTGTCCGATAGGCACTATTCTTTTTTCTTTTCACTTTTATCCCTGTTGTTCAGATTGGATACTTTGTACTGATGTATCTTCAGGTTCAGTGATTCCTTCCTCTGTTAAATCTCCATTCTGCTATTGAGCCCATCTAGTGAGTTTTTTTTTTTCTTTTGTTGTCATTTTTAGTTCTGAAGTTTCCATTTGGGTCTTTATATCTTTTCTCTTTTAGGAGACTGTTTTTCAATGTGTTTCAAGAGTGTTCATAATTACTTCTTGGAACATTTTCATGATAGCTACTCTAAAATCTTTGTTCAATAATTCCCACATCTTTGTAACATTAGTGTTGGCATCTTTTGATTTTCTTTTCTCATTTGAGTTGTTTTTCTTAATATGAGAGGTAATTTTTTTTTATCTTTGAAATTTTGAATATTATGTTATGAGGCTCTAGTTCCTTTGTAAAGCTTGTATTTTAGCAGGTAGTCAATAAGTTTATATTCAGAATGCACATTCTGGTCCAACTTTCTGGGCTCTGGTTTGAAGATCAAGTTAGTTTTCAAAGCCATTGCAGAGCTGTTCTGGCCTGCCCCACTGTGTGCTACCCAGAGACCAATTTGAAATCTCAGGAGTATTCCATATTGTAATTAGGTTCTCAAAGCTTTTGCTATATTAATACCAGTTGGTTGGGCTGCTTGGGGCAGCATACCTAATACTTCATACACATATTTAAGAATCCCTTGCTCTCTATTTGAGAGGAAATGGAGTGCCACCTTTTATTTATTCAATTAGTGCGGGTTGTGGATAGGCAACAGGACCCCTCCCAAAGGCTTTTCAATGCCTGGTGGGAGGGGAGAAGTCCCACCTTTGGTTTGTTGGTTCAAGGCAGGGATGGTCAACAGGGCTTTGTCCCACAGTCTCTGCAGAACCTGATGGTGAGAGGGATAGGCATGGGTTTTTTCATGGTGCTTGCCTATAGTAGGGTGGCTATAATCAAAAGGGTACAATCCTACAAAACTATACTCTTCCTGGTCATTTGGCTAGAAAGAATGGGCTTTTCTTGGGGTCTTTTGTGTGTGTGTGTGTGTGTGTGTGTGTGTGTGTGTATAGCATTGACGTTTTCTGGTTGCAGACTAACACCCAAGCCAGGGTATGTAGGAAGCAAAACAAATAAACAGACCACCCAAGGAACTCACCACTGGATCATCCCTCAAGTCCCTGGCCAGTTTGCCTTCTTTTTTCCACTTTTTAGGAGGTCTTTTTGGTAGTTATTTAAGTATTTTGAACAGGAGTTTTGATTGTGATTAGCAAGAGGAATATGATGGAATGTGCTTACTCCATCTTCTTTGGAACTGAAAACAATGTAAGGCATTTTTAATTGTTTTCTTGATAAGTTTTGGGGTGTTACTTCTCATTTTAGCAACAATAAATTTATTTGCTCTTGTGTCTGATGAAAAATCCTACCCCTTTTGTGTATGGGTTACATCTCATGGTCCCATACTACAACAGGTCGTAGAAATCTAACCCCAGTACACAGCCCAAATCATCTTCCTAGGAATTCTGCTCTTCAGCCCCTCTGCCTATGTACTGTGGCTCGTGAGATTCCTCCAGATCTTCCTCATTTCATCTGTCCATTTGAGCCCTCTTCTCTAGGTGACCAGCTTCAGCCTTTTCAACTCTTGCTGAACTTGTACTTAGGACTTCTGGGAGAATTAAATAGATTAATATATGTCAAACACTGACATGTATCTATTTAAGCAACTGGCACAGAATAAGCAGTCATTACATGGTGTTGGTGGTTGTTACTCCTTCAATTTTGACATAACCTCAGGTTCAAGTAAAAGATGACCTAAACTATCTATGGTCTCCCACCAAAGTAGGGGAGTCAGATTCTTGTTAGCTTTAGTCTGAAGGTGAAATTTGCACTCATGCGGTAGTCTACAAATATTTATTGAATGCTTACCATATTGAGCATCCAAAGATAAACAAATAAGACACAACCGATGTCTTCAAAGAGACCAGAGACTAGAATGAGGAAGAGACTTGTGAATGAGTACAATATAGTAACCAAGTGCAATGAAAATAGTCTGTGCAAAATAGAATGATAACCTCAAGGCTGCCACACATTTGGGGCTGAGGAAGGGTTCACAGAGTTGGTAACACTTAGGCTGAATCTTAGAAGATAATTAGGTTTTTCTCAGGTGAGTAAAGGCATTCCATGCAGAAGAAGAATGAGCAAAAATTTCAGAAGCATTAAGTCAGTGTTGCAGGAAGTTTAGAATCCACATAATTGGTGTCATATCTGCAGTTGGATTGAAATTGTATGTTTAGAGAAGCACACAAGCCATACTCCTGCCTAATTTACAAGGTCCTTCATTATCTAGTCCCTAGTCTACTCTCCAGTTTTATCTCTTGTCATTTGCATACAGATATAATTTTATCTGATAGCTTATATTAATACCTGCATATTGATATACAGTATCCATTTTATTTTATTTTTTTAAAAGAGTTTTATTTTATTTTATTTTTTTAATTTTATTTTTATTTTTTATTTTTTTGTATGTGGGTAGTTCCCTGGCTGGGAATCGAACCCAGGCTGCAGCGTTGACAGCACCAGCGCCGAAGCCTTAAGCCACTACACCACCAGGGAACTCCTTATTTTATTTTTTATGTGGGTAAGTTCCCTGGCCGGGAATCGAAAGCAGGCCGCAGCATTGACAGCGCCGAAGCGCCGAAGCCTTAGCTATTACACCACCAGGGAACTCCCTACAGTATCCATTTTAAAGACAGACTTCTTGGATCTGACTCTTGAGACAAAACCAGCCGCCTGAGACACATTCAGTCCATGTATAAAATGAAAAAACATCCACTCAGTCACTGATCTGAATTGAGGACCAAGAGAAGGAGTACAGGGCAGCAGAAGCCTAAATGACAGCAATGTGAGTTTTTTACTGTAGACTTGCTGATCTCCCCACCTCCATTGTGTTGTTGATAAGCCTTGTGCTGACTCTTTTTATCCATAGCTGCCTCAGGCATATTAGAGGCAGACAGAGCCTGAACATATTTATTTTCTCCAGACTTCCATTACTTTATCTAGATAAAATGGGCACATTCAATTTTATCTTCCCTACTGGGATCACTGAGGTAGTCTGATGGTAACTAAACCATGCAGCTTTTTCCTCACTTTCACCAGTCTGGGGATGATCACTGCCTGCTACTGTCCTCTCCAGCCCCTCTTTTCCTAAGATACCATTGACTGGAGGCTGATTCTATTCTCAGGGGGTCCAGCACAGAGGCACATGGTATTATCCCTCTGTTTCCTCCTTTTGCATCACTCTTTCCTTGCCCTTTATGCTTTCATCACACTGAAACACATCATTCAAATACATCAGCCTCTCTCTTGACAGCAGCCTTTATGTTCATTCTTCAAACTCTTCCTTAGGCTCCTCTTAGCCCCTTACCCCCTTAGCCAAAGACAAGACTTCCTCACTGAGGCCTTTGCTGACTGATCCCTTAGGCTGTTATGACCCCCATCTTAAACTATCATGCTAGCCTGTGGTAGTCTGTATTTTCTGAAGGCCACAGTAATATCTCCCATCCCACAAGCTCTTCTTACAATATAATTTTAATGCTTCTTCTACTGATTGGTGGGGGTGAGGGGTATATGTTTCTTCTCCTAGAATCGATGCAGATCTTTGTGATTGCCTTGGCCAAATAAAGGAGGACAGAAGTGACATTTTGGTGCTTCCCAGGCTAGATCATCAAAATGCTATGCACTTCTCCCTTTCTCTCTGGGAATGCTTTCTCTTACAACTAAGCTGCCAACCTAATCCATGTGGAGAGACAACATGGAGAAATACACACATGTTTTAGCCTATAGTTCAGCAGAGGTCCCAGCTGACAGCCAGCATCAGCCACTAGTTATATCAGCAAAGATAATTCCAGCTCCCTACCATCAATCACCCATAGCCTTGAATCTTGCTAGCTGAGCTCCCAGACATTGTGGAGTAGAACAGGCCAGTCCACTGAAATCACAGAGTCCTGAGGATAATAAAATGTTTTATGCCACTACACTCTTTATTGGTTTCTTACACTATTAGTAACTGAAACAGTCTTTACTACTCTGGTACTTTCAGTGCATTTCTATTTGTTTAATTAATGTCTGACTTCTCTGTTAAACTGTATGCTCCCTGAGGGCTAGTACTGTGTCTGTAGTGCTCATTGCTGAATCCTATGTGGCACAAAGTAGGTAGTGGGTGAACAATAATAGAGAACTAATAAATAGAAAGTATATGTTTCTTCTCTTCTTTTAATGAGGTAGATACCCAGCTTGGTGCCTGTGTGCAAGGAGGCACACACGTGTTTCTGTTTCCAGGGTTGCTTCTGTCCTGCAGTTCTGTGCTTCCCAGGTTGACTCTCTCCCTCCCCACCCTGACAGATCTATTGGTTAGAGATGCACCTGCTTGTTTCTCCCACATTTTTTAACTTACAGGTGGTGCCTGTAATGGCTCACTCCACCTTTGCAGGGAAAAGGGTAGAGAAGGTGATGAAATAGGAGGGCTAGGCTGAGACAAACTTGACCCATTTTATAATCTTGTTAACAATAATATTGAGAGAATAAATACAAACCTTAGGTAGTCTGGTATTTTGTCCTTCATGGCAGTTCATTCCTGGTAGTAGTAGACTGTTGGGGTTAACAGACATTACTGCACCATTCTAGGCAAGCTTCGGGCTGCCCTCTAGTGGGAAGTAGCACAATCAAGTCCTACTATATTACTATATCAAGGACAAAGAAAATTAGAGTGTAGAGACCAGCTCTGTCTTGTTGACTATGTCTACAACATTACCTGGCATTTAGTAGGAGCTCAACTAATATTTAATGAACAAACTAACCAACATATACTATTTATGAGCACATAGCACATTTCTTGAAAGCCTAGTATATTTAAGACATTAAGCCAAGCACTGTAGTAAATATCTTAGGTTTAGAGGCCATATGGCTTCTACCACAACTACTGGTTCTGCTGTGGTGGCAGGAAAACAGCCACAGACAATACATAGTCTAATGTGTTTGTCTTTTCCAATGAAACTTTACATACAGAAATAGGCAGCCCACTTGCAGGTTATAGTTTGCTGACCCCACTCCTTTTTAAATGTTTTTTATTATCAAGTATTTCAAACCTCATAAATGTATAGAGAATAATATAATGAACACCCCATATATCTATTACTCAGATTTACCAAATGTTTATATTTTGCCATGTTTCAGATCTTTAAAAATAACAATCCATTGTAGATAAAATTGAAATTCCTTTGTGCACTCCACCTAGATGCCATTCCCCTCTTTCTCTTCCTCTCCAGAGGGAAACACAATGTTGAAGTTGGCGTTTTCTTCCCACATACACATTTATACTCTTAATACACAGGTGCCAAAAAAATGTATACATGTTTTAAGAAAGGAAAAAATTGTATTAATATTATAATACTCAATATATACCAATAACAAAAGATGAATACAAATCACGTTTGACCTCTGCAATTACAAGAGGTGCTCAAAGTGGTTACCATCAGCGTCCAGGCACTTCTGACTATGGCGAACTACTGCTTGGGCAGCACTGACCAAAGTGTCCACTTGTATCACTGTGCATGCCGTGCTTCCTGAAGTACCTTCAGTGTATCCGGTTTTCTACAGTACATCACCTCCTTTAAGGTTCCCTATTGGTAGAAATCAAGGGGTATTAAGTCAGGAGAACATGGGCAAAACTCAAACAACATTCTCACATTTCACATACCACTTCAAAATGGTCTTAACGCTCCTCAAAGAACAACCATGCTTCTGCCATTTTTTTTTTTTTTACTATCCTGCCTGTCACCTGGTGACACTAGAATTCATTTAATTAGCACCATCTTTTGAGTAAAAGTCATACTACACATTGCTACCATAATTCAATTCAACTTTGAAAATACATAGATGTGTATACATTTTTTGGCACCCCGGTATATATATGTAGATATCCATATTAGGTAAATTATTGTGTAGTATTCTTTATGTATTATTATGTCTCTTTGCTTTTTTACTGAACATTATTTTTGACATTTATCCAATTATTATGTGCATAACATTGAATTTTTTTTTGCCTTTTTTTTTTTTTAATGTGGGTATTTCCCTGGCTGGGAATCGAACCCAGGACGCAGCGTTGACAGCACCGAAGCCTTAAGCCACTACACCACCAGGGAACTCCCAACATTGAATTTTTTTAATGGTGTCTTTTGTATACTAAGAAATCTTTGCCTATCCCAATGTCACAAAGATTTCTCCTGTTTCCTTCTAGAAATTTTATAGTTTTACCTTTTATTTAGTTCTCTGACCAATTTTGATTTAATTTGTTTATGATTTGGGCAGGTGTTGATATTCATTTTGTTCCATACGAATACCTAGTGTGGGGATTGTGTCTCCCCCTTGGTTTCTGTCCCTTGGATTACTTCCTCTGTAGGAAGCCAGATGCCTTGTGGGGAGGACACTTAAACAGCTCTATGGAGAGATCCACATGGGAAGGAACTAAGGCCTGCTGCCAAGAGCTGGCAAGTAACTGAGGCCTCTTCAAAATAACTATGTGAGTGAGCTATCTTGGAAGCAGATCTTACAGCTCTAGTTGAGCCTTCGTCAGTGACTGTAGCTCTCACCAGTTATCTTGACTGGCACCTCATGAAAAATGCTAAGCTAGAACCACCCACCTCAGCCACTCTCAAATTCCTGACTCAGACACTAAGGTAAGAAATTTGTGTCGATTTAAGCCACCAACTTGTGGGGTAATTTGTTATACAGTAATAGATTAATACATGTTGCAGCATCTTCCCCACTGCATTACAATGCTACCAATATGTAACATCAATTGACCACATATATTAGTCTTTTTTCTGAATTTTCTATTCTGTTCAATTGAGCTATATGACTATGTTTATGCCAACACCATACTGTCTTGATTACTGTAACCTTTACTGTAGTCTTGAAGTCAAAATTGATTTGGCTATCCTGGGTTCTTTCCATATCCATGTAAATTTTAAATCAGCTTGTCAATTTCTACAAAAACAACTGGGATTTTCATTGGGATTGCACTGAATCTACAAGTCAATATGATAAGGGCTATTTTAATAATATGGAATGTTCCAATCCATGAACGTACTCATATATCTTTCCACTTATTTAGATCTTTTTTAATTTTTCTCAGAAATGTTTTGCAGATTTAGTGTTTTAATGCAGAAAAAGTCTTGCACTTTTTTTTTTTTTTTTTTTTGGTGGTTCCCTGGCTGGGAATCGAACCCAGACTGCGGCATTGAAAGCACTGAAGCCTAGCCATTACACCACCAGAGAATCACCTTATTTTGTAAATTTATCTCTAAGTAGTTCATGTTTTTATGCTACTATAATTGCTATTGTAATTTTAAATATAAAATTTTGTTTGTTGCAAGCATGTAGAAATGCAGATGATTTTGTATATTGACCCTGTTTTGTTTCCTGTAATCTTGCTAAATTCACTCATTAGTTTTAGCAGGATTTGAGCATTTTTGTTTTGTTTTTTGTAGATTGCTTAGCATTTTCTGTGAACATAATCATCATCAAATAAAGAAGTTTTTACTTATTCCTTTAAAATTTATATGTCAGTTCATCCTTTTTCTTGCTTTTATTGCCCTGGGAATGTTGAGTAGAACAAATGAGAGTGGATATCCTTTCCTTGTCCCAATCAGTCTTTCCTTATATATTTATTTATTTATTTTTAAACACTTGTTTATCTTTTTTCTTTCTTTCTTTTTTTTTTTTTTTTTTTTGGTATGTGGGTAGCTCCCTGACTGGGAATGGAACCCAGGACGCAGCGTTGACAGCACCAGCGCCAAAGCCTTAAGCCACTACACCACCAGGGAACTCCAAGAGTATTTGCATTTGTTTTGTTTTGTTTGTTGTATGTGGGTAGTTCCCTGGCTGGGAATCGAACCCAGGCCGCAGCGTAGACAGCACTGAAGCCTTAAGCCACTACACCACCAGGGAACTCCAGTCTTTCTTTATTTAAATGTGATGTATAGGTTTTCTAGCATGTCCTTTATTAGGTTGAGGAAGTTCCTTTGTTTTCCTAGTTTGCAGGGAAATTTATTTCATCATGAATGTGTTGAATTTTGTCAAATGTTTTTTATTTTACAAAGCCTGTAAATTAGGGAGTTTATATCATTAACTTTTAATGTGATTATTGACATTTTAGGTATGCTTTTATCATCTAGCTATTTGTATTTATCCTTTGTTCCTAGTTCTCTTTTTCTGCATTCTTTTGTATTAATCAAGTACTTTTTGTTATTCCATTGTCTCCTTTCTTGACTAATTAGCTATAATTCTTTTATTTTAGTGATTACTTTAATGTTTATAGTGTATATCATTAACTCGTCAGAGCCTACCTTCAAAATAGGTAGGGAAATCCTGTGTAGCATAAGAACTTTATAATATTACACTTTCATTTCTACCCTTCTGGCCCTTATGTTATTATGTATTTTACTTCTAAACATGATACAAGACCCACAACATTGTTATTTTTTTCCCAACTTTATTGAGATATTATTGATATATAACATGTAAGTTTAAAGTGTACAACTGATGATTTGATACACATGTATATTATGAAATTATTACAATAACACCTCCATTTCCTTATATAATTGTCATGTGTGTGTGAGTGTGTGTATATGATAGCATTTAAGATCTACTCTCTTAACTTTCAAGTATACAATACAGTATTGTTAATTATTGTCACCATAATGTACATTCAACCCTCAGGACTTATTCATCTTATAGCTAGAAGTTTGTACCCTTTAACCATTATCTCTCTCTTTCCCCCAGCCCTTGGCAGCCACCACTCCACTCTCTCCTTCTATGAATTTGGCTTATTTAGATTCCACATATAAGTGAGAACATAAATTATGTCTTTCTCTCTTTGACTTACTTAATTAGCATACATCCCTCACAGTTCATCCATGTTGTCACAAAAGGCACGATTTCCTTTTCTTTTTGTGGCTGAGTAATATTCTACTGTATATATGTACCATATTTTCTTTATCCATTAATCCACTGATGGACAGCTAGGTTGTTTCCTTATCTTGGTTATTGTGAAAAATGCTGCACTGAACATGGAGAAGCAGCTATCACTTCAAGATAGTGACTTCGGAGTTTCCTACTGGTGTAGTGGCTTCAAGCTTCGGCGCTGGTGCTGTCAGCGCTGCGGCCTGGGTTTGATCCCCAGTCAGGGAGGTACCCACATACCAAAAAGCAAAAAAAAAAAAAGAAAAAAAAAAAAGATAGTGGCTTCATTTCCTTCAGACATAGTGCCCAGAAGTGAGATCCCTGGACACATAGTAGTTCCATTTTTAATTTTTTAAGGAAACACCATACTGTTTTCTACAGCAGTTGTAACATTTTACAATCCCATCATCAGTGCACAAGGATTCCAATTTCTCCATATCCTCACCAACATTTTTTTGTTGTTGTTTGTTTTTTGGGTTTTTTTTTTGTTTTGTTTTTTTGGTTGGTTCCCTGACCAGGAAGTGAACCCAGGCTGCAGGCAGTGAGAGCGTCAAAACCTAACTACTAGACCACCAGGGAACCCCCAACATGTTTTTTTTTAACAGTTTCCAACCTGATGGATGTGAGGCGATATCTCACTGTGGTTTTGATTGACATCGCTCTAATGTTTAGTGATACTGAGCATGTTTTCATGTTTGTTGGCCATTTGTATATCATCTTTGGAGAAGTGTCTGTTCAATTCCTGTGTCTATTTCTCACTTGGAATATTTTTCATTGCTGTATAAATATCTGTTCCAGTTCCCGCTTTCCATTTTTTTGAGAGTGGGGTCATATGGTAATGCTATTTTTCACTTTTGAGGAACTGCCAAACTGTTTTCCATGGCAATATACAAGGGTTCCAATTTTTCCACATCCTCACTAACATTTATTTCCTTTTTAATTTTTTAAATAGTATCTCATTGTGGTTTTGATTTGCTTTTCCCTAATGAATGATGATATTGAGCATCTTTTCATGTGCTTCTTGGCCATTTGTATGTCTGGGAAATGTCTATTTGAGTCCTTTGCCCATTTTTTAATTGGACAGTTCCTCTTTTTGTTGTTGAGTTATAGAGGTTTGCCATACATTCTGGATACTAATCTTTTATCAAAATATGATCTGCAAATATTTTCTCCCATTCTGTGGACTGTCTTTACACTTTCTTGATTATGTCCTTTGATGCACAAAAGTTTTTAATTTTGTTGAAGCCCGATTTATTTATTTTTTTCTTTGACATTTTTATACTTTATTTATTTAGATATTCAATATTATTTTTATATTAATTTCAGGTGTATAGCATATTGGTTAGACATTTATATAATTTAAGAAGTGATCCCCCTGACTAGTACCCACCTGGTACTATAAACAGTTATTACCATATTATTGATTATATTCTCTGCTTTACTTTATATCCCCATGACTTTACTGTCGCTACCAATTTATATTTCTTAATCCCTTCACCTTTTTCACCTTGTCCCCCAACCCCCTGCCTATCTAGCACCCTGATAAATCTAGTATGCATCTGGCACCATACATAGTTATTACAATATCATTGACTGTATTCTTTATGCTATATCCTACATACCCATGACTACTGTGTAACAACCAATTTGTACTTAATTCTTTCCCCTTTTTCACTTCTCCCACCTGGCAACCATCAAAATGTTCTCTGTACCTAGGAGTTCATTTTATTTGTATGTTTATTTTGTTCTTTAGATTCCACTTATAAGCAAAATCACATTGCATCTGCCTTTCTCTGTGTGACAATAGTCTACTCAGCACAAGACCCTCCAGGTCTATCCATGCTGCCGTAGATGGCAAGAACTCGTTCCCATCTATGGCTGAGCAACATTCCATTGTGTATGTGTACTACCTAGTCTTTAGCCATTCATCCATGGACAGACACCAAGGCTGCCTCCAGACCTTGGCCATTATAAACAATGCTCCAATGAACATAACGGACACACTTGTCCCCTTGAACTTGCATTTTGGGTTTCTTCAGATAAATACTCAGAAGTGGGATTATTGGGTCCTTTGTCTCTTGTTTTAGCCTTTGTTTTAAAGCCTATTTTGTCTGGTATAAGTATTGTTACCTCATTTTTTTTTGTTTCCATTTTCATGAAATATCTTTTTCTCATCCCTTTACTTTCAGTCTGTGTGTGCCTTTTGGTCTGAAGTGAGTCTCCTGTAGGCAGCATATGTAATGGTATTGTTTTCTTACCCATTCAGCCACCCTATCTTTTGATTGGAGCATTTAATCCACTTACATTTAAAGTAATTATTGATAGATATGTAGTTATTGCCATTTTATTATTCATGTTTTTTTATTTTTTTTCCTTTGATCTTTAAGAAGTCTCTCTAAGATTCCTTGTAATACTGGGGTGATGAACTCCTTTAGCTTTTTCTTGTCTGGGAAGCTCTTTATCTGTCCTTCAATTCTGAATGATTGCTTTGCTGGTAGAGTAATCTTAGTTGTAGGTCCTTTTCATCACTTTGAATATTTCATGCCAGTCCCTTCTGGCCTGCAAAGTCAGCTGATAGTTTTATGGGAGCTCCCTTGTAGGTAAATAACTGTTTTTCTCTTGCTGCTTTTAAGATTCTTTGTAACCTCTGGCATTTTAATTATGACGTGTCTTGGTGTGAGCTTCTTTGGCTTCATCTTATGTGGGGACTCTGCATTTCCTGGGCTTGTATATCTATTTGCCAGGTTAGGGAAGTTTTCCATCATTATTTTTTCAAATAGGTTTTCAATTCTTTGCAATCTCTCTCTTCTTCTTCTGATACCCCTATATGATGCATATGCTTGATGTTGTCCCAGAGGCCCTTTATATTATCTTCATTTGGGGGGAATTCTTTTTTCTTTTTGCTGTTCTGTCTGGGTATTTTCTTATCTCCTTAATTGCGGATCCTGTGGTTCATCTAATCCACTGTTGATTGTCTCTAGTAGTCTTCATTTCAGTTATTATATTCTTTATTTCTAACTGGTTCTTTTTTATGTTTTCTATCTCCATTTTTTATGTTTCCTGTCCCTTCCTGAGATAACTGGGCATCCTTTAAAACAGTGTTTGGAACTCTGCGTCTGGTAGATTACTTGTCTCCATTTTGTTCAGTTGTTTTTCTGGAGCTTCGTTCTGGTTTTCTTTTTTTTTTTTTATTTGGGACACGTTTCTTTGCCTCCCCATTTGGCTGCTTCCCTGTATTTGTTTTGGTATATTCGGTAGGGCTGCTATGCCTCCTGGTCTTAGTAGAGTGGTTTTATGTAGTAGGTATCCTATGGGACCCAGTGGCATAGTTTCCCTGGTCATCAGAGCTGGGTGCTCCAGGTGTGTCCAATGTGTGGGTTGTAAGCCCTCCTGTTGTAGTTGAGCCTTGGTTCCTGTTTGCACGTCAATGGGAGGGACTGAACTCAGGCTGATTGGTTTTGAGGACTGGCTGTGACTACAGTAGAGGAGCTGCTGTGCATTTGCTTTAGCAGGGCTCTGGTGCCTGTCCAGTCTGCCCTTTGGGTGTATCGTCCTTGGAGGTGGCCAGGTGATGTTCCAGGTTGATCCAAAGCTGGCCACCAGGCATGCCAGCCCTGGAGCCTCCTTGGAGGGGACCAGCTACAGGCCAAGTTTAGCCACAGCCTGTGCCCTGCTGTGGGTCACCTGGAATGAGCCACAGAGTAATCTGCAGATGGCCGCCACCTCACTGGACTTGGATGTGCTGCGAAAGGCTAATCAGCAAACTGAGTGTGGCTGTTGATAATGCTGGGGTTATGGCTGCTCAGCCACAGGTGCAGGACATGCCAAACCCAGATGATGCTTGTTTGGGTTTTGTGAACCTTTGAGAGATGTTATGGAAGTCTGTAGCATGAGCTAAGACAGGTTGTAGGTAAAAGCCACTAAAAGTGGCTTGGGTGTACCTAAAAGTTGGGTTCAAAGGCATCTCAGAGAACCACTAGGGCAGGGCAAATGAAAGGTGATAGCCTGTTTGATGGAGACTCAGAAAGGGCTTTTGCTTCTGTCTGCACAAAGGGAGGAGGGAGGGCTCAACAAAGAAACAGTGACTTCCACCAGCTCCTCTACCCGAAAGAAAGCTCCCCCTCCAGCCCTCACCCTGAAGCTAGACAATTCATTTTCTCCCGGTAAGTCCCTGGTCCCTTTCAAGCTGCGGCCCCAGCACTGGAGCTCAGAGCGAGTAAGTCCGTCAGCAGTTAGTTCCTGCCTGAGCCCTTAAAAAGGAGCACGTAAGACTGCAGCTGCCCTCCGGCTCACTCAGCTACAATCTCCACTGGTTTTCACAACCAGAAGTTACAGGGATATCTCTCCCCAGCCCTGAAACCCTGGGCTGGGGAGCCTGGTGTGGGGCTGAGACCCCTCACTTCTCCAGTGGGAACTTGGCAGCTAAGATATCCATCCCGACTTGTAATGGTCACACAGGGGTGTGGGACCAGCCTGTTCTGTGTCTCTACCACTCCTACCAGTCTCAAGATGGCTTCTTCTCTATGTCCATATTTGAAGGGCTTCAGATAAGGTGGACTTCAGGCAATTCTCAATGATGGTTATTCTGTAATTTAGTTGTAATTGATGTGAAGTTGAGAAGGAGGTGGGCACAGCATTTACCTACTGTGCCATCTTCACTAGAAATCTCTCCCGAGTTATTTTTTTGTTAATTCTTTGGTATGAAATCCAACGTCATAAAGATATACCAGTGTTTTCTTCTAGAAGTTTTAAGATCATAGTTCTTATATTTAGGTTATTGATCCATTTTGAGTCAGTTTTTACATATGGTGTGAAGTAGGGTTACACTTCATTCTTTTTCATGTGGAAATAATGTTGTCCCAGCACCATGTTAAAGAGGCTCTTCTTTCTTTATTGAAGGGACTTGTCACCCTTGCCAAAAATCAGTTGGCCATAGATAAATGGGCTTATATCTGGACTCTCAGTTTGTTTCCACCGACCTATGTATCTGTCCTTTGCCCATAACCCCACTGTTTTGATTACTGTAACTTTATGTAACTTTGGAAATTGGGAAGCGTGAATCCTCCAACTTTGTTCTTTTTCAATAATCTTCTGGCTATTTGGGGCCCCTATTGTCCCTTGGAATTCCATATGAATTTGAGGACTGACTTTTCCATTTCCACAGAAAAGGCTCTTGAAATTTTGATAGGCAGTGTACTGAATCTGTAGATTGCTTTGGGTAGTATTGTCATCTTAGCAATATTAAGTCTTCCAATAAACTTGGGATGTCTTTCTGTTTTTTTAGTTTTTAGTGTACAAATCTTTCATCCCCTGGTTAAATTTATTCTTATCTTAAATTTTATTGTAAGTAGAATTGCTTTCTTAATTTCCTTTTTGGGCTATTCATAGCTGGTATACACAACATGACTGATGTTTGTGGGTTGATATTATACTCTTCAACTTTGTTGACTATTGGCTCTAGTGGCTTTCTTGTGAATTCTTCAGGATTTTTTATATAAAGGATCATGTCATCTACAAATAGAGATAGTGTTACTTCTTCCTTTGGAATTTGGATGTCTTTGATTTCTTTTTCTCATCTGATAACTCTTGCTAGAACTTCTAGTGCAGTGTTGAATAACAATGGTTAAATTGTGCATCCTTGTCTTGTTCTTGATGATGTTATAGGTACAGCTTTCAGTCTTTCACTATTGAGTATGTGATTGTCTGTAAAATTTTCATAAATACCTTTTATCATGTTGAGGAATTTTCTATTTCTAGTTTTCTGGGAGATTAAATCATGAAAAGATATTGGATTTTGTCAAATGCCTTTTCTGTATTGAGAGTATTTTTTTTCCTTCATTCTATTAATGTGTTATATTGATTTTCATGTTGAACCAGCCTTGTATTTCTAGGATAAATCCTACTTCGTCATGATGTATAATCCTTTTTATATACTACTAGATTTGGTTTGCTAGTATTTTGTTGAGGATTTTGCATCTATCTTCATAAATGGTATTGACCTATATTTTCTTTTCTTGTGATGTCTTTGTCTGGTTTTGGATTCTGTCCTCATAGAATAAACTACTTGACTTAGGAAGTGTTGCCTCTTCTTCTGTTTTTGGAAGAATTTGAGAATGGTTGGTGTTAATTCTTCTTTCTGTGTTTGACACAACTCATAACTCACCGGTGAAGCCATTTAGTTCTTTATTTGTTGGGAGGTTTTTTATTAATGATTCAGTCTTTATTTATTATAGGTCTATTTTCAATTTCACCTTCAGTCAGTTTAGATCATTGCTTATTGCAGGAAATTTGTCCATTTCATTTAGCTTACCTATTTAATTTGTTGGTATACAATTGTTCATAATATTCTCTTGTAATTCTTTTTATTTCTGTACAATTGGTAGTGATGTCCCCACTTTCATATCTGATTTTAGTTATTTGTGTCTTTTCTTTTTTTTCTTTGTCAGTCTCCATAGGTTTGTCCATTTTTAAAGAATCTACTTTTTGGCTTTATTGATCCTCTTTTGTTTTCTATTCTGTGTATCATTTGTCTCCACTCTAATCATTATTTCCTTTCTTCTGCCAGCTTTGTGTATAGTTTGCTCTTGTCTTCTAGTTCCTTGTGATGTTAAGTTAGGTTATTGCTTTATCTTTCCTCATTTTAAATGTAGGCATTTATAGCTATACATTTCCTTCTGAGCACTGCCCTCACAGTATTGCATAGGTTGTTATGTTGTCTTTTTATTTGAATTTGTAAGTATAGTTGACCCTTGAACACTGGGGTTGGAGTGCTGACACATTGCCCAGTTGAAAACTTCTGTATAACTTTAATTGGCCCTCCATATATGCAGATTCCTGACTGCAAATAGAAAATACAGTTGACCCTTGAACAACATAGGTTTGAACTGTGCAGGTCCACTTATACGTGGATTTTTAAAATTTAATTTCTACTAATGTCTTTAAGTTCACTGACTTTATTTTGTGGTCTCCAATCTGCTGTTAAGCCATAAAATAATTTTTTAATTATTTTATTTTTTAGTTTTCTCATTTTTTTCCTAAGCTATGATTTCTATTTGTCTGTAGAAATTTGTTATCTATTTACTAAGACCAGGTTTTCCTGTATTCTTTGGACATATCTGAAATCTTGGTTGGCTAAGTTCATTTCTATATGATGCTTCTTTTTCTTGACTATGGATCACATTTTCTTTTTGTTTTTGTTTTTCATGGGTTTTGTTTGTTTGATTTTTTTGTATGTCTAAATGACTTTTTATTGAATATTGTATATTGTGAACAATACTCTGTAGTCTGTTATCTCTCCATGATGTATATGGATTCTTGTTTTAGCAGACAATGTAACTACTGGCTATGACCTTACATTTATTTAGGTTTGGTTTGGTTTTGTTTCTACGGATTAGTAGAGAGTCTAAAATGTTTCTCAAGCCCCACTGACTTGGTAAGACTCAACCTTTCTAAATTTTTTTCCTGTGGATCTTGTCATGGTTTGATTTTAGGCTTAATTAAGATAGACCCAGAGTAGGTCTTACTCTACACTATAGTTTCTTTGTTTTTGTTTTCTTTGGTGGTTCCCTGGCTGGGAATCGAACCCAGGCCTGAAGCCTAGCCACTGCACCACCAGGGAACCCCCTTTACACTATAGTTTTACCCCGTGTTGTAACACTTCTGCTGTTTTCAGCTGGATGCCCAAGGACATTAAAGATGTGTTTACAAGATCTCTCCACTTTGGCAGGGCCAGAACTCCCCTGGCAATGCTCTTATCCCAGGACAACGCTAACACTAGTACCTCTGTTCTAATCTTAACCCCACATGGTACCTGCTTTCTGGCAAGCCTCAGGTGGTCTTACTCTATGTGTTTATAGCCTCGCTGTATTATTTGGGTTCTCCAGAGAAACAAGACCAATAGTATGGACATGGACACACACACACACACACATCCCTATCCCTATATTTATTATTATTATTATAATTAGGAATTGGTTGATGTTAGTTATAGAGGCTGAGAAGTCCCAATACCTGTAGTCAGCAAGCTGGAGATCCAGGAAAGACAACAGTGTAATTCCAGTCCAAGGCCAAAGGCCTAAAGAGCAGAAGAGCTAGTAATGTGAGTTCCTGTCCAAGTTTGAAAGCAGAAGACCAATGTTCCAGCTCAAAGACAGTCAGGCAGAAAAGAATTCTTTTTTTTTTTTTTTTTTTTTTTTTTTTGTAGCTCCCTAGCTGGGGATTGAACCCAGGCTGCACCTTGAGAGTGCTGAAGCCTAGCCACTACTCCACCAGGGAACCCCCTAGAAAGAATTCTTACTCAGTCTTTTTGTTCAATTCAGGCCTACCTGAATTGGTTGAGGCCCCCCCACTATGGAAAGAGCAATCTTTACTGAGTCTACCAATTCCAGTGTTAATCTCATCCAGAAACACTCTATAGACACGCCCCAAAATAATGTTTAACTGAATATCTGGGCACCCCATGGCCCATTCAAGTTGAGGCATAAAACGAATCATCACACCATCCTGGGCCGGCCACAGATCTATAAGGTACTCATACACAGACTTCTGGAACTTCCTATCTGCATGGCGCCCTCCTTTCCCTTGCTCTGCCTAATGGTTTCCAGCCATTTCAGCTGTTTCAAAGTCTGATCACTGCTTCCTCAGCCCAGTAGGATCACCCTACTCTGCTCAGACTCTCTGCATTACAGTTGGGCAACTGTCCCTAGGTAGAGGAGCTAGGTAATTTTGAGGGTTCCCTCATGAGTTTCCTCTCAGGGATCAGTCTTGTGCTTCCTGTTGTCCTCTGCCTGAAAATAGGTGCCTCATAAATTTTGTCCATGTTTGTAGTTATTTATGGTAGGAGGACTAGTCTGCCATCAATCATGGCTGGAAAGTCCTTAGTTTCATCTGCTTTTAGTATTTTATTATATGAATTATACCACTATTCATCTATTCTTGTGTTGGTAGACATTAGATATTTAAGTGTGTTCAAATTTGTCAGTAATTCAAATGATGCTGTAATGACTGTCTCTGTACCCAGAAATGGTATTGCAGGATTATAAAATACATATTTATTCAAACTTTTTAGATATTGCCAAATTGCTCTCCAAATTAAACTGTTTCTGCATGTCCACAAATAGCATATGAGTTTCATTTGTGCCACATTCTTGCCAAAATTTGATCTGTTGAACTATTATTTTCTACCTGTGCAACTGAAGGAAAAATGGTATCTTTTTATCTCAATAAACATTTTTACATTACTAGTGAGGTTAAGCATATATATGTATATGTGTGTATACACACACACGAGGGCTGTCTGGAAAGTATCCAGCCATGTAATATGAAAAACAGAGGCATTTATGGTTGGATTTTTTCTGGAGAGACACACACACACACACACATGAATATAGTTGTTATTGACTATTTGGGTTTGCTAGTCAATAAACTGCATTTTTTTATTACTTGTCCTTTTTCACAATTGGGTAACCTTTTTGTTTGATTCTTAGGAATTCCTTATAAATTCTAGTTACTAATCCTTTTTTGGTTATGTGAGTTAGGTTTGTTTTTTTCTCAATCTTGTCTTATCTTTTAGCTGCCTATGTTGTCTTCCTATATACAGAAGTGTTAAATTTTAAAGTAATCACATTTGTCTACATTTTACAAAATGATCTGTTTTTTGTATGTCCATTTCTTTGATCTCTAAACACAGGGGTGCCCCAGGGCTCAGGCCTCAGAACTCTCTATCTACATTGATTCCTAAGTAATCATAGTCTAATGGCATCTGTACACTAATGGCTTTTACATCCAGCTACTCTGAATTCTAATAATATATGATAATTTAAAGGACCAAGCTGAGCTAGATCTTTCTTCTTTCCTTATTATCCAAGTTTCTTGAATAGGAAGTCTGCAGTCACTGCCTCCATTTCCTCATCCATTTTCCATTCCTCTTCTTGCATTCTGCTTAACCTGCTGCAGCTTTGGCTTTTGGTCCACCATTCCAGTGATACTGATGATGTTTTCTTCAGCAACACAGACCATCTCCTTTTCTTTTCAAATGAACTCTTATGGAAATAAGTCACAAAACAAGAGCTGTCTGGAAAGTATCCAGCCATGCTATATGAAAAATAGAGGCATTTATGGCTGGATTTTTTTTAGACAGCCCTCATATATTAAACAGATAGAAGCAGAATTGCCCTGGCAATGGGTTGGGGAGAAGAAGAATTGCTCACTTTTCTCATCTTTTCAAGTTGCTCTAGAAGCATCTTTAGCTGAGCCCTGCCTACCTTTCCAACCTCCCTATTTCTCAGACAACCTAATCTCTAGCCATACTGAACTATTTGGAGACTCTTGTATGAGGGAAGTTCATAAATTCACAGAATGCGGGGGGGTTATCAGAGACATGAGAGTATTAGTGCAGTTTGATTGTATGGCTTATTATTAGTATACATGCCAAATTTCAGCCTACTTGCATCCGTGTTCTTTCAGATATTGCTTAAGAATCACGTCAGACATGAAGAAAACCCCAAGTATGGATAAAATTGAATTTTTGCACCATCATTAAGTTCCTCACAAAACAAGGGAAAACATCTCAAACCATTCTGGAAGAGATGTTAGGATATGTTAGTGGTTTATGGGGACTATCGCCCTGGGAAATCCATGGTTTACAACTGGCGTCGCCTTTTCAAGCAAGGCATAGAGTCAATTGAAGACGACCTCCATCTGGGATGCCCTGCTGAGGCTACTTCCTCAGACATTGTCAAAAAAATTGTAAAACTTGTAGTAGAATATACCAGAATTAATAAAAAGCAGCTTGCAGAAATAGTTGAAATATCACCTACAACAATTTTGAATATTCTCAATCAGCATCTAAGAATGCCAAAAGTCAGTGCAAAATGGGTACCGAGAATGCTCACACTGCTTCAAAAACAACAGCACCTTGAGTGTTCAAAACCTCTACAGAGACAACAAAGATGAAGTTTTAAACCGGATTGTCACTGGAGATGAAACTTGGGTTCATCATTATGAGCCTGAGTCAAAAGAGGAGTCCATGCAGTGGCATGAAAAGGGTACACCACCCACTAAGAAGTTCGAGGTGTCGCAATCAGCTGGAAAATCATGGCCTCTGGTTTTTGGGATACAGAGGGTATCCTGCTGATCAATTATAAGAATAAGGGTATCACAATAACTGGAGAGTACTATTCCAGTCTGCTGAAACAGTTAAAAGAATCTATGATGGAGAAAAGAGGAGGAAAATGGACCAAAGGGGTGTTGTTTTTGCATGACAATGTGCCTGTATATAAGGCAATGTTGTGTTGGCTACCCTTCATGATTGTAGCTTCCAAACGTTATACCACCCTCCCTACAGTCCAGACCTGGCTCCATCTGATTATCATTTGTTCCCAAATATGAAAAAAACAGCTTTGAGGGAAGAAATTTACAGACAAAGAGGTTAAAGCTGCAATTTCAGCATATTTTGATGGCAAAAACAAAACTTTTTTCGAAGGTATAAATAAACTTATTAAAAGATCTGAAAAGTGTATTAGGGATAAAGGTAAATATATTGAAAAGGAAAAATAAGTAATAGGGTTTTTTAACTCTTCTTCCCCTTCATTCCATGAATTTCTTGACCATCCATTGTATCATATTCCTTCCTATCTCTGTGCTTCTGTGCAATGTTACTTCATCTGCCGCCAGCCTGCTTTTTAACCAATTCTCTCAGGTCAAGTAGCACCTCCCAGCCCTTCTCCCCTTTTATCATTCCTTCTTTTTTTGTGCTTCTATTATCACACCGAATTGTAACTGTCTATTTACATATCTTTCTTCCCTACTAAACTGAGGACTTCTAGTGATCAGAGAACCTACCTTTCCTCCATTAATGTCTTTAATGTATATCAGTAACAGAATGAATAAATCAGTGAATGAATGGATGAAGAAGCTCAGCTAGGCCAAAGTCTGAATGGGCAGACCACCAAGTTTGTTTTTTAAAACAGTTTTAAGAGATGCAACAAAATGGTGGCGTGAGAGGGACCTCTGAAAAACTCCTCTGGAGATTACAACTAATAAAACACCTATACCTCAACCAAAGAATCTCTATACAACACACAATCATAGCTAAGATACCCACTCCTTGTATTAAGGTACCTGCAGGTGGGCAGAGGGTTAAACAAAGGAGAAATAAAAGGGGAAGAACAGGGACATAGCCGCGCATAGGTCCTGGCTTGGAACTCTACAGCTGGGGAAGGGAGGAGGTAAAAGGCAGCGTGGGACAAAGAAAAGGTGGCCCACAGGTAGAACATGAGATACCGTAACCACCTCACTTTGGCTCCAGGAGGTACAGACGGGTCTGTAAAACACAGTGGCCAGACTTCACTCTTGGTTCCCAGAGCAGGAGTGACTGGGTGGTGAGGAGCCGCAGTGAAAATGGTCCAGCGGGGAAGGAGGAGAGAGGAGGCTCTGTGTGTGAGTTTCTCAGTCCACAACCAGCTGGTCTGAAAGACCACCATAGAGGACAGCTAGCCCCAAGAGTCAGGGCAGAATCCGCACACAGGGCAAACCAAGAACAGAAAGGTGCAATCATGCCCAAACTCTCTGCACAACCCCCAGAGCCACAGGAAGAAAATGAAGCCACAAATGCCCCTCCCCCACAGGCCTCTGCCCAACTGCAGCAGTGAGGGTCCAGAGAGACTGTCAAAATGAGAAACCAAACAAAGGGAGCTCAAATTAAAGAGATGGGGATAGATGACTCATCAGAAACAGAGCTCAAAGCAATGATTATAAAAATGCTTAAGGAACTGAACAATAATTTCAACAGAGAGACAGCAATCATTAAAGATAATTTACAAACCATCAGAGAGAAATAATGACGACATCGATTGAAATGAAGAACAGAATAAAAGTCATTAAACTAGATAAAATAGAAGTACAAAGCAGTGATTTGCAGAAAAAACATCCACTTAGATCAATTAGAAAATTATTTCCATAAAAAGGAGGATGGATTAATATTCCTCTAGGGCTATCTCAAACATAAAAAAAATCAGAATAATAGGTGTGCCAGAAGGGACAGAGGAAAAACAAGGGATCAAGAAATTATTTGAAGAAATAATGACTGAAAATTTTCCTAACCTGGCAAAGGAAATAGACATAAAAGTCCAGGATGCAAAAAGAATCCCAAACAAGATGATCCCAAACAAGAACAATGAAGACACATCATAATTAAAATGGTAAAAGTTAAAGAAAAAGAGAAAATTCTAAAAACAGCAAGAGAAATGCAAGTAGTAACTTATAAAGGGACACTCATTCGACTCTCAGCTAATTTCTCACCAGAAATTTTACAACCCAGAAGGGAATGGCAGAAAATATTCAATGTGATGAAAACCAAGGATCTCCAACCAAGAATAATGTATTCAGCAAGGTTAGCATTCAAAACTGAAGGACAGATAAAGAGCTTCTCAGATAAGGAAAATCTAAAGAAATACATCACCACCAAACCAGCACTACAAAGAATGTTAGAGGAATTTCTTTAAGATGGGAGGAGGGATGGGAGAGTGGGTAAAATAAGGGAAAGGGATGGAGAAATTTAGTTGGATTGCTGACATAAAATTTGAAAGCAACAAAGAAACAAAACTCATGAACACAGTCAATAGTTTCGTAGTTACCTGAGGGTAAGGGGGGGTGGGGTGGGGGAGAAGGGACAGGACACAAATATAAGGTGATGGAAAGAGAACTGACTCTGGATGATGAATACATAATACAACACATAGAAGATGCAATGTAGAATTGTACCTCTGGGACCTATATAATTTTTACTAATCAATGTCACCTCAATAAAATTTAAAAAATAGTTTTAAGATACTATTCACAGGGTTGTTAAGCAATCAGCATAATCTAATTCTAAAACTTTTTGTTCCCCCAAAAGAAAATTCTATCCTTTAGCAGTCATTCTCCATTCCTAACCCTAACATACTGCCCAGCCCTAGACAGCCGATTAATCTTCTCATACCACCAAATTTAATAAAGGTAATTGAAATCCTAAAAAATCGATCTTGCACCATGATGTGAAATTTGATTGATAACTGTTCCACTTTATCAACTTGTATTGCAAAAACTCAAACTTACATTGCGGTTCCAGGTTTTATCTGCAATTTATTACTGTTTGATCAGGGATTTATTAGAACCAGATCCACAGTTAACAAGGTAGTTGGTTGGGTTTGTCTTGCTTTTCACGGTTGTTTAAGTAAATCCCCTTTAGCTGTATATACTTCAGCAGAAAACAGAGTAATTGGAAAAACCTCATAAGCTCTGGTAACAATCTCTTCGGAAGAGTTTAGCTCCCTAGAAGATACCATGAATTGAGCATTATGTGAGTAGTCGCTTTCCGGAGATTTTTAACTTGATTCTTCACAGGCTCACCTCTGGATGGGTGCTGGTCGGGTAGACACGCAGGAGGTCTCGAGAATCAGAACTCGGTTTCCAGTGAGGCCGCATTTTAAGAATTGGGTTGAGTCTGTCGCGTTGCCAGGCAGTAGCGTTTCCCCTAGCGGTCGCGCGTCGGAGTTGCGTGCGCAGTGACGCAAACAGCGCGCGGTGACGCGACGCGTTGCGCGGTGCACGCTGGGATATTTAAGTCTCATCCGCGGCGCGGAGCCGCGATGTCTCCGGCGGCTGCGGCGCCTGGAGGAGGCCAGCGGCGGCGGCCGATAGCGAGTGTCAGGGACGGTCGGGGCCGGGGCTGGGGCTGCGGTGGGGCGGCGCTCCTCGGCCTGTCTTTGCTCGGCTTCATACTGTACCTGGTGCCGGCGGCGGCTGCGCTGGCCTGGCTGGCCGTGGGGGCTACCGCGGCCTGGTGGGGACTGAGCCCCGAGCCCCGAGGTTCGCGCGCCTTCTCTCTAGTTCGGAACGCGCGGCGTCAGCGAACACTGTTCGCTTCGCCTCCGGCCAAGTCAGCAGCAAACGGAAACCTCCTAGAGCCGCGGACTCTGCTCGAAGGACCGGATCACGCTGAACTGCTTCTAATGGGCAGTTACCAGGGCAAGCCTGGCCCCCCGCAGTCTGCCCCCGCCCTGAAGCGGGGAGACCTGCAGGAGAGGCCTGGCTGCCGCCCTCCCTCCCGCACTTCGCCGCAGGCTCATTCGGCTCATTGCGCTCACCACAATCACCCCTCTCCCCCAACTCACCTTCTCCGATCCTCCAGGATGCCTCCCCACAGGTAAGAAAAGCTGATCTTTCCCAGACTCTCACTGACTTTGAATTGACGACCTGACTTTTAAATCCTATTTTCTTTTTCATTAAGTCCAAAGTGGATTTCGTGTCGTTTTGTCCTCTTTAAACACCTTAGTGCTGTCAATCATTTCCTGCCCCCCTTTTACCTTTGGAATGAGATGTAGGCACAGCTGTTCCCTTCCTTCCAGTTCTTAAAACTGTCTGAATTTTAGTACAGTATAGGTTTAACGGGATACTCCTTAACACTAAAATATCCGTACTTAAGGTAAAAATATCTTTTCCGAGTGTAGTCATATAGTATCTTTTGTTACTTTTTTTTTCTTTGAACCGATAAGAGAAATTCTATCAGCTGAGTTCAAAGAGGTGTTTGTATCCCAAGGAAATGCTTCTTCCACTGAGAAAACTTGGTTGATAAAGATGATCAAATTAAAGAGACATTTTTCATTTAGTCCCAGTAGCACAGAGAAAACAGGGAATACAAAAATTTGGTGAAAATGTTAGGTTCTTGGTAAGTACATTTAGATGAGGAGGTGAACATTTAGGCGTTAAAAATGTTTGACTTTCAGTGTATATTACTGATGACTTAGCATAAAAGATTGAAAGATTTTTTAAAAGTTCCTCCCCGCATGTCCTAATTCACACTTTTTTCCCATTGCAGTTTTACTTGTGGGCAAGGTTTTCAGTTTCCCTCTCAAATTGTTGAAGTCTATTGTAGGGGCAGCTGTTAAGCAGCTGCCACTCTGCCCTTAAATGGGGGGTGGGGGGGTAAGTTGCCATAAAAATACTATGTCCTGTGTTGGTTAGAGGTTTAAGCTTTCTGCAAAATGTCTAAACCATTTAGTCAAATTTTCTCACATTCTTTTAAACTTCTTTTGTTCTATAATATGTCTCCCATTCTTCACAGGGATTGTGGGACTTTATCAAATCGGTTTCTAATAACACCTCGAAGACGATATCCAATTCACCAGGCCCAGTATTCCCTTCTGGGGGTACTTCCCACAGTGTGCTGGAATGGTTACCACAAGAAGACTGTGCTGTCTGCTCATAATTCCAAAATGGTGTGCAGCCCAGTAACAGTGAGAATTGCTCCTCCCGACAGCAAATTGACTCATTTTCCAACGTGAGTGTTATTGTTTATTCTTCAATGGTCATTCCTCTGACGAGACAACTATAAAGCAAAAAAAGGAAGTACCTGCTAATTTAAATGAGAAATCTTAAGTTCTAGTTGTTCAACTGTTTTTTACTTTCTTGTTTTTTGCCTTAGACTGTAGTAGCTTTAATTGCTGAGGACATTTTCTGTGAAGGTATAAATTATACTTTTGCTTGTTGATTAGCTTCTAATTTTCAGTGACTGAAGTCTGTGCTATATGACATGGTGATTAAAATATCTTAATGCTAGAATTTTGTCTTTCATTGCAGACCAGAGCAGTTAATCAGCTCACCACTGTCCTCACCATCAAGTAATGCTCCAGACCCATGTGCAAAGGAGACTGTATTGAGTGCTCTCAAAGAGAAGAAAAAAAGAACTGTGGAAGGAGAAGAACAAACATTTACTGATGGCCAGGAAAATAAAAGAAGGTAACAGGCCCATCACAGTACTGAAAAGGACTCCCATAGGAGTCCTCCTATGATTTGTTGAAATACAGCCTATTCTCATAAAGATACAGAGGCCAGCTCCAGTTTTCAAGCCTTAGTAGTCCTCTTCTTTGGCTTTCATGGAAGAGTTTAGTAATAAGGGCTTTAATGCTCTTTATTTCAGGTTTAGGCACAGGTTAGATGAATGTTATTTACATTTTCCATAAGTACTAGAGATAAGCCAGTAACTATTAGTCACGTTAGCTTCATACTTTTTACACAAATGTGTTAAATTCTGTTTTTGAGAGAGAATGCTCAAAGGCTTCTCCTCACAATCTTGTGGTGTTCAATTATTTGGATAACCATCAGTTTAAATGTCATAATTGTGCCGAAGAGGGGAGTGCTTGGAAAAGAAAAATGAAGACTAGAGTATGATAGATTTATCAGAAATGAGAGTAAAACCAACTTCATTAATTGGTTTTCAATTACTTAATGAAAATGCAATAAGGGATCTGTTTCCTAAGCATGGAAAGACAGGAGTGAAGTCACTAATTAGAAAGTAGAATTGCTTGTGACTTTCCAAGGAGTCAATTAAGGATTCCACTCATTTTTTAATACAACATATTGACCGGCCACAATATGCCAGAGTCTATTTCAGGTATATGGACAGAACAGTGAATAAGACAAAGTCTTCACGGGACTTATTTGAGAGAAAGAGACAGAAAGGGGGAGAAGATAATGAAATAAAGTAATTAATTATAGATTAAGTATATAGAGATAAAAAAGAGTTGATATAATGAGGATAATGAGAAGAGAGCTTATTCACATAAGATGGTCAAGAAAGCGCTCTCTGAGGAATCCCACACTTGAAAAATATAATCACTGTCTCCATTACCTAGACCAGATGGTTCATATCCCACAGGTTCAGAGTTGGCCATCTTTGGTACTAGAGTTGGCCATCTTTGGTACTATAGATAACAAAATTAAGTAGGGAAGTATTAATATATTTATGTAACATAGGAAGGTCGGGTAATGATGACTAGAGATATGATTTACAAGTGAGCAGTTTGAGCTAATGTCAGCTAACTAAGCAGGAAAGGCAGGAGGCAGAGGGTGTGGAAGTGGGAGAGGAAATAACTATTCTTATGGTCTAGGTAGGTTTTTCATGTTCTCCAGGGTGGTAATTTTACTTGACTCTAGTGAGCCAATAAGTGAGGATTCTGTATTATCTTTCCTTTAATCGGAATAAGCAGTGATTATATGCATCACAGGTAGGCCCTTCTTAAATGTGAGATGTAGAATTTTCCCCTAACAGACTTATAATATTAACCTCTAGAGCACTAGGGGATGTGTGGGTTGGTCCCTAAAGATTTTTTGTTTTTAATTTGGTTGGTATGGTGATAAATTTGTGATTGTAATAATTACTACACATGACATCTGAAATAGAGTAAGACTTCATTTAACATCATTGATAGGTTCTTGGAAACTGCGACAACATATGAGTGTGAGAGCATAACAAAACCAATTTTCTCGTAGGCTAATTGATATAAACAAGAGTTAAGTTCCCATGGCATCTCATCAACATTACAATGAAACAATGTTAAAAAAAGATGTTATTTGAGAATGTGCCATATTTTCATACTTATTGCTAGGACAATCTTAGAATAAATTTTCCTTTTGGAATCTTTAGGATTTGAAGCAAACTTTTTCTTGATCTGTGCTCCACAGAAATAGTGTTAAGTCCCAGGAATATGAGATTATGTTTTAAGGGGGGAAAAAGTCACTTAATTGAGAGTTTTTTTATTTATCACAGGCGCCATGATAGCAGTGGGAGTGGACATTCAGCATTTGAGCCCATGGTAGCCAATGGAGTTCCTGCTGCTTTTGTGCCTAAGTAAGTGAGAATCAATCTGGTTGAGATAATACACTATTTAGAAAAGGGGCATCATGAGAGTTATTGTCGTATAGATTTTCCTCTTTGCTTTTTACATTGCCTTATTTGTTCAAGTTCAAATCTTTCAAATCAGAGAGGAAAATTTTGAGTAACTTGATAAGTGTAAAGTTTCTACATTTGACTTTAAATACATTTGAGAAAGAAATAGATGAGCAAAAAGACTTGAGGTAACTTACATGTTTAATGTGAGCCAGCAGTGTAATGTGGCTGCCAAATAAGCTAATATGCTCGTAGTCTATGCTGATAGAAGAACAAAGACCAGAATGAGGCAGGTAAGTGCTAGCCTTGCTTTCTTTAATTCTGTTCAAGATTGTCCATGGAACGTTGTGTTTGGTTCAGTGTCCTACACTATAAAAGAGGATATTCACAAATTGAAATTCATTTCTGCTGAAGCAACTGATAATGTTAAGGGTTGTTGATGGTGGGTGAAGGGGTTTTTAAGGGAAATAAGTACTAGCCCAGAAGAGAAAAATCTCAAGGGGAAAAAGGAAATGAGGGAGGGAAAGATAATAGTCTCTAAAAAACTGAGAGACTATCACTTGAAAAAGGGAAAACAACATGCTTGGTATGGCTTCAGATAGGATCCATGGGGGTTCTCTGGTGGTATAGTGGCTAGGCTTCGGTGCTCTCAACACCGCGACCTGGGTTCAATCCCCAGCCAGGGATTACCCCCCTCCAAAAAAAAGGATTCATGAGTGAAAGAGGAAATACATTTTCATCCAATATATTAATAAGAATAAACTGGTCCACATTTAGCATTCATCACTCCAAGGAGATAATGAGTTGTCTACAGTGTAACAGGTTGGGTGACTATTCTACCAGAAGCGTGTATAGGGAATTTTTGTTTCAGTTGGAAGCTTAGAAAAAATGGTTGGTTTTTAACTGATTTAACAGTTTTATTGAGGGATAATTGACATGTAATAAACTGTGTCTGTTTAAAGTATACAGTTTGATAACTTGACATGTATATACCTGTAAAACCATTACTACAGTCAAGGTAATAAACATAACCTCTGAAGGTTTTCCTGTGCACTTAGTAATATCTTTTTCCAGTCCTACCCCCATCCCCAGGCATTCATTGATCTACTTTTTGTCACTGTAGATTAGTGTGCATTTTATAGACTATAATGTAAGTGGAATCATACATTTAATTTTTAAAATGTTTGGTTTTTCCTCCTTGATTTTACCAGATAATAATTTAGCCAAATTGTTAACAATAAAATTAAGAACATTATCCTTTTCTATTAAGTTTATTTAAGAAAGATTTGTGACATGGATGAAAGCTGAAAAGAATGTTGCCTCCAATCGCACATCTAACCATCTTTTTCCTTTTTATCAGGCCTGGGTCTCTGAAGAGAGGTCTCAATCCCCAGAGCTCAGATGACCACTTAAATAAGAGATCCCGTACCTCTTCCATGAGCTCCATGACAAGCATGTACACAGGTGGCATTCCTAGCTCCAGCCGCAATGCCATTACCAGTTCATATAGTTCTACTCGAGGTATCTCTCAGGTACGTTCTTCTTGTGGCAGCAGAATAGATTCCTAGCCAGTGTTTACTAACCACCATATCTGTCCGTCAAATATTGGGATTACCTCTAAACTAATAGAAGATGCAAATGCTTTTTTTTTTTGGACGGTTCCCTAGCTGGGAATCGAACCCATGCTGCAGCGTTGACAGCGCTGATGCCTAGCCACTACACCACCAAGGAACCCCCATGATACAAATTCTTGAATGAAAACTATAGACCAATGGAACAGAATAGAAAACCCATAAAATGAAGTGGTGTATGAGGGCTGTCTCAAAGTATCCAGCATGTAATATGAAAACTAGAGGCATTTATGGCTGGATTTTTTTCTGGACAGCCCTTGAATATATGGAAACCTGATAGAAGACAGAACTGTTATCGCAGATAATGGGCAAAGGATGAATAATTCAATAAATGGTATTAATCGGATGGAGAAGGAAGAGAGAGTCTGGATTACATTGGATCATAAAAGAAATTTTATTCTATAGGTATTGCAGATCTAGTGAAAGTTTGAAAAATAAGTATGGGTAACCCCCATATAACACAGTTGTTAGGTTCCTTAAAAATACCGTGTTATGCGAATCCATGTTATATGAAACAAAGAACTAGTACGAAAAAGGGATTGCGGTCCAAAAACTAAAAAAACATACTATGATATTTTTACAAATAAGAGAAATATCTTTATTAAGCAGTTTTCACCTATGTTTAATGTATTAAAAAGAAAAACATAAAGTTTTAAAATATATGTACTTAATACTCCACGATAATTCTATTAAATTTTAAAATTCTGCAGTTAAACCTGATATGCTATCCATGCTCAAATGAAAAATTTCAAATAGGATATCTTTTGCTCTTAACTACGTTCTGTGTTGTTCTGGGATTTCCCTAATTTCAAGTGAGATATTTTTTGCTCTTGAAAGCTCTTATTATGCTCCATGTTGTTCGGGGATTTCTCTGATTCTCAAACTGTGTTAAGAGTGAAACCGTGTTCTGGGATGCCATGTTGTATGAGGGTTTTCCCCAATTCTAGAACCATGTTAGAGCAAAACCATGTTATAGAAGTGCAGTGTTATACAGGGGTCACCTTTAATTGTAATTCTTTTTTGGAAAGAGGATGTCATATAGCCTGGGAAACAGAGCAAGCTTTGCTACCAGACACACTTGGGTTCAAATTTTGGCTCTGACACTTAGCAGTTATAGGGCCTTTGGGAAGTAACTCACTAAACTCTTTTTCTTATATCTGAAGGATTGTTCTAAAGATTGAAGGTAATGTTTGATAAGTACCCATTACAGTCCTGTCAGTAAGTGGGTAGTAAATTACATAGTACTAGAAAAAAAAAAATAAAGCATGTGAAAGAAGATTTTTGAGGGAAGAAAAATTTTAAGGTAAATTAACCAATTCAGAAAGCTCTTACCGTAATATAAATGCACGATGAAGGCCTAAGTCAGAGCAGTTGTGGAAATGCAAAGAGGGTATCCTTGAGCACTTATTCTATGCTGGGCACGTTACATGCATTTCCTCATTTAATCATCACAACAGGCCTATTAGGTATACTCATTATCCCTATTTTTAATAAAAATGTTTTTATTATGTCAGATTTCAAGTATACACATAAGGAAAGAAAATACAATGGTGAACCTCCATGTAGCTTCAATAGTTAACAGTATTTTGTCAGGTCTGTTCCATCAGTAAACCCACACTTTTTGATTTTACTCTTGTGCTTTAAATTACAAATGTGATTTTACCTATAGAAGTACTTAAGTGTGTTTTTAAACCTTTAAAAATATTAATAACCACAATACTATGATTCCTCTTAAATAATAATTATTTCATATTAATATCACTCCATGTTCAAATTGCCCATATCACTCCCAATTGTTTTTAGTACAGTTACTTTGTATCAGGGACCAAAAGTCAGTTCATTACATTTGGTTCGTATGTCTCTAGGTTTTTTTAATCTGTCATGCTACTACCTTTCTTTTTTTTTATACTTTTCAAAAATCTAGATTATTTTGTTCTGTAGAATTTCCCACATTCTAGATTTAGTTTGCATTGTCACTCTGGTATTTTACTGTATCCTCTGTTTTCCCTGTAAATGGATAGCTGGATCCCAAGTCTTGATTAGATTCAAGATCACTTATTTTAGCAGAATATTGCGTAGGTGGTGCTTTATACTTCCTGTCACATCCCATTAGGAGCACGTGATGTCTGGTTGCCTCCCTTTTGTGATGTTAATATTGATCACTGGGTTCAGGTGTTTAGTTAGTCTGATACATTCATTTTAATTTTCATGAGTTCTTTATCTGAAGGTTTTAGCAGTCATTTATCATCTTTGCCTAGGTTCATTGTTTTATTAGGTTGCAAAATGGTGATATGCTAATTCTGCCTTTCCCTCTACATTTATTAACTGAAATTTTGTGTAGAAGAACATGCCCTAACTATAAGAAATACAGGATAAGAAGAGATTGATGCCATAGCTAACACCAAATTGACCAATGATGTTTCTGCTGTTGTTGATTATCTTTATGAATTTCTGAATTTTTGTAAGCATTTTATGATCCTCAGTACATTGTAATTATTCTTTTCTTAATAATTGTTTTATTTTTCAGTTACAGTTGACTGTAGCTGTTCTTTTTGATGCACAAAGTTTTCCAACTTTTACCTGTGGGATCCCTTTTAAATTGGTTCTGTATCCTTTTGTTTGAACCCAGTAGTCTTTGATAGCTTTATTGTTTTTTGGCCCAAAACAAATCTGTTTTGTACATTTCCAGCCCAGACTGAAGTTGGCAATTTCAAGTAGCCTTGGTTCCTTTGTGTTGGAAATGATATTTAGAGACTACAATCTAGATTCTAAAAGAGTTAAGATATACATATCTTCTAGAAAAATGACTAAATTATTAGTTTATATTAATATTTCAAATGCTGATTTACAATTAAAGTTTTTTACATAATTTGGTTTCATATTTTATATATTTTTACACAATAACTGGTTCATAATTATTCGATTGATTTCAAAATAATATCAATGCTATTATTAACAATAAGACTTATAAAATCAAGAATTATTTGTGATTTATTTTGTCATTAGTATATATCTTCTGGATACTGGGGATATACAATCAAAATACATGTTTTGAAGTAATGTGAACTAAGTTGTTCTCAGTTGGTTACACCACCAACTTGATACATTCTATTGACCTTTAAACAATATGGGGGTTAGGGATACAGGCCCCCACACAGTCCAAAATCCATGTATAACTTTAGTCAGCTCTCCACATCCACATATTCTCAATGGATTGAAATTAAACTATCTTCGATCCATGGTTGGTTGAATCCATGGATGTGAAACCGCAGATACCAAAGGCCGACTGTACCTATAGTTATTTAAAAAAATATATAGACCTGCACAGTTCAAGCTGTAGTATAAGGCTGTTGTTCAAGAGTCAACTGTGGTAAGATTCATTTGTTTACTTTTTTAACGTTTTAGAGATTTCTGTGTTTTTTAATATAGTTTATTTCTAATTATGTAAAATACTTAAATTGTTCCAAAGAACATATAAGAAAACAAGATACACTCAAAGAAGTTCAGTTTCCATGTTTTTCCCTTTCACACTGTTCCCTTCCTCTCCATTTTTACTTTTTGATTATCCTTCCTTCCATTGTTTTTTTCCAAAACTATATGCAAATCAGTGTCTGTAAACCTCCACCTTCTAAGTTTGAGCCTTGCTTTTTTTTCCCTTATCATACACTATGGTCAATCCATAGCAGCATACAGACAGTCGTCCTTTTTTTTTTTTTTTTTTTTTTTAAACAACTACATAGTTAACTCTTGTTCTCTGTAGATAAAGGTTGGGTTGTATCAATTCTCTGCTATTACAGACAGTGCTGCAAATACTACTTTAGTTTAGGGGTATCCAATCCTTTTGCTTCCCTGGGCCACATTGGAAGAAGAGGAATTGTCTTGGGCCACACATACAATACACTAACACTAATGATATCTGATGAGCTTAAAAAAGAAAAGTCACAAAAAAAATCTCACAATGTTTTAAGAAAGTTTACGAATTTGTATTGGGCCATAGTCAAAGTCGTCCTGGGCTGTATGCAGCCCATGGGCCATGGGGTTGGACAAGCTTGTTTTAGTTCATAAGTCATTTCATACTTTGGCCATTATATTTCTGGGATAGCTTCCTAGAAGTTAGGTTCCCAAGTCAGAGGTTAACTAACTGTATGTGTAATTTTGCTAGATATTGTTCATTTCCCCTTTTCAGAGTATGTACCATTTAACATCCCATCAGCTTTGTATGAGAGTGACCATTTCTCTAGTCTCACCAGTGGATTAGGTTGTCATAGCTTTGGGTTTTCGCCAGTTTGATGGGTGAGGAATAGTATTTAATTTGTGTCTCTTACGAGTAAGTTTGAGCAGCTTTTCATATATTAGAGAAACATATTCCAAATGAACTAACGATTTAAATGTAAAATCAAACAAGAACTAGAAATATTTGCAAAAACAGGATTCTCATGCATTGCTGGTGGGAATCTCAATTGGTACAGTTCTTTAGAGGGCAGAGTGGCAGTAATTATCAACATTGGAGATGCACATGCCCTTTGTTCCTGCAGGCTTACTTTTAGGAATTAATCCTACTGAAAGACATATAGGGATGATGATTTTAGCATTATTTTAATACCAGAAGCTTAGAAATAGTGTATACTGAGGGCTTTTACTTCCCTTGTTTTTGAGGTCAAGTTCACAAGAACCCCTCTGAGACCAAGGTTTGTAACTTTAGTACCCATATCCTTTTCTGTCTATTTGATTGTTTCAGGTCTTATATTCAAGTCTTTAATTCATTTTGAGTCAGTTTTTTTCTGTGGTGTCATATAACAGTCTAGTTTCATTCTTTTGCATGAGGGTTTTTCACAACACCATTTATTGAAGAGGCTTTCCTTTCTCCATTGTAGGAGGGCGGTCTGGAAAGTATCCAGCCATGTAATATGAAAAATGGAGGCATTTATGGCTGGATTTTTTCTGGACAGTCCTCATATGTTTCTAGTTTTTGGTTCCTTTGTCAAAAATTAGTTGCCCATATATATGTGGGTGTATTTCTAGACTCTCAGTTCTGTTCCATTGGTCTGTGTGTCTATTTTTCTGCCAGTACCATACTATTTTGATGTAGTTTTGTAGTATACTTTGAAATCAGAGTGATACCTCCAGCTATTTTTTTCCCCTCAGGATTGTTTTGCTTATTTGGGGTTTTTTGTGGTTCCACACAGATTTGAGGATTTTTTTTTTTGGAGGGGGGGTTTTATTTCTGTGAAAAACACCATGGGACTTTAATGGGGATTGAATTACATCTGTATTTTGCTTTAGGTAATATGGTCATTTTTAACAATGTTAATTCTTTCAATCCATGAACAGTTTCTTACCATTTCTTTGTGCCTCCTTCAATTTATTTCAACAATGTCCTGTTTTTATAGGTCATTCTTCACTTCTTTTCATTCCTGGGTATTTTATTCTTTTTGTTGCAATTATAAATGGGATTTTTCTTCATTTTTTTAAAATTTCATTTTTAACATACAGGAATGTAATGGACTTTTGTATATTAAATTTGCATCCTGCAACTTTACTGTATTTCTAATAGTCTTTTGGTGGAGTCTTTAAGGTTTTCTAAAATAAGAATCATGTCATATGCAAATAATAACAGTTTTTCATTGTCAGCTTGCATGCTCTTAATGTTTTCCTCTTGCATGATTGCTCTGGCTAGGACTTTTAGAACTGTGTTGAATAAAAGTGGCCTTGTCTTGTTCCAGATCTTAGAGGAAAAACTTTCAGTTTTTTACCATTGAGTATGATATTAGCTGAGGATTTGTCATATATGGCCTTTATTATGTTAGGTAATATATACCTATATATTTCTTATATACCCATTTTAGTGAGTGTCTTAATCATAAATGGATTAAATCCTTTTTCTGCATCTTGTCAAATATTTTTTTCTGCATCTATTGATATGATCATATGATTTTTATCCTTTATTTTGTTAATGTGTGTCACATTGATTAATTTGCATATGTTGAACTATCCTTGCATCCCTGGAATGAGCTCCACTTAGTCATGATGTAATCTTTTTAAAGTATTATATTCGATTTGCTAGTATTTGGTTTAGGATTTTTGCATTTATGTTCATCACATATACTGGCCTGTTACTATGTTTTCTTTTTTGAGTCGTCCTTGCCTGGTTTTGGTATCAGGGTTAATGTTGGCCTCGTGAAATGAGTTAGTAGTATTGCCTCTTCAATTTTTTCGAAGAGTTTGAGAAAGATAGGTATTAAATTATCTTTGAGTATTTGGTAGAATTCACTAGTGAATTCCTTTGTCCTGTACTTTTATTTTGGGGGAGAGGGGTAGGGAATGTTTTTATTACTATTTTCTTATTATCAGTCTATTTAGGTTTTCAGGTTCTTCATGACTCAGTCTAGGAAGGTTATATATTTCTAAGAAGTTGTCCATTTCTTCTAGATTATCAATTTTTTTTTTTTTTTTTTTTTTTTTTTTTTTTTTTTTTTTTTTTTTTTTTTTTTTTTTTTTTTTTTTTTTTTTTGTATGTGGGTAGTTCCCTGGCTGGGAATCGAACCCAGGCCGCAGCGTTGACAGCACCAGCACCAAAGCCTTAAGCAACTACACCAGCAGGGTACTCCCAATTATCAAATTTTGTACTGTATATAGCCTTTCATAGTATTCTTGTGTAATCTTTTGCCTTTCTGTAGTGTCCATTGTAATTTCTTATCTTTCATTTCTGACACGCTGTCCCTTTTTCTTCCTTTACTTATACTTTATATTTAAGTCAAACCAGAATATGTATTGTCCTCTAAGAGCACATGATATTTTCCTGCTTCCTTTCCTTTCCTTTGTTCTGTTCTCCATCTGGAATGATGTGTCCATCCCACTATACGTCTCTAAAGGTTTGTCTTTCTTCAGGTGTTTCTTTTTATAAAATTACAGACCATCTCAAATGTCACCTTCATTCTTTATTGATTCCTTTAACTGAACTCAGCATAATCTCTTTTTTTCTTGGGATCCTTTTTAGAGACCTCTTCTATCTTTTGACTATTATAGTCAGTTTGTGTACTGTCCAGTCTCTTCCAAATGGTAAATTTCTTGATGATGGGAATGGTCTTGCTTATCTTTGTATTCTTTGTAAATTATAAAGCTGTAGTACTTTTGTGAAGTAGGAACTCGGCAAATAAAGATTGAATTGCAATGCAGAACTAAATTGACTGCCAGATACATAGATTGACTATTTCTTTTTGTGACTTGTCTTACATCTCTGCTCACTTTTGATTTGACATGTTTATAATATTTATATGGAATTGCAAGTTTTCCATTTTGACATGTTAAGGATATTAACTCATTACTTTAATTGCAACTACTTGCTTTTTATTTTCGTTTATAGTTTTTTCATTGGTTTGTTTCTTACCCACATTGATTTCATTTCTGTTTTATGGAAACATTAATGTGGTTGAAAATTCAAATGGTCCAAAGGGTGTATATAGTAAAGTCTCCTTCCCACATGGCAGTATTTTATTATATAAGAGGTTCTTAGCTTTTATGTAACACGCGGCCAGTTTTCTTTCTTTTGTTTCTGGCAAAAGTGTCTTCCATACCTCATCTTATTTAACAGCTCATCTGCATTTCATGGTTCATTTGTTTGTCACACTTTTTACACATAAAATGTTATTACATCTAGACTGTGTATATGTATAGTCTGTGAAGTAGAAATAGTAACATTTTCTCCCCTAGGATTGAACCAGGTTGTCTTTATTCCTGGCAAAGCATTCGAATTACCTTTGGCACTGTTAAAAATGCAAGTTGTGAAGTTCAGGCTTTTTTTTTTTTTTTATGACTGTCCTTTCTTGTTATTTACCTGAGAATATGGATTTCATTATTTTTCTCAAGCTCATTCTGACCCTCAGGTTTCCAAATAGTAGTTGTATGGAACTGTGCTACTCTTTTACCATCTGCCTTTGATTTCAATCCTTTTCCTCTTTTAAACTTTTATTAAATATTGTTGCCCTGTTTGTGTCTGTATGATACAACTGTTACAGAGTAAGAAATCACTAGAAGCTCCTCATGAAAAATGCTTAGTATCTTTGTAATTAGGCTAAAGACTTATTTGTAGAGTGCTTGCTCTTTATCAGTTACTTTGCTGCTAGGCCCCTTTGAGATAAAAACAGACCTTCTTTGCTATCAAAGGACTGCCTGATAGAAGAGACAAATGTATGGATAATTATTCATCTAACAATAAATACCATAGATGTTGTAAAAGAGATAAATGTCGTGACAGCATATTTTCAAAAATAAAATTCGTAAGTAAAATCGAAAATTTTATTGAAAGCATGACTAAATTAGTTTACTGGCTTATCGTCACTGGAATAGTTTCTGAATTTACATTTATTATTTCATAGACAATATAAACGTGTATGCGTCATTGCTCTATACCAACCTTGTGCAACCTGCAGCCCAGGATGGCTTTGGATGTGGCCCAACACAAATTTGTAAAGTTTCTTAAAACATTACAAAAATTATTCATGGACTTTTTTTTTTAGCTCATCAGCTGTCATTAGTGTTAGTGCATTTTATGTGTGGCCCAAGACAATTCTTACAATGTGGCCCAAGGAAGTCAAAAGTTTGGACAACCCTGCTTGAAACCATTCCACCCTTTAACTTACAAAGTCGGACATTTAATTTTGCAAACTCATTCTAGAAAAGTTGCTACATACCTCATTGCTAACTATCATTATGGTCACCTTTGAAGTACTCCCCTTGAGTAGCTATGCGCCTAGTCCATCCTTCAGAGCAATTTTGGAACTCTTTTTCTGGAATGGCCATCAGAGCTGACCCAAAGTTCATAAACTTTGCCAAGGTTATGACACTTTACCAAGTTGTTTGTACAGTACTACTAACGTAAACACACAGTGGCAAGTTCTCGAACTTAATGGTCAGATTTTGGATACAACAGCTCTGGTGGCTACTCCAGAAGAAGAGTTCCAAAATTGGTTTGAAGGGTGGACTAGGTGCTAGCATTGATGCACAGCTTCCCAAGGGGAGTACTTCAAAGGTGACCATAGTGATAGTCAGCAGTGAGGTATGTAACACTTTTTCTAGGATGAGTTCATGAAATTAATTGTCAGACCTCATGTACAAAAAGTACATTCACTCCTTCTACCTCTGTTAGTTAGCATTCCATTACTGTTTCAGACTTTTTCATCCCATAGTTAATACTGGCAATTGACTTTCTTTTCACGAGACTTTATCTGCAGTGATGAATAGAACCACAAAATTATATTGATGGTCAAATGCTAAACTATCAACTAGATCAGTCATGTTACTTTTGTTTGACTTTTAGCTATGGAAGAGAAGTGGTCTCAGTTCATCACCCTTTTCCAGCCCAGCCTCATCCCGCTCCCAGACTCCAGAGAGGCCAGCAAAGAAAATAAGGTAATTAGTTATTATTTGCTATGGGGATTAATGAAAGGTCAGGAAAGGAGAGAAATTTACTTGGCTCTTAGACTTTCTGCAACTCTGATTTGGAGAGTCACATAAATTAACATCTAGGAAGACAGTGGAGTGCCTGCCTGAATTGCCCTTGTCCCTTACAGTTCTTTACATAGGCATCTCTGGTTCTCTTCCTTATACTGCACAAGTGATCAGGGTGCTAGAGTCAAGGCTACATAGAATAGAATAAACAGAGTGAATAATGTTAGTGGGCAGTAGACTTCATGTTCTTGGCTCCAGCTGACCCTCTGAGTACCTACAGTCGACTAGAATGCCACTGTCTTATGGATCAGATCTGTTACTAGAACTCTTAGAAATGTAGAAGGTTGTACTTAAGGTTTTGAAGGTAATCGTTTTGTTCTTGTTTTAAGACAAAGGCTTCTCTCTGGTTTCCATGAACTGCCTCCCTTCATTTCTGTGAGAATTTTCTTTTGACTGACTTTTTGTCCTGGTATACTGAGATCTCAAATCATGGTGGTTCTAAACTTTGGCCAGTGGTATTTAGGAGGGTATAAGTTATCCATTATTTTTTGTTAGAAAGTCTTGTTAAACTTAATTCTCTGTTTTCCTCCTGCAGAGAAGAGGAACTTTCTCATCATTCTAGTTCTTCAACTCCATTAGTCTCCGACAAGGAGTCGCAGGGAGAGAAGAGTAAGTTGATAAACATGCAAGAGTGGCTTGTGGTGGTGGTAGAGTGTTTATAGAGGATGCATAGACTACTGCCTATTTGAAAACACACTTTCAGCATTGCTGTTTAAAGGGCCTGGTAGATACAGACAGAAGTTCCTGTCCTTCAGGGGTTTCTAGTATGTGAAGGGAGAAAGGTGATGTAAAACAAATACAGTATAACCCAGGGTATCTGTAGGATAGGGATAACCTTAGGTTGAGGTATCCAAACAATACAGGCATTATTTCCAGCAGTTGTATGCATGCATCTGGAGTAATTATCTCTTTGTATCCTCTTGACTATTAGAAATAATCTTACAAACACCATCCAAGAGCCCAAACAATAGAAGATAGAATCGTTGAGAGATAGCCAGTAAAAATTCGATGTTAAAAACCAGGTGGATAGACACACCTCTCCATTTCGGGAAGAGGGGAAGAAGAAAAGTCTGTATTTCTTTCTTTAGTTGTAGATACAACCACATGGAAGAAACAGAATTCGTGGAATTCCCCATCTACACCTGGCAGCTCTGGGCAGCGTAAACGCAAGATTCAGCTGTTGCCCTCCAGGCGAGGAGACCAGCTGATCTTGGTATGGTCTTGTCCATCTACCCCTGCCCATCATAGCTTAGCTCTTCTAAGTCTTAGGAAGTCTGAATAGAGATTTCTTCCAGTTTCTTATGATTGACTTGACTTCTCCTTTTTCTCTTGGGTAGCCTCCACCTCCCCAGCTTGGTTATTCAATAACTGCTGAAGACTTAGACTTTGAAAAGAAAGCTTCATTACAATGGTTTAACAAGGTCTTGGAGGATAAGACTGGTAAGAAATACAGATAGTTTCACACTCCAGAGAGGGTTTGTTTCCTTTGGCTTTAACTTGGTCTTTTCTCATCTGAGAAATCCATTTGGGTCCTTAGAAGAATCTGGAAAACAGTGAGCACTGAGATTGAAGGAAAGCATTTCCAAATGAGTTATCCTGAGACCCTGAGCATCCTCATACTGTACGATACGCCACTGAAAAGAATTCGCAAACCAGGGAGGACAACTGAACCTTCTTTCTTCCTTAGATGCTGCCTCAAACCCTGTCACTGAGAACCCACCTACCACTCAGCCTTCTTTTACTTTTACCCTGCCTGCTGCTGGGGCTGCTTCCTCCCCAGCATCCCTCCCAGCCCCAAGCACTAACCCGCTGTTGGAAAGCTTGAAGAAGATGCAGAATTCCCCAGGCTTATCATCCCACCCAGGTGAGTGAGCAAGCTTCCTTTAGAGCATGTAATCAGCCTTTGTTTAGGTTGAAGTAAAAACATCATACCTGTCATGACATCACTGAAAATTGTAAGGGTTGAACCTACTCTGGCTGACCAAACCTCAGCTGGTGCAGGCTTAAGAGCGTCAGGATTCTCTAATCAGGAAATTTTAGGGAAGAGGAGCTGGAACACTTAAAGCTGGGAAAGGTAGCTTAGTTTTGGTCATCAAATGGCTCTTAATTTGAAACCCAGTTTCTTAGTTGCTTTGAGCTTTGCAGTCATCATCTGTAAAATGAGAATAAAGTTTACCTCATAAGGTGTTGCTGAAGTGTATATGTGACCACATGGTTAAAATGACTTGTCACATGCTTATTAGGCCCCAGGCACAAGATAATATTAATTACTTTCTCCTCTGATTTTCCAAGGGTCTGTTGATTGTTCAGCCCCACACCTTCATGGTTACATATATACACACACACCCTTGCTATTGCAGTTTACCATGTAGAAGTATGTGTTAGCTGTCAGCCTGTCCCAGAGCTCAGGGACAGGACTATCTCATTCATAGTTATATGCTCTGTACTTAGCCTAAGCACATAATAGGTGCATATAATAAATCTTTGCTAGATGAGTAATGTGTATTAAGTAATTAATTGGACTTTAGTTCAGGTAATTAGATTTTATCCCAATTAGGCCCAGTTTTATCCCCTTCTATTTTATGAAGGATAGAAACAATGGACATTTTCTTGATTTTAAGGAATGAATAAGGGCCCTGTGGTATAGATTGTCATATTTGTGGACTGACTCTTAAATCCCTAGCACTGTGCTGGGCACAGGGAGAAAGAGAAGCCTTGAGTATTATCACATTTGCAGTATTCAGAATTCACTTTCTCTACTCTTCTTCCAGAATCTGCTGACGTGGCAACCACTGTGGCCCATTCTTCTCCGAAGACACCCAGCCTTTTGAGTACTCTTGGCTCTTCACAGCCAACACCCCTTCCAAGTACCTCCTCAGACTCCAAATCCACAGTCACTTTCTTGGGGCTGATCCCTGCTTCTTCCACAGTACCAGTCACCGAAACCACCAAGTCACCTCTGGACCATCAGGCTGAGACATCTGCCAAACCCCAAGCCCTGTCTGCCCCATCCCCCACCCCGAAGCAAAGTATTCTGTTTGGAATGCTGAGCACCCCACCTGTTAACCCTTCTGCCTCTGCAGCTCCTGCTGTGTCTTCAGCATCTCCGATGTTCAAGCCCATTTTTGCGGCCCCACCTAAAAGCGAGAACGAGGGCCCCTTGCCATCTAGCCCTTCCAAGGTCACACCTGCACCGTCTTCCAGCTCTGCCCTCCCCACAACTACCAGCACCTCATCTGTCACTTTCAAGCCTATCTTTGGCAGCATAGGGCCACCTACATCGGCGCCCTTGTCCAATCCCTTCTTCAGTCAAACAACTACTCCAGCCACAACCACAGATGCCCCTCTCTTCACTGGCCAGGCCATTGCCACCTCAGCAGCGGCTTCCGTGACCACAGCAGTGGCTTCCACCTCCACAGACTCGGCTTCGAAGCCTGCCTTCGGCTTTGGTGTAAACAGTGTGACCAGTACCGTGAACAGTGTGACTGGCACCAGTACTTCCACCTCCCAGCCTTTCCTCTTTGGGACACCCCCTGCCTCTAGTGCCAGCTTTACCCCAGCCATGGGCTCCATATTCCAATTTGGCAAGCCTTCTGCCATGCCTGCTTCAACAACAGTCACCACCTTTAGCCAGTCCCCACCCAGTGCCGTGCAGGCAGCCGCCAGCAGCAGCACCACCGGCTTTAGTGATTTTGGCAGCACCCTTACAGCCTCAGCCCCAGTCACAACTAGCCCGCCTACACTGACATTTAGCAGCACTACCAACCCAGCATTCAACATTCCCTTTGGCTCAAGCACCAAGGCCCCTCTGCCATCGTATCCAGGCGCCAATCCCCAGCCTGCGTTTGGGGCCACTGACGGGCAGCAGCAAGGGGCTACCAAGCCAGCCCTCACCCCGAGCTTTGGCAGCTCTTTCACTTTTGGAAACTCTGCAGCCCCAGTCCCAACTGCCACTCCTGTGCCATCCTCAGCTCAGCCAGCCTTTGGCAGCACTGCACAGTCAGCTTTTGGTGGTTTGAAACCCACGGCCTCTGCCTTTGGCACCCCTGCCAGCACCCAGCCAGCCTTTGGCAGCACCACACCTGTCTTCTCCTTTGGTTCAGCCAGCACGTCTGGCTTTGGAGCTACAACCCAGACCACCAGCAGCGGGACCAGCAGCTCAATGTTTGGCAGCACAGCACCGGCACCCTTCGCATTTGGAAGCTCGGCAGCCCCAGCTGGCAGCGGGGGCTTTGGGACCAATGTGGCTACCCCAGGCACCAGCTCCACCTCTGGATCGTTCAGCTTTGGAGGACAAAGTGGGACCACTGGCAGCACAACCCACTTTGGGGGAGGCTTGAATCAGAACGCCTTGGGTGTGCCCAGCCAGAGCACACACTTTGCCTTCAGTGTAGCCAGCACACCTGAGAGCAAGCCTGTATTTGGAGGTGAGATTAGGAATTGATTTGGTCTGTTGTGCCAGGTACTGTTTTAAGTGCCAGCAGTCTCCTTATGGGAGCAGTACATTTTGGTTGTGAAGAGACAGATGTTAAATACAAAAATACAATGTCAGGTAGTGATAAATGTCTTGATGAGATGTAATTACTGACTGGAGGAGCTATTGAGGTAGTCAGGAGAGGCCTTTCTGAGGAAATAAATTTAAGCCAAGACTATGTTTGTGACAAAAGGGGATTGTGAGTACAGATCGGGTAGGTGTGCATGAGAGAGTTTTGCAGACACAGGAGATAACTGAGGCAAAGGCCCAAAGACAAAAACAGGCTTTGGTATGTTCATGAACAGAGAAAACAAAGGTGTGGCTATAAGTTTTAAAATGAAAATGTTATAAAAAGAGAGGCAGAGTTAAAGATTATTTATGGTCAAGGTTAAATGTTTAGATTTAAGTTTACTAAGTAATCACTGTTTAAGTTCAAGCAGAAGAATGAAGATCTTAGTTGCCATGTAGAAGATGCCTTTTTTTTTTGCTTTTTGGTATGTGGGTAGCTCCCTGACTGGGAATTGAACCCAGGCCGCAGCGGTGACAGTGCCAACGCCGAAGCCTTAAGCCACTACACCATCAGGGAACTCCCAGAAGATGAATTATTAATAGAAGTTTTGACTCTGGTAGCTTCTGTTTTCTTCATTAAATATGAGAGAAGATCTTGGGGAGCAAATTAATGAAATGTGTACAAAGGAGAGCCTCTTGAAATAGTTATTTGGGAGAGTGGAAAAGGAATGTAATGACAAAGTGTGATAGAACTGGCAAGCAGTTTTGAGGGCTGGAAAACTGTGGTTATGAATTTAAAGTGAGGCCAGTTAGCACTGTCGTGTTTTTCCCCAGAAACATTCGGTCACTGAGGCGTAGACCTAAAACAGGAGGGATGTCCGGAAAGTAACCAAACATACAGTATAAAAAAGTAGAGGCATTTATGGCTGGATTTTTTCCAGACAGCTCTCATAAATGAATAGCTGGTAAAATCCAACCTGTTTAAACAGGCAAGTGTAGCAGGAGAGGCAGTGGACTTGGAGGTTTTGATGAGGTTAAACAAATGCATAAATACTGGAAACAGCTGAAAGAAAGTACAGTACTGCAGTTGAGATTTGGGAACAGTGCAGTTCTGGTAGTGACAAGGTATGACCATAGGACTGGGTGGTGGAGGTTGGGAAGGGGTAAAGATAGGGGTGGCAAGGTCAAGGCCTCAGGGACCAGGAAAGCTACCCACTCCACACCAGGCCAAGAACAGAATGCAGCCTTCCCTTAGGGGGCTATAGGGAGAACAGTGTCAGTACTGGGCCCCAGGATTCCGTGGAGGCAAGGGAGTTTGCTGATGACTGAGTCCCACTGGACCCCATGGGCAGATTAGGGAACCAGCAGGGTAAAGGGAGTGGGTGGTGAGTTTGGTGAAAGGCTCAGGTTTGTGGAGACAGGAGACAGGTAAACAGGAAGAGGTATAACACAGTTCTTCCTGATAGAAGGGAGGTAACCTGGTCAAGCTAGAAGCTGGGGCCCACTGACAGTCCCCCTCTGCTTTAGTGGGCGAGGGAATCTAGAGGCTGTTCTCCTTAGGTGGCCAGAAGGTAACACAGAAGGGCTCTGCCACAGGACAGCGGTTGTGAGCTGAGACAGGCAGGCTCACCTGGAGCACCAGGTGTTAAGACTTAATCATCCTGTGCAATTCCTTATGATGGGTGAACCAAATAATGGACTGGGGCTAAGGTGTCCTATGGGGAGTGCCGCCCCCGCCCCCCAAGAGCTGACCTCCCTAGGTTAATGACCATCTGCTTTAATGCCATCTGCTCATTGGCTTAGTCTCTACAGTTCTCTGCTCTCTTCATTCTAGGCACCTCCATACCCACCTTTGGTCAGAACACCCCTGCCCCTGGGGTGGGCACATCAGGCAGCAGCCTCTCCTTTGGGGCATCCTCAACACCCACCCAAGGCTTTGTTGGAGTCGGACCTTTCGGTAAGCTTGGCAAGTCTCTGTTGCCAGCGTGACCTGCTTATTCATTCCTCTCTGAAGAGGGGGTGGGGTGGGGTGGGGTGGGATGGCAGGTTCCTGGCTCTCTGAGACCCTCTGGGGAAGATCAGGCTCATAAGAGAAGATGTGGCCTGGGTGAGAGTCCAGCACAACCCAGGTTTGGAGTTGGCAGTAGAGTTCAGAGAGGAGCCATCTTGAGCAGAATTTCCCAGATCACTGGGAAGCCAAGTAATGCCTTCCTGGGCCTTTCCCAGACTGTGATTCTGAGGTTTTTGCCTTTTTAAATAGGCCTTCCCATAAAGCAACTGATACAGCTTGGGAAACCCTATTCAAGTACCCAGAATTCTGTTGGCCTAACTTTCCAGAGATAAGGCACCCAAGCAAGTGTTCTCAGGTAGCAGCTGCCCTTATGAGATCTTATTGAATCTTTCCAGGATCGGCGGCCCCTTCATTTTCCATTGGTGCAGGATCCAAGACCCCAGGGGCTCGACAGCGACTGCAGGCCCGACGACAGCACACCCGCAAGAAATAGCCTTGTCCCTTGCTTCCATTCCCCCCACCCCTGACCCAAACCTGGACTTTGGCACCTCCTAGGAAGAGCCTCTGACCCATCTAGTACCATAGAGTAAACCTACCTTGGGCTCTGGCTTCAGCTACTAGGGAGGTAGTAGCAGCCATTTCCCTCTCTTCAAGGAAAGAAGCAGAAGCCTCAGGCCTCTTGGAGCGGGAGGCAGGATGTGGCAGGGCAGAAGCCTGATATATTTACTTGAACAGTTCCACTGGTGAGGCTGGAGAGAATTAAACATCTGTACATACTGTCCACTTCCCTGACTTGTTTAGTGTATAAGCTGTCAGGCAGCCTTCCTTCCCACCTCCCCCACCCCCACCCTAGCCATCTCTGCTGGAGGGTAGCAGGTAGAGCCCTGCCTACTTGCCCCTAGTATGTATTTGATGGGACTGGGGGAAACGGATTATCCCTAAAGCTTTACCTTGCTTGGCTATAAAAGGTGGTTCTCCTCTGGTTCCTTTAGGGGACCGTGTCCCCATTTCTTGCTGCTTTGTCCCTCACTGGTTCCTTGCAGGATCTATTCCTTTTTAAACAATCTTGAGTTTGGCTTTACCTTGGAGACTCCAGTGGGTGCTGCTCCTGTACTACTTCCTCCTGCCACGTCTGAGTCAGTGTTTCATCCCAAATCCTCTGCCAGTTTGGCCCCTAAAAGCTTGGTGGCTTGACTATGTGCCTGGCAGATCCAGGGGTGATCCCTCGCTCCAGGAGGGGAAGCTCTTGGAGCAGGCAGGATGCCCACCACTGCTGTCCGCTGCCTCCTCGCTCACTCTCCCCGCTGGCCTCACTGGGCACGTCCGCCTCTCCAGAATTGTATTTTTAAAGCCTTGTCCTGTGTTACTTTGTCTGATGCTCATGTCTATTGCTCTTTGAATCGAGTTTGGAGGAAGAATTGAATTGTATGAGTGGCGGCATGTTGGTAGTGCCGGACTTAACTGTTTCAAGTTTCTGGGACTTAGCTAATTGAATGTGAAAAGTAGCACCACTTTACGGTTATAAGCCGACTGCTGGATTTTCAAATGGTGTTTTGACTTTAAGGGCTGGCAGCCCAGGAGGGTGGGACTGAGGTGAAACAAAGACCTCTTTTCTCTGCTGTTACTCTCCCACCTTCCTGACCTCACAGAAGGCTAGATCACTCCTAGTATGTTAGAAAACCTAAATTAATGACCCATACTTTAAAAAACGTTTTTTCACCCAACAGGGCTTCCAACCCTTCCCCCTTTTCTTCCTTTATTCCAAAACCACACCCCAGACCCAAGAGCCTCGCTGCCATGTCCATCTTTTTGGGAGAAGTATGAATGCGTATGTCTAAATTAAAAGAAAAAATATTTAAACATTTTTTATCAAAATAAAAATTTATTTTTGTATTTAAGCTAAATTGCCTTTTAAATTCCTTCAAGCTTGGTTCATTGAGGTGGTTGTATAAATGCTATTGACTAGGAATTAGCTGTATAGTTAAGTTATGCCTGTGTGAGGAAGAAATGCTGTACCAGGCAGCTTTCCTAAAGGACTAGAGCTCCTTCTGGACACATACAAAATTCTTATTTTATGGATAATGTGATGTAGATGTACTAGTCTCCTCTCTTTTGTGACTGAGGTTGAATGTTGTATGGCAGGGGACTGCTCTCTACCCCTGAAGAGTTCTGTTAATACTTAACTGTCTGTGGAGCTGAGAAGGGGGCCTGAACCTCAAGTCCCAAATACCTGTTAGGACTGGAGGGGTGGGGCGGGACACGGGCCTAGAAATCAAGCTTCTGCCTATACCTTATACAAGGTAGACCCTCTTAGTTTTAGTACTCTGAGCTCATCGCAGTTCCACAGGCAGGACACTTGGTCCAGGAACCCCTGAAGAGGGTGTCCTGGCATGGCCTGAGTGTGAATGTGTGAGCGTGTATGTATACATGTATGTGCACTGGACAGGAACAGGAGGCTGGGACTTTCCATTACAAATAAAGACTTAATTCCTGTGAGTCTAGTTGGAATTTTTAGTATGAATGTGAGATTTTTTCTCCTTGCTTATGTCATTAAGAATAAAAAAACTGTGATCTATCGTAGACCATGTCCTGCCTTTTATTTTGTGGGCAGCACTTCTCTCACCAGCAAGAACACAGCCCAGGGAAGGGGACCCAAAGAACTCAGAAATCCACTCTGTCTTTCCAGCTGGAGAAGCAGGGTTAGTTTCCTTCCTATAGCAACAAAAAGAACAGAACCATTCAGAAACAAAATTGCTGCCTGGGGCTGAGGGCCAAAGGCTGAGCTGAGGGCAGGACTAGTGTCCTCCTGTCCACCCAAGAAAGAAGTCAAGGCTTTGGAGTACCTACTATGTGCCAGGCAGAGTGCTAGGAGCAGCTGCTGCTTTATACCGCCGCCTCTTTCTCTTTGGGGCTGGGCTGGGTGTAAGTTCTGATGCCGATGCTTCAGCCTGTGAGATTGAGCTAGAAGGAAAAGTACAAGTCAGATGTGTCTCAATCTTCCAGCATCTTCCCAATAGGCCCCCTACTCACCTTGGCACCTCTACCCGTTCAAGTACAGCAATGAAGAAGCCACCAGTGAGTGTGGTCTCAGGGGAGGCCCGAAGGCAGTGTTCAGATCCTAGAAAAGTGCTAAGGCCTCGGTGGGGCCAGGAGGGTAGGACAGGTGCTAACCTGTGGGGAAAGAATAGCACAGACTTCCAGACTAGGGAAAACAGAGCAGCCCCTCCCCAAGACCCTGGTGGAAACCTACAACCTGAAGGTTCCTGAGCTCTGCTGCAGGGCGTCCCGTACCACATCTTCATTTTCCTCCTGACAAAGGGAACAGGTAGAGTAGACAAGGCGCTGCAGGGAGGGAAAAGTAAGCGCATGGCACAGAGCTCGTTGCTGGAACCCTGCCAGGGCATGCAAGCGTTCTTTGCTAGGTGTTCCTGCCCCAGGTTCCTCCAGCTGTCTGGTCAGCATACCTAAGTACAAAGAGTTTTTATTACAGGCTGCCTTATTTCATACTGAAATCCCCACTGTATAGATGAAAACATTATCCCAGGGTCACAAGATAACGAGTCAGAACTAAACCCAAGGCCAAAATGAACTGCAACCCCTTCCACTCTATGGTTGCTCTGGATCTATGGGTCTCTTGACCATGATTTCTCCCCATCTTACCAGAGCCACTACAAGAAGGATCCAGCAAGATGTACTGGACCTGATGATAACGCTGGTCTGAGGGTGAGATTGCTAGGAAGTCCTCCTCGGCTAGCTGGCAGCAAGAGACTCCAGCCCGAGCCAGCAGAGTAGCCATAGACGCCAGCCGCTTGGCATCCAGGTCAAAGGCAAAGATCTTCCTAGAGAAGTGGGCAGAGATGAGCTTGAACTCAGAATTTATGCAGCATTTAAGGGACCACAGTTTTGACATACAAACATCGACATTAAGTCAGGACACAGAAGATAACATTTTAATGACCCGCAAGGGGCAAGGGATTCACATCTCACACCTGCAACCCACTGGAAAGTACAGCTTGGGGCTACACTGTGAGCTGTCCTAAGTCCAGAAGGAAATATTTAAAGGAAAATCTTCCTTTCCACCTTCAGACCTATCGGTATAATGAGTTCCTTATTCTCACCAAGTACAGTATCAGGCCCTATTCCCTCCCTCTGCCTGACCATGACACTCACCCTTGGTTCTTCATAAGGGCAGCCAAGTGACTGGTCTTGTTGCCTGGGGCAGCACACGCATCAATAACGTGAGAACCCGGAGGCGGAGCCAGCAGCATGGCTGGGAGACAGCTAGCCTGGCAGGGCAAAGCACAGTGGCTGGGTGAACAAGAGACTACAGGTTGGTCACTCCCATGTGTTTTTTCCCTTTTCCACCCTGCTTCCCCACCTTGTCTTGTAGGATGAGGTGACCAGCTTGGTATAGTGGGTGTTCATGCAGATCTGTTTGGGCAGGAAACACAAGCAGCTCTGGCAACAAGGAATCCAGAAGAAAACACTTCCCTTTGAGGGCCTTTAGGTCCTCAAGGCTGCCAGGGAATAAGAACCATTCACTCAACGTTTTCTAAATTCTTCCATGCCAGGTACCAGGCTAGGCATTTTTACATGTTACTTCACTTTAACTGTTATTTATGCAACAAATGTTTAAGACTGCTATGAAGAAATAAACAGGGTGATAAGACAGAGACAGCAGTTAAGATAACGAGTTCTCAGGCCAGACTCTGGTTTCAGGATTCCACCTCTGCCGTTTACCAGCCAGTGGTGGGAGCATGGGCAAGTGCCTTCATCTCAGACTGTTTGCACTTCTGGAAAATGGTAGCGATGAGGACTAAACGAGTTAATACATGCAAAATACTTAGAACAATATATGGCACAAATCAGGCATTCAATAAATGTTAGCACTACTGCTAAAACATAACCTAAGTAGAGGTTACTTTATGTGTGTGTGGTGGGGGGCTGCAAGGGAGGTAAGTGCTGAGCTGATTCCTGGTGGATAAGAAGTTAGTAATGTGAGGAGCTGAAGTGAAAGCCACATTCACTAAACTATGCAGAGGAGCACTGTCCACTCAGCGTGACCCATGTCAAAACAGGCCTAGAGAATAATGTCTCACGTGGCAGACCTGGAATTCAAACCCAAACACAGCCATTCTCTACCACCCTGGTCTCCAAGCAACATGCCAGAGGCAGAAGGGGAGCATTTAAAACAGATGGGGGGAAAGGAAGGGAGCAGGGCAACTTCCCAGAGCTACCAAAAGAACAAGAGGAAGGAGTGAGTCCAGGGGAGCGGTGGGGAAGCATCCAGGCAGACAGCAGTAATGGTGGCAGAACACCAGGTGCATGGAGTGCCATGGTGACCGGCCTGGAGAGGAAGCAGGGGCACCGCACAAAGGAGAGCCAAGAAAGGGTTTTCAGCTGAGGAGTTTATGCATCAGATCTGTTTTCAGATCTTTCTGCAGCTAACCAAGTCAGGAGATTGTTCTGCCAATCATGTTAGGAAACAATGACTGCCTGAACCTAGGAGCTGACTTAAGAACGATGCCAAAGGCAGACTATGACTGGAGGGAGAGAAGGAAGGCATCTAGGATGACTCAGTTTCTGGTCTGACCAAATGGGTGCATAATTGCAGTATCTTGTTAGGTTAAAATAGGGAACGTAGAAGGTGCAAATTTCAGGGGTACAAGGACAGTTCAATAAATTAATCAATGTGAGACCTTAAAAGATAAAAATCATCTCAAAAGATGCACAAAAAACATTTAACAAAATTCAACATCTATTTGACAAAAACTAAACAAAGTCAGTATAGAGGGAACCTAACATCATAAAGGCCACAGCTAACATTATATTCAATAGTGAAAAACTGAAAGCTTTTCCTCAAAATCAGGAACAAAACAAGGCCACTTTTATTCAACACTGTACTGGAAGTCCTAGCCAGAAAAATTAGGCAAGAAAAGAAAGGCATCCAAATTTGGAATGGAAGAAGTAAAACACTATTTGTAAATATATAGATATATGGAAAATCCCTACAGACTTCACAAAAAAACTCGTAGAATAAACAAAATTCTGCAGGATACAAAATCAATATACAAAAATATGTTGCATTTCAATATAGTAATAATGAATTATCAGGAAATAAAAAACAATCCCCGCCCTAAGTTCAATTCCCAGCCAGGGAACTACCCTCCCCCCAAAAACTAAAATAACAAAAAAAATCCCATTTACAACTACATCAAAAAGAATAAAATACCTCAGAATAAATTTAATCAAGGAGGTAACAGACCTGTACACTGAAAATTAATGAAACTGAGGAAGACACAAATAAATGGAAAGATGCTCCATTCTTGTGGGTTAGAAGAACATTGTGACAATGTCTACATTACCCAAAGTAATCTAAAGATTCAGTGCAATCCCTATCAAATTTCAATGGCATTTTTCTCACAAAAATAGAACAAACAATCCTAAAGTTTGTATGGAAGTATAAAAGACCCAAATAGCCAAAGCAATCTTCAGAAAGAAGAACAAAGCTGGAGGCATCATGTTCCCTAATTTCAAACTCTATTACAAGGCTACTGGCAAAAGGACAGACACATAGATCAATGGAAAAGAACAGAACGCCACATATAAGATCAATTTATAATGAAGGAGCCAAGAATATACAATAGGGAAAGAACACTTTCTTTAATAAATGGTGTTGGGAAAACTGGACAGCTACATGCCAAAGAATGAAAATGGACTCCTCTCTTACAGGATACACAAAAATCCACTTAAAATGGATTAAAAGCATGGCTATAAGACCAAAAACCATAAAACTCTTAGAAGAAAACACAGGCAGTAAGCTCCTTGTCATTGGTCTCGGCAATCATTTTTTTGGATTTAACACTAAAAGCAAAGGCAACAAAAGCAAAAATAAACAAGTGGAACTGTTTCAAATTTAAAAGCTCTGCACAGCAAAGGAAACCATCTACAAAATGAAAAGGTAACCTACTAAATGGGAGAAAATATTTGCTAGTCATATCTGGTACGGGTTAGTATCCAAAATATATTTAAAAACTCAATAGCAAAACTAATCCAATTTTAAAAAGGGCAGAGGATCTGAATAGACATTTTTTCAAAAGAAGATACACAAACGGCCAACAGGTACTACATGAAAAGATGTTCAACATCACTAACCATCAGGAAAATGCAAATCAAAACCACAGTGAGATACTACCTCACACCTGTTAGAATGGCTATCATCAAAAAGACAAGTATTTGGCAAGGATGTGGAGAAAAGGGAACCCTTGTGCACTGTTGGTGGGAATGTAAATAGTGCAACCACTATGGGAAACAGTATGGAGGTTCCTCAAAAATTAAATACAGAACTACTATATGATCCAGCAATTCCACTTCTGGGTATTTATCTAAAGGAAATGAAAACACTAATACAAAAAGATATATGCACCCCCATGTTCACTGCAACATTACTTACAACACCAAGATATAGAAATAGCCTAAGTGTCCATCAATGAATAAGTAGAGAAAGGAAATGTGGTGTGTACACATACAACATAGTGGATTAGTCAGCCATAATAAATAATGAAACCTTGCTATTTGTGACAACATGGACTGACCTTGAGTGCATTATGATAAGTGAAGTAAATCAGAGAAAGACAAATATCATACAATCTCACTTCTATGTGGAATCTTAAAAAAAAAAAAAAAGCTCATAGATACAAAGAACACATTTGGGGAGCAGGGAAAATGGGTGAAGGAGGTCAAAGGGTACAAATTTCTAATTGTAAAATAAGTCATGAGGATACAATGTACAGCATGGTAACTATAGTTAATACTGCATATTCAGAAGTTGCTACGAGAATAAATCTTAAAAGTTCTCATCACAAGAAAAACTTTGTAATTGTGATGGTGGATGTTAACTAGACTTAGTGTAGTGAACACTTTGCAATATATACAACTATCGAAACATTACATTATACACTCGAAGCCAGTATGTTAATTCTACCTCAGTTTAAAAAAGGAATGCTGCAAAATCCGATAATTTGTTTTATCATATTTTTTGGAAGAATGTTTTGGAACGATTACTTTTAAATTTTGAATAAACATGTATTTAACAATAACCAAAAATGGTGCAAAGTTCAGAAGGAAGATGAATTCAGTTTGACAAACACTGCAATTGTGGTGTCTGTGAAGCACCAATATGAATCTGAGGGTAGGAATACAGAGAGAAGTCTAGACAGGGAGATAAGAATCATCAAGTGAGAAGTAGGACTTAGAGCTAGAGAAGATACTGAGGGATACATTAGAAGAATGTAGATGGGACTCCCAAGACAATCAATTTTTAAAGGCTGGAGGATGACAGGTCTTGGAAAGGGATGGAGAAACTTCTGGAAAAATAGAAAACCAGAACGCACTCACCACCCCACTCCACCCCACCTCCAACCCCCAACCCCCCACTCCCGCTCCTCTCTTCCCATGCTCTTCCCTAGTCCCCAAGGAACCTCCCTAGATGAGGGAGGGTTCTAAACTCACCTGGAAGCTTGACCCTGGTAGGAGAAACCTTTCCTCTTGAAATAATCAATTACGTTATCAGAGCATGTCTTGAGGGTGTTCACCCGCACAAACCGAGGCACCTGGGAGGCTAGAAAGCAGGAATATGAGTGGGCAGGAATATGAATGGCCCTCTCCTCTGCGGGGCGGATGGCTATCCCCCACCTCCACAACTCAGCTCACCTGGGCCAGGCCTGCATCCCAATTCCAACAAGTCCTCATTCCTGCTCACACCTCGATGAACCTTGAGCCGGGCCAACTCAGCCTTCAGCCTTACCTGGTGCCGGTCCAGCAGAGGCTTCCATCGGCCCCCGCCCCCTCTAAAGCCTCTTCCCAGCAACAACTCATACACTAGCACCTGGGGTAGGAGAAAGGAAGAGGGGAGAAAACCCCTAAGGATTAATGCCTTCCAACTTAATGGTGTTGGAACTGGAAGAGCTAAACAGACCCTGTCCAGACAGTAACAGTTAAAAGTGAGGTACCTCGTCCAAGATCACACTAAATTAATGGCTGTCTGAATTTGAACCTGATGTGTTGCTTCCCAATCCTGAATCCTCCGCGTGGCTGCTCACCCGCAAAGCGCTGGACCTCAACACTCCTCGTAAACAACACCTTTTTGTTTTACCTAAAGAGCCCCTGCCATTTCTACTTTGTATTTTTGTTCTTATTTAATCTTTCACGTAAAGCGTGAAATTAAAGCATTTTCATCCCACCTCAATTCGTAACTCAGCGAAGGGGCCGCTCATCCTCATTTCAAACGAGCGAATTAGTGAAGTCACGCTGTAGATGGTACTGCGCTGGGACCAGGTTAAGGGGGGACTAACTGCACTGCACGACCCGACTCGACCCGTCCTGCCCGTCACCTTAGCCAGATGGGGCCGCAGCTTCTTCTCCGCGCGCAGGAGGCCGGCACTGGCTATCACCGTATCCAGCACCGCGGAGTAGCGCTGTGTCTCGCACACCAGCGCGTACAGCTGCTTCACGTTCTGCGCGTGGCCAAAAGGAGATAGGCTGAGGCGGGAGCCGAGCCCAGGCTAGCCCTTCCGCCCGGGTCCGAACCCCAAACCCGGCTACCTGGAACCGGCTGGCGTACACTAGCCCCTTGATGGAGCCCTGGCGACTCTCCACGCCCGCCAAAACGGCCGCCGCCGCCGCGTACAGCGCCATGCTCTGCTCCCGTCCCCTTTTACGGCTCTGTCGCGAACTGCGCCCGGCTTTGCGCCGCCGACCGAGCGAACTTCCGGGGTCAAAGGGCACGAAGGTTCCGGACCTGAAAACCCCGGTGCCCATCTAGTGCTCCAGTGATGTCAGTTCACACTCCCTCTAGGGTGAGGAAGCCGACGATGGGAGCGCATTTCTCTACTGATTGGAAGCTCTTCGCATTTTTCTTTTAGTCTTTGCCGATCTGGTAGGCAAACAATGGGATTTTACTACTGTTTTAATTTAATTTCTGTCACTAAGGTTGAATATCTTATGTTTATTGGTTATTTGCATTTCTTCTATTATGATAACATGTTAATGTTTTTAGTTCACTCTTATACCTCTTATTTAGAGCCCTTTAAGTATTAACATTATACAGTCTTAAGTATTGCCATTTTTCCCATTGTTGCTTTTTTAATGTGGTTAATAGTTGCTTTGGACAACATGGTTTTCATTTTTTTAATCTTTTCTTTCAGGGTTTCTGCCTTTGGCGTCATGTTTGGAACCCCCTTCACAGCACTACAATATAGAAGTCACTATGGCTCCATTTTTTTCACACTTAAATCTTTAACCTGTTTAGAATTCTGTTTGGCAGATGATGGAGGAAGGGCTCTAACTTTGTTTCCTAATGGCTAGCTTTATGTATTCATTGTAATGATTTATTTATAAGAGCTTTTCCTCAGCCTGACCCCTGGGAGGACAGGGATTGTGTAGTATTTGTCTCTGTGTCCCTAGCACCCATGTGATTACTGATACATAATAGCTTGAATAAACCAAGTACACTTGTATTTCAAGCATTCAAATAGACAGGCTTCCGTGGACTAGAGTATTCCAGCCTATATATTCTTTGTACAGCTAACAACATGTTGGCAATCATTTAGCAAGGGGGTTGACTCTAGACTGCATTAAAATTGATGAATTGTTTAAAAGTTTAAACCTTTATTAAATGAGTGCAGAAGTATGCCATTGTGTTTATCAGTGTCTGGCTGGAGGCTGAAAGGTGTACACAAAAGAGTAGTTGAGCTTTGCGCAGTGGCAGTATCGTAGCCAATGAGGTTTATCCGAGTCGCGATTATTGCTAATTGAAACAAAAGAGTAGTTGAGGACAGTTTTAAAAGGGACTGGTCATCTTAAAATCAGGAACAAGACTGGGATGTCCCTTATCACCACTGCTGTTCAATATAGTACTGGAAGTTCTAGCCAGAGCAATCAGGCAAGAGAAAAGAATAAAGGTATCCACATTGGGAGAGAAGAAGTTAAACGGTCACTTTTTGCAGAGGACATGATCCTTTATATAGAAAATACTAAAGACTCCACCAAAAAACTATTAGAAATAATAAACAAATACAGTAAAGTTGAAGGATATAAAAATCAGTGTACAAAAATCAATTGCATTTCTAAACTTCACAAAAATAAATGAGACAAACAATATATTTTGCAATCGCAACAAGAAGAATAAAATACCTAGGAATAAACTTAACAAAGAATGTGAAGGACTTATTTGCTGAAAACTGTAAGACACTATTTAAAGAAATTAAAGAAGATACAAAGAAATGGAAAGATATTCCATGTTCATGGATTGGCAGACTCAACATAGTTAAAATGGCTATATTACCCAAAGCAATATACAGATTTAATGCAATTCCCATCAAAATCCACAGACATTCTTTCAAGAAATAGATAAAATAATTACCAGATTTGTATGGAACCACAGAAGACCCCAAATGACTAAAGCAGTCCTACAAAAAAAGAGTAAGTCTAGAGGTATCACACTCCCTGATTTCAATCTGTACCCAAAGCATTAATAATCAAGACAGCTTGGTATTGGCAGAAAAACAGACACAGACCAATGGAACAGAATAAAAATCCATAAATAAAGCCACAAATATATGGACAGATAATTTTTTATATGGGTGGGGGGAAAATATACAATGGGGAAAAGAAAGCTTCTTTAGTAAAACTGGTGCTGGGAAAATTGGAAAACAACATGCAAAAGAATGAATCTGAATTGCAATCTGTCACCATATGCCAAAATTAACTCAAAATGCATTAAAGACCTTCACATAAGACCAGAAATAATAAACTGTATACAAGGAAACATTAGAACTAAACTTACAGACCTTGGATTTAGGGAGGACTTTATGAACCTAACCTCAAAGGCCAGGGAAGTAAAAGCAAAAATAAATGAATGGGACTATATCAAGGATAGTATGGAGGTTCCTCAAAAAACTAAGAATAGAGTTACCATATGACCTGGCAATCCCACTTCTGAGTATCTACGCCCCAAATTTAAAAACTTCAGTCCACAAAGATTTTTGTACCCCAGTGTTCATCGAGCACTATTCAGAGTGGCCAAATCATGGAAACAGCCAAAGTATCTTTTGGTACATGACTGGCTAAAGAAGCTGTGGTACATACACACAATAGAATATTACTCAGCCATAAGAAAAGACAAAATAGGGCCATTTATGACAACATGGATGGAACTTGAGACCATCATGCAAAGCAAAATAAGCCAGACAGAAAAAATCAAGAACCATATGATTTCATTCATTTGTAGAACACAAAGCTGAAAGCAACAAAGAAACAAAAACTCATGGACACAATCAATAGTTTAGTGATTAGTGGTTATTTGATGGTATGGGGGGAGGGAGGTGGGAGAGAAGGGACAGGGTCTCAAATATATGGTGATGGAAAGATCACTGACTCTAGGTGATGAACACAACACAACATATAGATGATGTATTATAGAATGGTACACCTGGAATCCATGTAATTTTTACTAAACAATGTGACCCCAGTAAATCTAACAATAAAAGAAAGGGACTGGTCATAGTTAAGGGAACTTACAGGAGATGGTGCAATACTCAGAGCTCAGCAACAGCACTGTTCATCACCAGGCCTAAAGAACAAGGGAAGAGTAACAGAAGGAGAGGGCCACCTGCCAGGAATCCAGTACAGGGCAGCTGCTAACCCATAGCCCAGCCCCCAGGAAAATAAATACCTCAAACTCCCTCTCCTGCCCTCAGATCTACCAGTCCCTCCCATCAACTGAGTCACCAAGAAGCCAGAGGCTTTTGCATTCCGTCATGGCCAGCCTTCTGGGACACAGAGCTGAATGGAAGGGTGGAGAGTGGAAATAGAGGTGCAGCACTCTTCAGCCCAGTCCTGGGATTGAAGGAAGAGCTGCATAACCACAAAAAGGGGTCTGAAAGGTATCAACCACACAGCATCCAAGGCCTCTTCTGACAGTCTCCCATGGGATAAGTAGGTGAGTAGACATGGCCCAGAGATAGCACATCACAAGCCTCCCATCCTCTCCCGTTCCTCAGATAGGCTGTGGGTCAAACCTTTGCCCTTGTGGCCCATATGGGTACATGCCACGGCACCAAGGCGGAGCTCTTCCCCATGGAAGGCTCGTAGGCGACTCCGTAGACCTTAGTGGCCCGAAGCTAGAGAGCTTCTCTCTAAAGCACCAGGTCTCAGGTGACCATTCCCTCCCAATTTTCAAATTCTTTGGAGAGAATTCAGCTGCCCCAGCCTCGGCTTGGAATGGACGCCATCAGCTGTGGCTGGGGCAGGCTCACCATGGACAGACATGTGCTATGAGCCAACACCCATGTGTCCAGCAGCTTTCAGGGATGAGCTGTACCCCTGTCTGGCCCCTATATGCTTCTGTTTTGAAATGGTATTATCTAATGGCAAGGGAAGTCAAGAGAGGTTGTTAAGGACAGAACAGTGACAGAGTGGTTGATATGACTCTAACCGTAGACCAGTGGGCAGTGGATGGAAGCAAGCTCTGGCCCCACCAGAGGTTGGAGCTTCTTTTAAAGACCCAAGCATAAAGCAGTATTATGTATAACAATTAATATTTGCAGATCTTTTAAAGAGAAAAATAATGTCAAATTTATTGTCCTTAAAAGTTATTTTAAGTTCACAATGATAAGGGAAAATTATGTAAGGAAATATTTCCACCCTCAGTTGGAACAATAAGCAGAGAACATGGTTAGGAGGAACCAAGGGAAGTCCAGCTTGACCATGGACACTGAGGCCTAGTTCTGCTAGTGCGAAAGGGACTGTGGTCCTTTTCTCTCTATAATTAAATGTTTCTAGGGACACATAGGCATGAAGACCTTCCTAAACAGTAAAGACGTCACCTCTGCTTGCTGGACCCAGCAGAACCACCACAAGTCCCTGTGCCCAGTTGAGAAGGCCTTTGGACAGGCACCCTCATGAGTATGCCTACAGCTTGGTGGGCTGTGTGGGGCTGAGATGGCCAGGTCTGCTGGGTGGGGGCAGCACTATGGGCAGTGAGTTGCTACCTCTTTCATGCCAGCATGTGTCCAGGATAGGGTAGAGCTTGCCCTGGAAGTCAGCCTGGAATGTGTAGAGTGGCCGCAGGTCATCTAGGCGGTCAGCATCAAAGAAGGTGAGCTCTCCCTGCTCATAGTGCAAGTAGACACCAATGCGGTGGGGGTGGCCAGCCACGGGCAGGGGCACTCTCGGGCAGCCAAAGGCCTCATACACCCGGCCCTCCTTCAGGCCGATGAGCCACACCCCGTGTTCTGGGGATTTGCTCAGCTTGCCCTTGCGACTCACTGTGCCCTTGATGACCCCCAGGCGCCAGTCGCTCTTGCTACCCACCACCACCTCCCAGTAGTGGCGGCCACAGGAGAAGCCTCGGCTGGCCAGGACACAAGTGTTGTAGTCAAACCGTTCCAGCTGGCTGGCACATCGCTGGGCTAGGAGCCCACATTGCACCACCGTGTTGCCCTTGGAGAGCTCAAGAAGGGGGTGGGCAGTGGCAGGGTCCAGCTTGAGAGACTCCGGGGCTAGGAAAGATTAGAGAAGGTATGTTTCAAGCCACACAGAAGGCAGCAGACCCTGCCCCCAGGGAAGCGAATTGGATGCCCTGAGATCCTCAGGAGAAGAACTACGTTGGCCTCATCTCTGTATCCTCAGGGCCTAGAAGGGGCCAGGTACAGAGTAGGGACCCTAAGGATGTTTGCTGAATAAATGAATAATACCTGGAAGGTGGGAAGAATAAACAACTGTGAGCCAAGGCCTGGTAAGGGATATGGTGCAGGCCTGCCAAAGGCAGATGCTGATGGAAGGACCTAGAAGACAGACTGTGCTCTACAGCTAAACCCTCCAGGTGTTTTGGAAAATCTGTACCAACTGCAGTTGTTTTCTCTGATACACTAGCAGCCTATTCAAGGACAAATGTACCAACTGGCCTCTTTGCTAGCTGCCAGCTAATCAGTTTACACCAAAAGTGTGCAAACAACATTCACGATGCACAGATTATCTGGGGTGTTTTTTCTCCCTCTCCGCTTTTCTCATATAAACCCTGTTTTTGTCTTTGTTAGATGAAGTTAGTCCATTGATTAATCTCCCTTCTGTGCCAGTAATGAAGGAGTTAATTAAATGTCTTTGAGATCTTTTTTAACAGAGCAGTAGCTATGTTTATGAGCGCTAAACTCTATACACACACACATACATATATGTATGTATGCAAGGGCTGTCGGGAAAGTATCCAGCCATGTAACATGGAAAATAAAGTCATTTATGGATATATTTTTTTCTGGGCAGCCCTTGTATATTTATAAATATGTAACCTAGCAAGGTGGGATTAATAGCCACTCTTTACAGATGAGGAAACTGAGGCTCAGGAATTACACAACTCGCACTGGTTAGTAGGACATGGAGCTGAGCTCGAACCCCAGCTGTTTGGTGGAGGCTCACTCCCGTGCTCTCACCACTACTAGCCTCTGTCAGCCTCCCTTCCAGTTCTCTGGAAGGGGATGGGTTGGGACCTCACCTGGCAGAACCTTGCGGAAAAGCCTTTTCCAGACAGTCAGCTTGATGTCGGCCTGGTGGAGGCCTGGCTTGAAGGAGATGGGACTGAATGTGCCTTCCAAGGGCCGGGCCTGTTGGAGCTCTGCTCTGCGGGCAACAGTTTGCAGTGATAGCCATCCACACAGTACTTTGCCCTTTCCTGTGACTGCTTGCCTGGCAAACTCCTGTCCTCGCCTTCTGAGCGATCCCACCCATACACTGTCTTTGCCAATCTCCCCCAACCTGCCCCTCCCCCCCACACACAGTCACCTTCTCTGTGTTATTTCTGTTGCTTGTGTGAACTTCTTTTGTTCCAGGTACCCACAGTGATGTAACTATAGTTCACTATCCACCTCCCACCAGACTGTGAAACCCCCGAAGGCAGGGATATGGCTTCATCTCTGTTTTCCCTGGGCCTAGTACAGTGCCGCTTCTGGGGCACTGGTGAAACTGAAGGGAGGAACTAGTGGAGAGGAGATGCCTGTGGCCACCGCCACCACACCCATGCTGAGAGCTCCCTCCCAGGTTATTACCTGGAAGCCATGGAGTGGTACTTCTGGAAGACAAGAGAGAGATGGGTTAGGGCATGGCAGAAGCTATGCAAAAGCCATCATTAGGAAGGAGAGGTTCTTGGGACCCTTGGGGCCTTGGCATGGGGGATACTTGCTTGTCCACTCACCTGGATGAACTCGTGGTGACTCTCATTACCAAACTGCTCCAGCACACGCTCTGCTTGGACCAGCCGCTCCTGTGCACCCCGAGCTTGCTCCAGCTGCATATCCAGGGAGGCAACAAGGCCACGGGTGTGACCCTCCACCCCCTCCAGGCAGCGGGCCTTCTCCTCGTCCACCAGGCGGTGCAGCTCCTGGAACTCATGCCGGATCACCCAGCTGAAGACATCGGACTCATTCTAGGACAGGGAGAGCCTGTTATGGCCAGAGCCACAGCAGAGCCACGTGGAGATGACTGACCTCATGTCCCCAGAGCCTAGCAGCTTGGGCCTGCCTGACTGGTCTGGTCCTGGTACCTGAGTCCCAGGGCTGACTCCTGCCCAAGTGTTCACACTGTGCCTGAGGGTCCCATGGAGGCCATGGGGGTGGGCAACAGTGGCAGCACAGAGGTTGGGACCCCAGTTCCTATTTCAGTGCAGCAGCTTTGCTTTCCCCTGTCTTAACTATGAAGTGTGCAAGTAAGATTCTTATCACAGGGTTCTACAACTGAAAAAAGTTTGAAAGGCCCCTGGAGAGCAGGCTTTGGAGTAAGATAACCAGGATTCCTGTGTGACCCTGAGTTGGGCAGGGTAATGCTGCCTCCCTCTTAAGGATGAGGGGTGCTGAGGGTATACTGGGCTCCTACTCCCATTTTATGACCATCTGCAGGGCCCAGGCTCCACACCTCCCAGCCCAGTGTGTCTTGCACTAAGGAAAAGCAGCCAAGGAGGGCTTAAGGCCTTTCCACGCCTGTGCTCCAAGACACTGAACGGGCACCACATAGACTGCCAAGGTCACACAGGCACAAGAGGTGGGGGTGGAGGGTGGAGGAGTAAGTCATGCCCTCGCTTTGGACTGTTTACCTCTGAGACATAGGTTCTGGGTTATCTCAGCCCCAAGGACATGAGGGACACAAGCCAAGTTGGAGATAGTCCTAACAACTGGGTTGAATTCCCCCGAGGATTTGCACCTTCTCCACCCTGCCCTGGAATGCTTTGAATTATGGCTTTATATGGAAGACATAGATTTATGTAAAGGATAAATTAGAACTGAGCTCTATAAGACACGGAAGGTGGCCAATTCCAGGGTAGGGACAGAGGACAGGGGCACTCACAACAATCCGGGTCCTGTTGTTCACCAGCTTGGCAATATGCTCATCCACCTTCTTCTGCTCCTGCTTCAGGTCAGAGATGAGGGCTGCAAGCTCCTCCTGGAGGCAACATGCCATGGCCCTGTTAGTGGCTGACCCCTTCACTCTCGGCTTTTTGGGGTCAGCCCTGGGTCTCACCCTTATAGGGAGCCTCCCAATGGCCACTAGCACTCTCAGTGGAACCAGGCTAGGGACCAGAGCTACCCAGGTGCCCTTGATCTCAAAACAGTAACGATTGTTCAAGAATATTTTACACTGATGGTAGAAACTGACAATACAGAAGAGGATCTCCATTTCATCCCCTCCAAGACATGGAAGGAGGTGCTAAATGTTACAGCCACCTAGAAGTCACCACTCAACATCCAAGAGGGGTGATTACCAGTCTAAAGCCAATACTCCCTGCATGGAAGGATGCCCATAGGGTACCCACCAGGTAAATTCTCCAGTCACCAGGAGGTCCAAAAATAGTGGGCATTTGATCAAGAGTTATCACACAAAGGCTGTCCCCAAGTGAGGCCAGTGGTACATGTGGTGTCCCAGGTTATACCTGGTGAGTCCCCACACCCTATAAAAACCTGAATCCATCCCTGGCATACTTGGGCCCAGCCTAGATTTGGGGCCTTCCAAGGATGAAGTAAACTCACTTCTCCTGGGCTTTTCTGGCCCCAAATCTGACCTAGCCTTAGGGTCCAAGCAGGACCACTTAGACCGCCATCTGGCTGTACTATTTGACTGGGGCCCTGCTGGTTCATGTCCATGGAGTATACAGACTCTGGCTTAGATAGTTCCCAAGCAGAAGTCAGCTGCAAGAGCCTTTCAGGAAGGGTGCTGGGTAAAGGATAAAGCCAGTGGGATAAATGGACACACAGTCCTTGCTCTGGATAAGGAGGCATCAGATCTCACAGCAGCCCAAGAAAGGCATTCCAATTGTAATCCTCCTGAGGCAGACAGACATGGGGTTAGTTTATTCTCGGCAACTGGGCCATAGTGACAGGAAACAGAATTATGAAATTAAAGTATCACAAGATCTTAATACCTGATAAAGGAACATAATTTAGTCATATCACACAGAAGAGTCTTGGGATCACAGAAAACCATGTCCAAAACCAGACCTGCACGGGCCCCAGCTCCTAGTCATAAATAATGAGTAAGCTCCCAGGTGTTTCCTTCTCTGTAGGCATACGTCTGCCAATCAAATGTGGGGTCAATTTCATTGTACTGCAATTGGGCTTCCTCCTTCCACGCTCCCCTAAAACTACTCTTTCCAAGGTAATTGATTCTTACTGCTAAAGATGACGGACTCTTCAGTCCTCAGCAGACACTTCATACATGTTATCTTGTTGTTAAAATGCTCTGCTCCTCGAATTCCAGGAGGCCATATTCAGCCAGTGTCCCTGCTCCTTTTGTTGATTCTTTATATCCCCAAATCTTAAACCCTGGTGCTCCTTGGGGCATTAGCAATGTCTTCCGTATGCAAAATCTTCTGGTGTACATTCTCCACTCCTGTGGCTTCAGTCACTACCCAAATGTAGATTACTCCCAATCTCTTATCCCCAGCCATACTCTCCCCAAAAGGGATGGGACTGCACCACAACCCTGCTTAAAACCCTTCATTGTCCACTCCCCCCCCTCAACCACCACCACCATGGTTCTCTGAATAAACTACAAATCCCATCATGTGTTACACAGGCCTTTCCATGAACCAGCCCCTGCTTACCTCACCTACCCCATCTTGCTCCCAACTTACTCTCCCTTGAACTTAATGAAACGACATAAATCCTCAAATGTGCCATGCTGTTTGTCTCCTGGAATTTTGCATGTGCTGTCCTTATACTTGGAATGCTTTTGCTCCTTTCTTTTCCTATCAAGTCCTCCTTGTGCTTCAAGTCTTAGCTTAGCAGTCCACTTTCTCCAGGAAGCCTTCCCTGACCATCTGAGACCAGGCAGGAGCCATGTTTCAGGTAGTCTCACCAATACACGTATTTAACTTTGACAGCAGTACCCACACATGAAGCACTCTGTCATACCCAGATGGTGAGCTCCCCCAGGGTAGGTGAACCTCTCGCCCACTACTCTACCATGAGCACTAGCACAGCACCTAGCACAGATTAGATGCCCGGTAAATGTCTGTGGGTAGGAGGTGCTGGTCAACAGGCTGACTGATTGTGTGCATGTTTCCTACTTGTCTCCCTGGGTTGAAGGAGCAAAGAAATGCTGCCCAGAGCTCTCAGCCAGGAAACCCCTGGACCAGCTTACAGGGGTCCCTCTGCCTGCAGCTCTGGACGCTCTTCCTTTTCCTGGTCCCCTCACCTGTATTTTGTCATTCCTCACCTTTATGCCCCATTCCCCTGAAACACCAGGCCAGGCCCTATAGCAGTTCACTACCAAGAGCCCTCCCTGACCTTTCCTGATCTGTTGACAGTGGATAGAAAACTGGCCTTGGTTTGAGTCCTAGCTGTACCACTGACAAGCTGTCAACTTTGGATAAGACCCTTACCTTCTCTGAGCCTCACTTTCCTCATTTGTAAAATACAGTAACAACGCCACCCTTCATAAACCTTAGATCCACTCAACATGCTAACCAAAGATAGTATCACTGTTGTTATTCTCTAAAATGATGATATGCTAGGCCTGAGGCAAAGGTCCAGGAGGGCAGCAATCCGTTGATTCTACAAATACGTTTTGAGCATTCAGTGTGTGACAGGCACAGAAATACCCCAGGAGACAAAACACAGTACCCGCCCTCGTCTGAGAGTGCAGTCCTGGGAGCACTCAGGAAACGAAGGAGGGCTACACAGTAAACTAAAGCAGGGACAGGGCTGGCGGGAACTCGAGGCCCAGCCCGGGACCCCTCTGTGCCAGGCGATGGCGCCAAAGAGCGCAGCGCTGGGCGCCCTGAATCCCCGGGGGTGGCGGGCTCCCCTCCCCTCAGCAGCCTCCCTGCCCACCTTCATGCGGCTGTAGACAGTGGAGACGGGCGTGACTCGATGGTGCTGGTGGGAGCCCAGTAGGCCGCAGAGGCCGCAGATTAGCTCCTGGTCCTTCTCGCAGAAGAGGCTGAGAGGGTTCCGGTGGTGCGCGCAGACTTTGGGCTCTGGGTCCCCCGGAAGCCGCAGTGCTTCGATCACACGGGTCAGGGAGACGTTGGGCGGGGAACTGCTGCCATCTACCTTTTGCCGGCACACGGGGCAGCGCAGCTCCGAGTCCAGGTGGCAGGACAGGGACACCAGGCAGCCTTTGCAGTAGGAGTGGCCGCACTGCAGCATTAGGGGCTCCTTGAAGACCTCCAGACAGATGGGGCACAGAAGGCTGTCCTCCAGGTCTGGCAGGCTCACCCGCCACGCCATCCACGGTGCCTGCTGCAACACAGGGTGCCCTTCCGAGCCTCCTGCTCCACTCCCTCTGCTCCCAAGGACCTAGACAGGGCGGCTGGAAATACAACGGCTTCATAGATTCCAATCCTGGATTCCAGTCCTGACCCCTTATGACCTTGAATCTATTTCCCATCTTTAAAACAAAGAGCTTAAATGAAAAAAAAAAAGTCACTTAGAGATACATGATTCTACATTTTTTTACTCAGATTTGGAGGTAAACATGAAAGGGGCCGTCTGCAGGGTTATTTAGAGTGACACAAATAATGGAAGCTCAAGCTACAGCAGATGTCCTGACCTAGAACTAGACAAGCAAAGTTCCTTCCCACCTTCTGGGTCAGGGTGCAAACTGGCCAGCAACCGTTGGAAACATAGTTGTAATAGAGATTCCTGAGTCACCCTTTCACACAACTCCAGTGACACCCAGAAATCTTTATCTACAATAGACACTTCCAGGTCATTCCAAAGCAGAGAGTTCTGTCTCAGAACACTTTCTGGAGAGTCAGAGACATAGGAGAGCTGTATCTTAATCTCCCACCCCATTCCTTTGTAAAAACCGATCAGCTCTGAAAGAGGAGAAGCACCAAGCTAAAGTCAGCAGCAGACCCAGCAAGAACCCCTGCATGGAACTACCTGGCTTCTCAGGATCCTCTGAGCCTCCTACCGGAGCCTCCAACCAGCATCACTGACCCAAGTGCCTTGGCCTCTTCTCTGCAGGGTGGGATAGCAGTAGCAGAGACCTGAGGATTGCAGCTGGATGCCTGTTCCACCACCTAGTCTCTGCCTCTTTTCTCCTCCCCTTTCCCAGCAACACCCCCATATCCTCAAGGTCACCCAGAATCAGGTGGAAACTGGGGAGGCAGCCTCTGCTGGGCCAGTTCTGATAACTATAACATTTAGGTGCTTGCTTTGGCCAGGAAAGGGGAAAGGGTGGAGACAGAGAGACTGGGCACCCATTCACACCATACAGACTCCAAGTGGCAATGGATCTGTACTCTGGCACAATCTTTCTGAATCTCTCTCTCTTTTTAAAAGATATTTTTATTTTCTTATGTAGATTTTTAGATTGTGATATAACCTCTAAAAAGTACACAAATCTTAACTACACACTTGATGTACACTTCATAGATGTATACTCACTCTCAAGATCAAGATACAGAACATTTCCAGTGCCCAGAAGCCTCCCTCATGCTGCCCCCCAGTCAGAACATCTAACAAGAATAGCTACTATCATGACTCACATTATCATAGATTAATGCAGTCTGGTTTTGAATTTCAAATGAACAGAATCAAACAGTATGTACTCTTTTGTGCCCAACTTCTTTATTCAGTATTAATGCATTAGGAACTTTTTTATATGAAGTCTTTCATAGGTTTAGAAGTTCAAAGACATTTTGCTATACAGTTAATAATATACTATAATGCTGTATATATAATATACAGGTCATAATGTACTATATATATCCTGGGGGTGTGCAGGGAAATTATTGATTGATTAGAAAGCACAGGGTGGGAGAGGCTTTCCTGGGGTGTTAAGAAACAAGGAGCTCTGGAACAGCAGGCCACAACCCCCACAGGCCTGAGCACCTATGTCTGCAGTAAGGGAGGTCTCCACCCCAGTGACAAACAAGACAAAGATCTAATATAGGCAGGTAGAAAGCTAATCTTATCTGTTAATGCAAGAAATATTTATTGAGAACCTGCTATATGTCAAGCAGTGAACTGGGTATTAGGAATATATTAAGAATAAAACAAGGTTTCCATCCTTTTGGAGTTTATGATGTATGGGGGTAGGAGTGCTAAGGTCACACATAAATAAATAATATAATAGTGTTAAATGTAATGTAGGAAGTAAACAGTGTGGTGAGAAGGCTGGGGTGATGGGCTCTGTGAGGTACACTTTAGCTATGGGCAGGGCAGTGTCTTTGAAGAGAGATGGTTGCGCTGAGACCTGAAGGATACACAGGAGACAGTCACCTGAAAGGATATAGAGGGGTAGACCAAGCAATGGGTCAGCAAGTGCAAAGGCCCTGAGGCTGGAAAGCACTCATTATCTGTGAGATAGATTAGAGAGGAGACCTGTGTAGCTGGAATGTATAATAGTAAGGGAGAGGGAACATCAGAAGATGAGGTCAGAGAGGCTGGCAAGGAGGGCTCTGTAGAGTAGGGCAAAGGTTTGGATTGCATTTCAAGGGCAGTGGGAGCTATTGGAGAGTTTTAAGGCAAGGGAATATACCATCTGATTTATATTTTCAAAAGATTATTCTGACTGCTGTGTAGATAATGGATAACAATAGCTCAAGCAGCTGGGTGGATAGATGGTGAAGCTGATGATACACAGAGAACATTGAGGTGAACAAAGAAGAACGAGGATCCAGAGTCAGATGCCTGAGGACATTCAGGTGGAGGAACTGAGTAGTCCAACTGTCTGCAGACTTCAGCAAACAACAGAATCACCTGTAGGGCTCATTAAAAAAAAAATGTATAGGCACTGACCCCAGAGTTTCTGATTTGGAAGTAAGGGAATGGGTGGAAGAATTTGCATTTATAAAAGTACTAATGCTGCTTGTCTGGGGACTGACTACTCTTTCAAACCACTGAAAGAGGCAACTGGACACAGGCACCCAGAGCTCTGGCACTTGGGAGGCTCTAGGCTGGCCAGGTATATACCACCTATTTATATCACATATTTAAACCTGTGGGGATGGTTGGAATCTCTCAGGGACTGAAAATAGAGAAGGACAAGGGCCTAAAGATGGTCCTGAGCTGGCTAACATTTAGAGGTCAGGCAATGGGGCATGACTGAGAAGGGACAGCAAATGAGATAGGAGGAATATCAGGAGAGGGTGGTGACTAGGAAGCTATGGGAGGCAGAATGGCCCCCAAAGATGTCCATGCCCTAATTCTCAGATTCTGTTAATGTTACTTTATATGGCAAAAGGGACTTTGAATATGTAGTGATGATCATCATAGACCTGAATTATCTGGGTGGGTCCAATTTAATCACATGACCCTTTAACATCTGAGAACTTTCCCTGGCTGGAATCAGAGAGATGCTACAGAAGAGGAAGCAAGAGGATTCCAAGCCTAAGAAGGATTCGGCATGCTGTTGCTGACTCTGAAATGGTGGGGCCCATGTGCAAGGATAGGAGAGAGGTCTCTAAGAGCTCAGGGTGGTCCCCTGACTGACAGCCAGCAAGGGACATGAGGACCTCAGGCTTAGAGCTTCAAGGATGTGGATTTGCCAACAACCCGAATGAGCTTTGAAGTGGATTTTACCCCAAAGCCTCCAGTCAGGCTGATGCTTTAGTTTTAGCCCAACAAGATCAATGTCACTTGTAACTTACAAAGGTGTTGCTTTAAACAGCTAAGTTTGTGGTAATCTGTTGTGACAGTGATAGAAAACCAATACAGAAGCCAAAAGAAAAGAGCATTTAAAGGTTGGAGAGGCCAACTTCGTCAAATGCTGACAAGAGTCCAATAATCTGAGGACAAAGAGGTGTGTCTGATGGATTTGGCAACAAAAGCAGTCTTCGTGGCGCGGAGCAGGGGAAAGTGGTCTATTAACCCATTTCCTGTTTAGGAAAAAAGTGCGGCTCACTTCCATGTTCATTTAATTATACATAAACACGCTCTTTGAGGCTGAAGCAAATCTGGTTTTCAATGTGAAAATAACATATAAAAACTGTTCTTGAAGTTATTTCCAAACAGAGTTTGGCTCTAATCCTAATGTAACAGAAACGTATATGATGATCAGTATTTAATTTTATTTCACCTGTAGGAATGCTACGTTTTCTAGGATTTGACCTTTTCAGTGATCAGCAATTACTATATTTTGTAAATGGAAATACTACTACTGGAAACAGAATGCTATAAATAGAATGCTGTCATTTGTTTCCAAAGACTGTCAGTATACTACTAGAACAATGCAAAAATAATAATAAAAATGAGATATTTCATGGCAAATTTTGGGGGGTAAGGTTAGGACTGTAATTTGCAAGTTATCTTGGGATAAACGCTGCAGCCGCAAGCGCCACCGCAAGTGTTCTTGGGGCAAGGGGGGAAATAGGTTAAAGCAGGTTGAAAAGAAAATGGAGGGGGAGGAAGGGGAGACAAAGTAGATGAAAAAGCCATTGCATCAACTCTTTTGAGAAGTTTTTCTGTGAAGAGTAGGAGTGAGACCACTGACAACAGAAGGGAGATGTGGGACAAAGGGGGGTCTGTTTATTTTATGGTAGGAGATTTTCGTGTACATATAAGATGAAGGCAATGATCCAGCAGTCAAAGCAAGGTTGGTGCAGGAGAGAGGGGATACTCAAAGTCCTTGAGCAGGCGAGAGTACGAGGACCCAGAGAACAAGCTGGAAGGGCTGGGGTCCAGGGCCATTCTTCCTTTGCACTACAGGGCAGGCTCAGGGTGCAGCCGATTTTGTGAATTTGCTGATGGGAAAGGGAGAGACCACCTTGCTTTCTCAGGAACTAGGCAGTTTGACTTTAAAGTCCTGTCCCAGACTAAACTTCTAAAAGCAAAGGAGAATGAAGGAAGGTAGAGATCACCCACTGCTGTTGGGCCAGACCCTTCCAGCAGCGGCCCGGTTCTGGGGACTCTTCCTCACCTGCGACCTCCGGCCATGGGCCCCACTGCGTGCCCCTGCCTCCCATCACCTGCCCTGCAGCTAGCCCTCACCCCCACCTGGGTGTCGGTCCCCACGCCTTCCTACGTGCCCCACCCCACGCTGCACCACGTTCTGCGCGTCCCCGCCACGCGCCCCATCATGCACCGCACGCCCTTGTCACGTGCCCTGCCGCCTTCTGTGGGTTCTGAGGCGGTTGGCTGCGGTTGGGACAAAGGAATGAATGTCTCCTCGCGGCGACTGAACGAAATGCCGCACGAGGCGGATGGGCGGGTAAAAGGGCGCAGTGAGGTTGCAGCCTTCAGGAATGCCCTGGAGTTCCTGGCAGGGGGCTGGCGGTGGGGCCGAGGGTTCATCTGCCGGACATGGTGGGGAGCGCTCACACCCCGGGAGTCTGACGAGGAGATGGCGCCCCCGGCCAGGCGCTGGCTAAGTCAGGTCCCGGGGTGCCTGAGTTGGGGTGCAATTTGAGGACTCTAAGGTCTTGTGTTTCATTCCCTGCAAGTCTCCGTACCAAAAATTAAGTCAGTGGATGCTGGACATTTCCGGGGACCGGGGTGTGCTGAAGGATGTTGTTCGAGAGGGTGCTGGCGACCTGGTGACACCAGATGCTTCTGTGCTAGGTATTGTCCACGGGTTCTGGGGAAGGTGGCGATGCGAGAGGACTGGTGGTTAACAGAAGCAGCAAGCATGTCACTGCACTTTACTTTGCGGGAGAGGAGAGGCTATGTTTTAAAGTAAACTAGCATTTTTATCAGTAGAACATGCTTTGTTAGAATTGGGATTTTAAGGGAAAGCTAGGGGACCCGTATCCCCTGTGTATGACCCGGTTGTGAGAAAAACTCCGAGGTCCACCAGCCAAGTTCCTAAACCTCAGAGCCAAAGAGCAGGCATCCAAACGTTAAGCAAAGATTTGTTCCTATCAGGGTGTGGAGCAGTCGAAGCACATCTAATTCCATTGTTTTTGTGTGATAATTAAAAAGGTGTGATGTTATAGAGGTGAAGGTATTCTTGGTTCATTTTTCTCACCCTATGTCTGTTTCCTGTAACCTAGTGAAATATTCTGGATATCTGGAGCACATGGACAAGCCTTTTGATTCTAATTGCTTTAGGAAAACTCCTCGGCTAATGAAACTTGGAGAGGGTAAGTTCAGATTAGGAGCTGGAAAAGAAAGGATTGTTTGGGGGAATTGATGAGGAGCAGTGCCCTAAGACTGGAAAATTGTCCAGAGCACAGAGTCTTTGAGTCAGTTTTTCTGAGGCTGGGATTTGCTAAAGCAGGCATGTTCTCTCCCACGTTTGCCCTTGACACCTAGGTACTTGGGAGATGTCCTACGTGGCCGGGCTATCTTTCCATCCTGACTTAAGTATTGGGCATTGTGTTTCATTTGTTCGTTGATTAACTAAACATCTATTGAATGCTTACTACCCACAATGCATGGTGTAAAGAGAAGATCAACCCAGATGATTAGAACATGTTGGCCAGTGTGGTGGCGAGATTGGCCCACGTTCGGACAACTAACCTGGTACAATCAGATAAATTCCTGGGAGGTGTAAGCAGTGTTATATGTAGTAGTACTTAATGACAGCACCATTAATTCCAGCTGGGAAGATAAAGGAAGGCTTCATGGAAGAAGGGGCCTGTGAAACAAGCCCTAAAATTTGAATAAGGTCTCAGTCAGTGTAGAAGCTGGGCATAGGGTGAGGAGGAGGATGTTGCAGGAAGAAAGAACTGTATGGACAGAAATATAGAAGCCAGAATGCTGCAGAGCCTAGAGAAGTTAAGAGTTGGCAGTGGTGGTGGCAGTGGGAAACAAGGCTGAAAAGTGAATTGGGATCACAGTGCTGAAGGCTGGGAATATCATGTGGAAAGATTTGGATGTGAAGGAGGAGGAAATGGATAGCATTGGAACAGGATACTGGGCACACTTCAACCAAGTTCTTTATCCCTTCTTTCAGATATTACACTTTGGGGCATGGAGCTGGGCCTTCTGAGCATGCGGAGGGGAGAGCTGGCCAGGTTTCTGTTCAAACCAACCTATGCCTATGGAACACTGGGCTGTCCCCCCTTGATCCCCCCAAATACCACTGTTCTGTTCGAAATTGAGCTGCTTGACTTCCTGGATTCGGCTGAGTCAGACAAGTTTTGTGCCCTTTCAGCTGTAAGTTCTAGAGCACAGGTGTCAGCACTACATAGTGAGAGGGTCGGTTTTGGTTTTTTGGTAATTTTCCTGCCCTGATGATGATCCTCTGACTCAGGTCCACCCCGGGGCTTCTGTGTGGTGGTGGCAGCCTTCCTCCATTTCCTAGTGTAGTCCATCTTCATAATGGCTCTTGTGTGTGGGTAACTGTGCTAGGCCAAGCTCAGGCCATGGTTTTGTTATGGACCAGCAGTTTGAGCTGATCTTTCAGTGATCTTTTGCCTACTTCTCCCTGCAAGGCAATGAACATTTGCTTCTCAACATTAAATTTGGTTTCCAGCAAGTCAAGCATTGGTAGTTCATCACTAGGGTGACCAAATAATTTGTTCTCCAGCCCAGGACACTTGAGAGTGAAAGGGACTGTTACCTAGATGGGATACGAGGACATCAGATGTAAATTGGGATAATCCCAAGCAAATCGAGACATATGGCCTCTCTCCTCATAATTCAAATGTTGCTATTTCTTTGTTGCTTTTACTTAACCCATCCCATAGAGATAGAGCATCTGATCTCATCAGCAGTCACATGCATTCTTTGTCATGCTGTCTCACACTGATCTGCATATGTTCACCCCATGTTTACATCTTATGATGTCTCCCAGCTAAACTGATAGCACCCCAAGTAAGGGATCTTACCTTGTTTCATCTTTACATAAAATAGAGGTTCTTGCAGATTCTGGGTCCTATCACTGCTGCAGTGATTTAGAATTTCTGGGAGTGTGACTAGAATATCTCTATTTAAAAAGAGGCTCTTTGGGTAATTCTGGTATGTACCCAAGGTAGTGTAGTGTGGCCACAAAGACCAGTAAGGCCCTGGGCAGACCAAGACCTGTTAAATGACTGGTAGATTAATGGTTGATGTGAGCCCTGATTTCTGGGCTTAATTAAGTTCTATCAGTTTCTAATTCCATAGGAAACTGCTGCTTTAGGAAGCATCTCTGGGAGGACTGCAGAAGTAGACCTCCTGTGGGTGCTAGTGTGTAAAGGAGGGGCAGTGATAACACCAACCTGCCATGGCTTCGCTAGAGAGTCGCAGAGATGATGTCTGCAGAGGCAGCTAGTAATTAGCACACATGCAACAGTAAACAAAAGTTGGTAATTCGAAGGAGAGGAACTAGTGGCTGTAATTGCACTTGCGACCTGGCTTTCAGTTTCCTTGCTGGTGTCCTTGTCTTTGATCTTCAGGAGCAACAAGACCAGTTTCCACTTCAGAAGGTTCTAAAGGTGACAGCTACTGAACGGGAGTTTGGCAACTACCTTTTCCGCCAAAATCGCTTCTATGATGCCAAAGTGAGATACAAACGGGTAAGGATGCTTTAGAATTATGTTTAGACCCTGAAAAGCGCCTTGTTTAAAAGGCATACACCTTGTCTTTTTCCCCACTCTGCATATGCAGACATTAAGAAAAGACCCATTAAACCTCTGTGCCAAACAGCTGATGACTGGAAGAGGGGACGGGATTTGTGGGGAGCCTGGTAATGTTGTGTGGTACTGGATGCTGGTTACGTGGGTGTTCAGGTTGTGAAAATCCATTAAGCTGTATACTTATTGTTGTACTTGGCTCCGTGTGTGTGTGTGTGTATATTTCAGTAAAAAGGTTTTTTAAAACTCTCATCTTAGTATTAGGTCTTTTAGTAACCGATTTTTCCACCCTTCTCTCTGTAAAATTTGTAGTCTTCATTTCCTGTCTAACCATGGAGATTCATCTAACTCTCTTGAATTGACTGTTTTCACCAAGCTTCTGATTGTAATTTGGCTTCTTGTGTAGGTTATGCTGACAAGAATTCACTGTGCTTTGTAACTCATTCAGCAAATACTATGAGTACTTTCTGTCTGTCAGACTCTGTGCCTTAGGTTCTAGACATAGGACAATTTAGAGTCGAGGGGTATTCCGATTTTATGTCTCATTTGCAAACTGAGCCTAAATCATTCAGGGTTTGTGTTCAGCTTCAAGCAACAGAATCCTGAAAAACAGGTCTGTAAGTAGACTAGAGATTTAATTTTTCCTCACATAAAAAGAGAGTTAGTCCAAGACTGGTTTAGCAGTTCCACGAAGCCACCAGAGATCCACATGCCTTCTTTCAGCTCAACTACCCTTAAGTGAGCCTTGTGCCCACCCCACCCCCAAGATGGCCATCCACCTTGTAGCATCACATGATCATCTGGGCAGGAAGCAGGGAGGGGAGAAGAGTCTGGTGTGTTTATGACTTCCCTTTATATTTCTTTGACCATGTTAAATGGGCACCCTTAGCTATACAGGAAGCTAGGAAATGAACTTTTTAAATTAGTACACTGCTGCTTTGAATGGAATAGCAGTGGTTAGGAGAAGAGGAAGGAAATAGATATTGGGGAAGCAGCTAACAGTATCTGCCACATTTGGTTTATATGAACATGCTTCAGAGTGAGAAACGGGAAGAACATGGAATGCTGACAAATCAGGTTCTTAAACTTGGAACATAAAGATTTTGACTCATGGTTAGGTTGAATCACGGATACTATTTGTAAAGTTTTTTTGAGAGATTGCTCACTTGAAAAAATTTTTTCCATAAAAATCATACCACTCCTTCCATCGTTTAGTCCTATTTCCTGGGTTTGATCCCCTGAGGCAGTCACTTTGTAGTTATGAGGTCTAACAGTTAAGTTCATGAACTCACCCAAGAAAATGTGCTACATACCTCATTGCTGAATATCACTATGATCACCCTCGAAGCCCTCCCCTTGGGAAGCTATGCATTGACTCCAGCGCCTAGTCCACCCTTCAAAGCAATTTTAGAACTCTTTTTCTGTAATGGCTGTCAGAGCTGTTGTCATATTACCTCTAATGTCCTGAATGTCATCAAAATGTCTTCCTTTCGGTATTTCCTTTATCTTCAGGTAAAGGAAAAAGTCACTGGGGGCCAACAGATGAGTAGATGAGATGTTCCAATGCAGTTATTTGTTTACTGGCTAACAAGTCCCTCACAGACAGGGCCATGTGAGCTAGTGCCTTGTCATGCTGCAAGAGCCATGAGTTGTTGGTGAAAAGGTCAGGTTGTTTTCATGTAACTCAGTGGTTCCCAACCTTTTTCCACTTGTGTACCCCTTTTAAACCCATTTCTATAAATTGTACCCCTTGTTTTTAAAACAGCTGTTTTTAAAAACTGACACTTTTGTTCAGTGCCTATCTTACTGTAAAATAGTGGAAATGAGGTAATAAGTTAGGAAACAAACATTACTACACTAAAAGTACAAACCACAGATTTAATTTTACAATATTCATAACACAGTTAAATATTAATGACGATCAAGTATTTAAACATTAAATTAAAAAACTACTTGGAAAGAATCACGATTAAAGACAACACATTTTTACTCAGTCAATAACTTAACTGATCAAACAGTCTGCTACAGATGTATGTGTATGTTTGGGGAAGTTCTAGAAACTCAAATGGATTGTTCTGAAACTGCATAAAGATTAGTAAAGAGCGGTTTGGGGGAAGGGTTCATAGCCACGCCCTCACCCACCATCATTTACTAATGTGATCTAATTTTGAACTGTCTCCATTAAGGGTGATTCAGACTTAACATTTATTGATCTGTAACTAATGTTTTCCATTTTTTACTTGTTTTTTTTCACCATTACTGATTATTTTTCACATATCTCTGAGTGACCCAGCACATACCCTCAGAGGTAACCATACCACCGCTTAGGAACCAAAGGTCTAACTTTTTCACACAGCCTTTTCAGCACTTCCAAATAGTAAACTTGGTTGACTGTTTTACTTGGTACAAATTCATAATGAACAAACCCTCTGATATCAAAAAAGGTTAGTAACATCATTTCGACTTTTGATTTGGACTGATGGAACTTTTTTGGTCGTGGAGAATTGGCTGACTTGAATTGTGCACTTTGACGCTTTATTTCAGGGTCATATTGGTACACCCATGTTTCATCACCAGTGATAACAAGGCCCAAAACATTGTCTTGCGTCTCCAAAAGGTCTTGGCAAACTTCAACTCTCCTTTGCTTTTGTTCATTGATGAGCTCCTTCAGGACCATTTTTGCACACACACACACACCTTTCTCATGTCAAGATTTTCAGTTAAGGATTTCCTGTTTCTCCATCAATGTTTACTTGGTCTGCTATGCTTCTCACTGTTAGCCAACAATTCTGACATACAATTCAATGAATTTTTGCATTGGTTTTGTCGCTTCTGCTCATTACTGGCCACCCTAACCTCTCTTCATCAGTGACTCCCCTCAGAAAAACATTTAATCCATTTGTACACTGCCGTTTTCTTCATGGCATTATCTCCATAAACCTGGACTAACATGTCCTTGATTTCACTTCCACTCTCGCCAGTTTTAACAAGAAATTTAATATTTGTTCCTTGCTCTAATTCAAATTCTGACATTCTCATGATGGCACACAAAAAACATGGAACAACAATAATGAACACCACTCAGCAAGACACTGCCACACATCGACACAAACACAGCTGTGAGACACAGATATACCAAGGTTATGACACCTTACCGAGTTGTTTGCACAGTGCTGCCAGTGTAAGCGCACAGTGGCAAGTTCATGAATTTAATTGTCAGACCTCTTCTGCTGTTTTTCTGATATTCTGCATTTATAAGTGACATGCTTTAGTTGCTCTGTGACACTTTTTTATTTCTCATAGAAAGTGAGGCTTTAGATCTCACTCATACTTCTTTTTGCTTTCTCAGTATTGTCATAATTTTAAAAATCAGTCTTCAGTTTTACATTCTTGAGATTATGTAATAATATACCTGCTAAGCCAAGCTCTTCACTATGCCTACTTTCCTTTCTGTGTAGCAGCCCCCTTTTCTCCTCAAATTTCTCCTTTTTTGCCTAGTTTTCTTTATGTCTATCACTGTTTCTTCCTAAACTTTCTCACAGCAATAGAAAGCCCCTTTCAACACTACCTTCCATGTGATCATGCCTCTCCTAGTCCAGCAGTTCCATACTGGGATGTCCCCATTGGCGCTCCGAGTCAGACTGAAGCTCTCTGGGCCTGCTCTTGTAACCATGGCTGTCCTGTGATTGTTTTGTGACTTTCCTGTTGTTTTTCTCAGTTTACTTTCTTATTTTGATGGAGCACATCCTTGCATGTCTGAAAATATTTTTATACTCTATACTTACTTCACACCTACATGTAGCATAACTGAGTATAGAATTCTAGTATGCAGAATTTAAGTCACCATCTCTCAGATTTGAAGAATATTGTTCTAGTTTTACAATCACTTAAGAAGTCTGATACCAGTTAGATTCCTATTCCTTTATATGTGACCCATTTTTTCTTATGAAGACTTAGGATCTTTTTTTCTCTGTTCTTAAATTTTACAGCAAGCTTGTTCAACTTACGGCCCTCAGGCCACGGACTGCATACAGCCAGTACGGCTTTGAGGGCAGCCCAACACAAATTCTTAAACTTTCTTAAAACATTATGAGATTTTTTTACAACCTTTTTCTTAACTCATCAGCTGTCATTAGTGTTAGTGTATTGTATGTGTGGCCCAAGACAATTCTTCTTCTTCCAGTGTGGCCCAGGGAAGCCAAAAGATTGGACACCCCTGTTTTGTAGTCATATGCCTATGTGGGTACGTATTTTTTAATTTGTTGTATTGAGCAGTTGGTATATCATTTCATTCAGGAAATTTGTTGTCAGCTCTGGGAAACTTTCCTGAGCTCTTGCTTTGATAATTTACTCTTGCTTCTGTCTTCTCTCTTTTTCTGAAACTTCTTGTTAATTGACAGTCAGGTCTTTGGAATTGAGCTTCTACGTTTCCTTTTTTTTTCCTCCTCCCAGTTTTCATCTTTTCTCCTTTTTGTTTCACTATGTGGGAACTTGCTTTGATTTTATTTGTCATCTCTTCTAATGAATTAGAACAAAGAGCTCTTTGTTCTGCTTCCCTTTCCAGCATTCTGTTCTTCTTTCAGACATATATTATCTTTTTTAATCTCTTTAGACTATTTATTATAATTTTTAAGTTTTCTTCTGCATTTTTTTTAAAAATCTCAATTCTTTTTCTGTTTGTTTGGTTTTCTGTCCATTTGAGACTGTGTCCATTTGCATTAGGTTCGCTGTAAGTCACATAGACTCATAATAAATGACCTGAAGATAGATATTTCTTACTCATGTGAAAGGCTTAATGTATGCAAACTAGGACTTGTTGGTAGCTGTGCTCCACAATGTTCTCAAGTACCCAGGCTTCTTCCATCTCACTGTCTACCTATTTGTAGGACGGGACTCTGGGCCTTGTGGTCCAGGATGGTGGCCTCTAATTTGTAGTCAGTGAGAGAAAAAGGAGGGCTGAGGGCATGTACCTATGACACTTGTACTGAATTATGATTTCCAGCACCTATTCTCCTGGCCATAACCAGTTAGCTATAAGGAAGGCCATCAAATAACACTATTCTATAGTTCATGTTCCCAGCAAAAAATCCCATTACTGTGGAAGAAAGGGGAACAGCTACTGGGAGACGAGAGCCCCCTTCTCCCACAGAGGCTTTCCCAAAATGTCTAACGATCTTTGGCTGTCCATTAGGATTTAAGAGAGGCATCAAATGCTGATTGGACTTCTTCTGTCTGATGTATTTCACTTAGCACAGTGGTTCTCAACCTTCCTAATGCCACAACCCTTTAATACAGCTCCTCATGTTGTCGTGACCCCCATACAATGATTTTCGTTGCTACTTCATAACTGTCATTTTGCTACTGTTATTAATCGTAATGTAAATATCTGATAATTGTTTTCCGATGGTCTTAGGCGACCCCTGTGAAAGGGTCATTCGACCCCCAAAGTCGCGACCCACAGGTTGAGAACTGCTGACTTAGCATAATAATCTCAAGATACCTCCATGATTTCACTCAGATGTGGGATATAAAACTGAGAGCAACAAACAAGACAAGCAAATAACTCATTGATACAGCAGTTTAATGGTTATCAGAGGGAAAGAGGGCAGAGGGATTGAGGAGAATAAAGGGTGTCCAATAATGGGGTAAAGGAGATTTGACTCTGGGCAGTGAGCACACAATGCAGAATACAGATGACGTATAGAATTGTACTCTTGAAACCTTTATAATTTCATTAACCAATGTCACTCCAGTAAATTCCATTTAAAAATACACACAGAGAGAGAGAGAGAGAGAGAGAGAGAGAGAGAGAGAGAGAGAGAAACTGAAAACTCCCAAGTGCTTGGTGGACAGATTGCATTGCAATCACATGGGCTCCCACATGTCAGTGTGCAGATGTTTCCTCTGGGGCCATTCAGTTCTTTATCTCCTGCACAGTATAAATGCCTAGGTACCAGTGTCCAGGGAAAGAGGACAAAGGGTCTCACTGGCTATTATTGAGACTGTCCTCTAATACTCTTATTATCAGTATATCTTCCTCCTGACCTCTGTCTGCTGTCCCTGAATTGAGAGCCTCTTTAGTCCCATTTCTCTGGAAAATAGAGACTCCTGATTATTGAGATGTGGGAAGGGGTAGGCATCTGGACCCATAGGGACAAGGACAGAATGGGAGGGAAAGTTCAACCTGTCTTCCTTAACCCAGCCCCACTTCTATACTCTGATTCCTAGTTCTGCTGGTTCCCAGGTCTCTCTGGGCTCTGAGCTGCAGACTAGCCTGTTGTGTCACTCCTCTCTGTCAAGGTGGTCCTGACCCTTCCATCCACTCTGTCACATTGAGTTTGTTACTGATCGTTTTCCTGTTCTTTGTTCTTGTTGAACTTTGACTTTTAGAGCAAGAGAGAATAGAGCAGAGGTGTCCAACCTTTGGGCTTCCCTGGGCCACATAGGAAAAAGAATTGTCTTGGGCCACACATAAAATAACACTAACCCTAATGATAGCTGATTAGCTATAAAAAAGATCCATGCATAATTTTTAAAATGTTTTAAGAACGTTCACAAATTTGTATTGGGCTGCATTCAAAGCCATCCTGGGCTGCATATGGCTTACAGGCCAGAGTCTGGACAAGTAGAGGCTGTGTGTGAACTTAGCCTTGCTCAGCCAGAAGCTTTGCCTGCCTGTTTCTGTTAGAAATGTCCTCAGTCTTTAGAGGAACAGATTGGCATTTATTGAATACCACTGCGTTTCCAACCTTGCACAGCCTTGTGTGGGACATAGAAATATCAGGTGAGGTTTTTACTCTCAAAGAATTGTTATCTAGCTGTAGTATTTAATACTCTACCTTTTCAGAGAAGAGGAAGATGTTTGTAGGCTAGAACATCTGGTAGTGGCTTCTTGGAGGAACTAACACTTTAGCTGAGTCTAGAGGGATGAAATGGTAGAGAAATAGAAGAGGAGAGACTAACTCTGAGCAGGAGAAAAGAATGAACAAAGGTATAGAAGTGAACAGAGCCTATTTAGGGGGCCGTTGGTGGATACTTAGTCTAAAATACAGGCTGTGTTTGAAGACTAGCAGGGAAATAGAGATGAGATCATCAGATTCGGCAAGATGCTTCAACGAGTATAGATGGATTTGGACTTGAGGAGGAGGCTAGAAGGGAACCACTGGGGGAAAGTGAGTTTATAAAAGTAACACTTTGGGGGAGATGCAGTAGTTAGTAGTAGCAAACAGGTAGTGGTGTGCTAGAGCTCCAATTGTAAAAATTTCAGGCATTTTTGCAAGCTGGTTAATGTTACTTCGCTAGCTTGAAATCAGCCATGGGAGGAATAATTACACCGCAGGAATAGGCCAACACTAGAGGGCTCCTCCTCCCACATGAGCTGGTTGTTAAACACTTAAACAGCACCCCACTATGTGCAGCACATGATGAATGGACAGGCTTTCGAATACCTGTTCCATATTACAGCTCTACTAGGTATGTTGCAGCTTGCCATCCTGTTACAGGGATGCAGGGATGTGTTTTAGAAGGTGTGAGTTGTACAAATAGATGAAAAGTTCTGGAAATACTTTCAAAAAATGAACAATTAGATTTGAAGTTTTATATATATATGTCAGTGATGAAGGAAACAAAGGATGACATCACTTCAAGCTTTCTGGTCTAGGAAATACTTAAAACAGGAATAACTGGGAAAGAACAGGTGAACTTCAGTTGTGATCACTAATGAGAATAGCCAGGTAGAGATGGCCTATAGAAGACTGTTTGCAGGTGACAGATTGTTTCATGATTCTACTTAGGTATAGAACCAGAGTTTGAGTGAGAGATCCAGGTTGGTGATACAAGACCTGAATCAGTTTAGAAGGTGTGAGGGCAGTGGACAGAAGCTTGTGTAATGAATGCCCAGGACTCCAGAGAAAAGGGAAGACAGAGGGAGCCTCATGACTTACTGCCTAAAATACCATCTTCTCTGATATGTTTTCCACTTCTTCCACTCTGCCGGCATGTTCTAATGGAGTTTTCTCTGTTAGTTGTACTGATGCTGTTCAGGTTTTGCCTTCATCACTTCTTTTTCTTACTGTTGTTGAGATACAATTTACACACCATTCAGTTCACACTTTTAAAGTGTATATGGCTCAGTGCTTTTTAATATATACACAAGGTTGTGCAACTACCACCACTATATAATCCCAAAAAGAAATCCCATACCTGTTAGCAGCTACCATTCCCCCCACCTCCCTTGGTAACCCCTATTTTATTTTCTGTTTCTATGGATTTTCCTATTCTGGATATTACATGTGAACAGAATCATTAAAAAGGTGGTCCTTTGTGTCTGACTTTTTTCACTTAGCAAAATGTTTTCAGGAGTCATCTGTGTTGTAGCATTTATTAGTACTTCATTCCTTTTTAAAAAAATACTTCATTTTTAAACTGTGGTAAAATAGGCACATTTTATTATTTTAATGAATTTTCCATTTTAATTTTTTAGGTGTACAATCCAATAGCATTAAGTACATTTACAAAGTTGTACAACCATTACTATTACCCACTTCCAAAACTTTTTCATCATCCTAAATGGAAATTCTTTTATTAAATAGTTCCTCCATCCTCCCAGCCCCTGGCAATTTCTATTCTACTTTCTGTCTCTATGAACTTGCCTGTTATGGATACTCATAAGTGGAATCATCCAGTATTTCTCCTTTTGTGACTGGCTTCTTTCACTTAGCATGATGTTTTTAAGGTTCATCCATGTTGTAGCATACACCAAACTTTATTCCGTTTTTTTTTTTGCATGACAAAGACTCTTTCCTTTTAAATGATTATCAGTACATCAAGTAATAACATATAACAAGTTCTTGAATTCTATCTAGTGATTTTGATTAAGAGATATTGAAAGCAGCCCAAACAATTATATTGTTCTAACCCTTAGCCGGAAATGACTACTACTGCTTTATATAGGCTACAAATAACTCTACTACTTTTCCATAGATAAAGCCCCTGACTTTCAAGAAAGCTTTGGTGATGGGGGTGACATTTAATTCCTCTTTTTCTTTTTTTTTTTGCTTTTTGGCATGTGGGTAGCTCCCTGACTGGGAATCGAACCCAGGCCCCAGCGCTGACAGCGCCAGCACCGAAGCCTTAAGCCACTACACCATCAGGGAACTCCCCTCTTTTTCTTAAAGATATTGTTGTGTTGGGTTTTTTAACTATATCTAAGAAAGAAAAAGTCAGTATTGATATACTCATATATACATGTACATATCATTTGAGCTAAAAGGTATAGGAAAGCAGACAACATATACCCTTAAATTTCTAAGAAATACAAGGTAAAAAGATGAAATCTTTGCATAAGCTCTAAGTTTATACAAAGATGCTAGATTTGCTGTTCTCCAAAAAGTAAAAGAACCAACTATATAATAAACAGAAATAATTTAATGCCTTTCACAAGAACATAACTCAAGCTTTGCTAAAGCTTCGAATTCCACGGAGTCGCCCCCAAATGCCAATCCATTGAACAGGCACTTCTTTTCATATCCATTTATATGATAGTTTTCATGGATATATGGCCAGATGTCGCAAAGGCCAAGAGGTTATCCAGGACTTCATCCCTGTTCCGGAAAGAGGTCTGGAGGACGGTCATCTTCTCTTGGGTGTCCTTCTCCACTTTAGTGCTGCAACTGCTCTGGGATCCCAGAGCCGCACCTTCCTTGGCCTTGAACTCCTTCTCTCTCTGCAGAAGGTATTGTTCAATTTCAGCCTCTTCTTTTGCCTGCTTCAGCCTCCAAAGGTGTGGGTCTCAGACAGCTTCTGGGCCTGAAGCAGCTGCTGTCTGAATACCCTGCAGCTGACTGGCCATGGTGGCTACACAGATATCTTCCATTTTTAAGGCTGAATATTATATTCTCTTGTATGAATACTACTGCCTTTTGTTTGTATTCATCAGTTGGTAGATATTTGGGTTGTTTCCACTTTTTAGTTATTTGGTATGAACATTTGTATACAAGTTTTTGTGTAGACTTATATTTTCAGTTCTCTTGGTTATGTACCTAGGAGTGAAATTGCTGGGTCATATGGTAATTCTGTTTAACTTTTTGAAAAATTGCCTTCCTGTTTTCCATAGTAGCTGCAACATTTCACATTCCCACTAACAATACAGGGGTTTCTCACCAACACTTATTTTCCATTTTTAAAATTTATTATAGCCATCCTAGTGATATGAAGTGACATCTCATTGTGTTTTTGATTTACATTTCCCTAATAACTAATGATGTTAAACATCTTTTCATGTGCTTATTGGCCATTTGTATATCTTCTCTGGAGAAATGTCTATTCCAATCCTTTGCCCATTTTTAATTGGGTTGTGTTTTTATTGTTGAGTTGTAAAAGTTCTCTATATGACTTGGATACTAAACTTACATGAGATAGGATTTGCAGGTTTTTTTCCCAATCTTTGAGTTATAATTTCACTCTTTTTTTCAGGAATATATTATACAAATGTCTTTTTATTCAAAAATACAGAATAAATTATCTGCAGAGGCATTGATAGCAGAAAACCATTATATGCTGTCATCTTAAACCAGTAACTGATGATTATAGTGATTCTTTAAAACATCAGCCAGCTTCTCCTTCATTTTCTTCACTTTTTTGATAGTGTCCTTTAAAGCATAAAAGTTTTTAATTTTGATGAAGTCCAATTTAACTATTCTTTGGTTATTGTGCTTTTGGTGTCATATCTAAGAAACCATTTTCTAATCTAAAGTCACAAAGATTTACACCTATGTTTTCTTCTAAGACTCTTATAATTTAGCTGTTATATTTAGGTCTGTGATCTATTTTGAGTTAATTTTTGTAGATAGTGTGAGGTAGGGGTCCAACTTCATTCTTTTGCATGTTGATATCCAGTATACCAGTACCATTTATCAAAAGTTACTCTTATACTTGGAACCTATGTAATTTTTACTAGCCAATGTCATCCCAATACATTTAATAAAATAAAAGGGAGGGGAAGAAATAGGAAAAATAGAGAAAAACAAATAGAAAAATAAATTATACATATCACAGCGGAAAAATAAACTTCAGATCACAAAATGTAATGCCCTTATTAAACAGATGAGAAAGCAGAAGCTCCCCCCGACAAAAGGCTGCTCTTTTTCCATTTAATGTGTTGGTACCCTTATTGAAAATAAGCTGACTACAGATGTATAGGTTTGTTTCTGGACTTTCAGTCTTCATTGTCCATTCTATTCCATTGATCTCTATATGTCCTTATACTAGTACCACACTGGCTTAGCTCTTGTAGCTTTATAATGAGTTTTGAAATTAGAAAGTTTTGAGTCTGCCAGTTTCTCATTTTACTATTGTTTTTGCTTGATTGAGGGCCTCTCAAGTTTTCCTATGAATTTTCAGATCAGCTTGACCATTTCTGCAAAAAAAAAAAAAAAAAAAAAAAAAAAAAGGGCTATTGAAATTTTGGTATTTTTGCATTGAATCTGTAGATTAATTTGGGTAATATTGCCATCTTACCAACAGTAAGTCTTCTGATATATGAACATGAGATGTCTTACCATTTATTTAGGTCTTCCTTAACTTCTTCCAACAGTGTTTTGTAGTTTTCAGTGTACAAGTCTTGTACTTTAAATTTATTGCTACTTACTGTATTCTTTTTAATAATACAGTTATTATTGTTATTGTTACATTTATTGGGGTGACATTGGTTAGTAAAAATTACATAGGTTCCAGGTGTACAATTCTATAATATATTGTCTACGTGTTGCATTATGTGTTCATCACCCAGAGTCAGTTCTCTTTCCATCACCATGTATTTGAGTCCCCGTCCCTTCTCCCCCTCCTGCCTCCACACTTACCCTCAGGTAACTATTAAAGTACTAACTGTGTCCATGAGTTTTTGTTTCTTCATTGCTTTCAATTTTATGTTCCACATTTGAGTGGAATCATATAGTTCCCACTTTTTTCTGTTTAACTTATTTCACTTTGCATAATGATCTCAAGATTCATCCATGTTGTCATAAATGGCCCTATTTCATCTTTTCTTATAGCTGAGTAATATTCCATTGTGTAAATGTACCACAACTTCTTTATCCAGTCATCTGTCAGAGGACACTTTGGCTGTTTCCATAACTTGGCCACCATGAATACTGCTGCGATGAACATTGGGGTACATATATCTTTGCAGACTGACGTTTTCAAGTTTTTTGGGTAGATAACCGGAAAGGGGATTGCCAGGTCACATAGCATAGAGTTTTCTTAATTTCATTTTGGATTGTTTATTGCTAGAGTATAGAGATATAACTCACTCATATGTAGATCTTGTGTCTTGCAACATTGCTCAACTAATTTTTTAGCTCTAACAGTTTTTTGGTGGATTCTTAAGTTTTTCCATACATAATCTCTTAACTACTTGTCTTCCCTCTCCACAGGCCTTGCTGCTTCTACGCCGGCGATCAGCACCACCTGAAGAGCAGCACCTGGTAGAGGGCGCCAAGCTTCTCGTTCTCCTTAATCTGTCCTTTACGTACCTGAAGCTGGAGCGACCCGCCACAGCCCTCCGCTACGGAGAGCAGGCTCTGATCATTGACCAAAAGAATGCGAAAGCCCTTTTCCGATGTGGACAGGTGAGTTGGAGGACAGGACTTGGGAATGAACGCCTAAGAGAAGGTAACAATGGTGTTCAACTTGGTCACTGCAAAAAATGTTGTCTTTCCTAAGTATGCTTTTAAAATTCTTTAAATTTGACAGGCCTGTCTCCTCATGACTGAGTATCAGAAGGCCCGGGATTTTCTAGTTCGAGCCCAGAAGGAACAGCCCTTCAATCATGATATCAATAATGAGCTGAAGAAACTTGCCAGGTGAGACCTCTGCACTCCTGCAAGCAAAGGGATGTGTCATACTGCTGCAGGTCTGGTCTCTCCACCTGAGTATTTTGTCCAGCAAGTATTATGAGGCAGCGCCCCCTAGAGCTAGTTTTATGAAGTGCTTAGTACTCCTAAGCAGCTCCCTGTGGCGAAGTGGGACAGACCCCTAAAGTACACCTGTCTGGATAACTTCCCACCTTCCCTTTTCACTCCTCCCTCTGTAGATAAGCACTCCTAAAATGGAGGGCCAGTATAATTTTTTTAAAAGGGCTCCTTCTTCAGACACTCTTCCTACTTGCCCCCAGTGCTCTTCTCAACCGACGGCAGAAAGATGTCTTACCCTGGTTTGATCTTAAATTAATCTTTCAGGTCTGATTCACAACCATAGGGTGATTTTCTTGTTACCCAATTAATATCTAGTTATCCAGTTTTTCAGTAATGTAACTTCTTCTGATTATAGAAGTTACATGTTCATTAGAAAACTCTGAAAATATCAACAAAATATCAACATATAAATAGAAATCCCCCATAATTCCATCATCTTGTCATTGTTGGTGTTCTGTATTGATGAGATTATATACTTCTGTTAACATTGAACATTTAATCCAAATTACTTAAAGCTTTCTTGACATTAAAAAAGTTTGAAGTGTGTGCACCTCTTATATTTGGATCCAATTGTTGCAATTTTCTTTCTGATATTTATAAGTACCCTGTCAGGTTATATGTAGAAATTTGGACTCTAACCATTCTCTAGCAAGAATATCTCAGTATAGTTTAGAAGCCACTGAGTGTGAGGTGTCCCTTGGCAAGACTCAGCCTGACAGCCTCATTAACAGTTACTCCTAACCTTCAAGGCTGTCATCTTTTTGGATTATGGGCTTTTTGTCCAGGGGCTTCCTTAATAGCTTTTGGGATCTTTCACTGTCTCCCCTACTTTTCCAGCACTGCTTCTACCACCTGCCAATTCAGTTTAAAAGCCCACTGCATTTTCAGTGCTTCTGGACCTAAGTAGAGAATTCCAGCCACCAGATGTCACCTCCTACAAAGACAGACCTTGTCTGACTGCTGTGTACCTCTCTTTACAGCTATTACAGGGACTACACGGAGAAAGAGAAAGAGATGTACCACCGAATGTTCGCCCCTTGTGATGGCTCCCCAGTAGGAGAGAATTAAAGGCAATCAAAGAACCAAAGTGTAAGAGGCTTCAGGGTTTTGTCCAACATATGTAAAAGTGTGGGTAGTAGCTGTCTACAACTGAGGATGAATGGAAGGAATAGAAAAGTTCCTTATTGAAGCTAATGACACAAGTCTAGTGCAGAATGCACACAATGTGGGCCTTCTCATAGAGAAGATCAACAGAAAAAATTAGAAAGTCCATCCAGAGCTGAAGGGTGAATTTATAGGTTTAGGGAACCTTAAGCTTTAAAATGAAACATTTTTTTTCATATTTTATGTTAACCTCTTCCTCATAGAAGCTTGGAACATGAAACTGTAATAGTCATTAATGTGATGGTTTACCTGAGCTTTGAAATCAGCAGTAACGCTTCTCTTAATCTGGTTTTTCCTGAAAACTTGAAAGCCTTACTTTATACCTAACACATCATTAAAGAAGACAGAATCCTGATGTCAAGGGTTTGGGATGGGCACTGACTCTTAAGTTCTGCTTACTATTAGAATTAGAAATTTGAAGATGTTAGAACCAACAGGGAGCAGAGACTGGCTTTCCTACTGCAGCATATACCTGTGATTTAGCAGGCACAGGGTTAAGGTTTCCCATGAGTACATGAGATAACCCTCTAGTCGGGTTTACTATTACTTAAGAAAATTAATGGAAACAAAATCACCTGCCTTAAACACCTGCTTAGCTGAGTAGATAACTCTGCTCTCTTGAGAGAAGTTAAACAAGGCACAACAAGAAAACAGCTGCCCAACGGGCTCCTGGTGATAAATCTCTCCTTTGTTGCTTCCTACATCTCTCTACAAAAGAGGCTTGAGAGAAGGAGGCAGTGAAAAGGCCTATTCATCCCAGACTTTTTCACAAGTGATCTACAAACTGCTGCTCTCCGCCCTGTCAGAAACAACCTGTCAGTATCAGAAATAAATGTTGTTTTCATCATGGACCCTGACCCTGTGACTCTGGCCTTCAGGTCTTTCAGGGACATTGCAGTATTTACAGGTCTTCTGAACTGAGATATGAGCCAGAGGACTTCTTTTTTGTTTGGCTTCTGCTAATGTCTCGTAAAAATGGAGGCCTGGGGGCTTTTTGCTGATTTTGGACTATGACCTAGGATGTCCTGCCATTTAATAAAGAGCCAGCTCTTCCAGGATCCATCCTAGAAACAGATTTTGGAAAACACAGCAGGGCAACAAGTTCCCTTTCTATTGTCTTTACCTCCCAGCTTTCTTCTTCTATCAGGCATTCTGGAGCCTGATGATTTTTAGATGGTTTCTCATGCATTTCTAAATCTTGAGAGTTTGTCTTATCATCATCAATGACTGTACTGGGGTCTAAAGTGTCCATGATTGTCATACTCCCACTGCGGTTTAACATATTTTGGCTTTTGTGTCTGGTATTCTCCCTGTTCCCCTTTTCTTCTGTTGTACTTGTGCTGAGTTAGTCACTTAAATATCCAGGGTTTTAGATTCTCTTGACAAGCTAGTTTTGACTAAGTAGGACAATTTAAAATTTGTTCTCAGATCTTTGAGACTCCTGATGTGTCTTTATCTTGTCTTCTAAGTGTTAGACACTTACTTCTGGTGGGATAAGTGTTCTAAACCTCTGACTGTAGTAGACTGACTCTTTTGAGATCATAGAGCATGTCTTTTTCATCTTTATATATTGTAGCATCTGGAACCATGCCTGGCACTTGATTGGCACTCAGTAAATATTGGTTGGATCAAGTGTAAATAGCTGAAATGCTAGACCAACCTCTTTGAAACCATACCCTTCAGGCTGGCTCTTGTATTGGCTGTCAGGACTTTTGTTAGTGCCAGTGACAGAAACCCGTCTTTAGTGTCAGCTAAAAAAGAGGTTTACTGAAGGGATCTTGGGATAGCTCACTGAATCAAAGGAAGAGTTGAACAACCAATACTCAGGCAGGTACCTGCATTTCTGAGGGCCTCAGGGTCTCAGCCTCATTGCTGCTGCATTCTTTCCCACCAGGAGTGCCCAGGTATCCTTTCCATTTGAGAGAGGGCTCCCCCCTCTTCCTGTACCAATTGTAGCTCCAGTTTGAAAAATCCTGAGGAGGACTCTGGCCTGGTTTGGGGTATGAGGAGTCCCATGAGTGGCACTCTTTCTAGCACCACATAATATGAACTAGGGGAACAATGACTGTCCAAAGTAAGAAGACTGCTGTTCCCCAAAAGCAAGAGCATGGAGACAGTGGGCAGGCAAAGGGATGAGGCCCATCAAGGGTGTTTAGCTGTTGCAGCAGTCCCTGTTCTGCTGAATTGGGACCTTTAGTCTGGCCATGACAGAGCAGTGGGTCATTTGCCAGTTTGGTGAATTGGAATCTCCTGACTTGCAGTTCTGTTGCTGGGAGCTCAGCAGTGGAAAGAGCAGATACATCCAGAGTCCTGCCACACTTTTTCCTTAGTGTGGATTTTCAGAGGGCATGGCAAAAGCACACAGCTCTAGATGGGAGTATTTTTGGAGATAATCTAAGAAGTCAAGATGAAGGTCAATTTTTTTACTCATGTATATCAGAAGACCTAAAGGTTTATAGCAAACACCAAGCTAATTGTTGATAAGCTTTGAAACTGCTTTCCCTGTGGTTTGCAATGCAGTGGAGGCAGTATTCCTGTTTATATATACTACATGCAAACTTTCATAAATGGACATTTTCTAACTATCTACTTGGTTAAGATCTCATATAGTCCCATCCATAGTAGTAGTGATTTTAACCGTGGTCACCAAAGAGCTTTTATAACAGATGCCATCATAGTTGGAAACATTTAAAATAGTGTTCTAACATTTTCCTTAATTCTGTTTCTGTCCCTTTCCTTGTCATCTTCAGTTAGAGTTTCAGTTGTGTCCTTTCATTCCTAACATGCTAGTGTCTGAGACCCTTGCCATATTTGTATCTGGAAAAGAGATATGAAAAGAGCGCTATAGCTATTCTCAACAATTTAAATGGTTGACCTATAATAGGTGAATTTATTCTCTGGTTTCCAAAGAGCAGGAACAGTAAGTGGACCTAATAGGAAGGCAAAACTTGGCTTGATATGAAAGATTTACTAATTTTCCTACCATAAGTGACATTCAGTTCTTCCAACATAGAGACCACACGCAGAAAAGTGCTGCTTTTGACTGCCTTTTGAGAATGGCCTCGTGGGCATCTGCTTCCAGGCCAGTCTTTTCCTCTGTGACCCACAGAGGGTGGGTCGTCTCGGGAGTTGCTGTGTTCCCTGTTAGGGTCTGTCTGAGCAGAGAGGTGGGGGAGAGACCTGTGAGATTAGATGACTTCCTGTTTGAACGTTCTACAGCATTTGCAGACTTGCAGAGGGTGGCAGCATCCATCCTTAAAGCACTCCTAGTAGAGATGGAATACAAAGTCCTGTGCTCAGAATCAGAAAAACCACACAAGGACAGGAAGTGGGCGAGGCCTGCCTGGTTCAGGAGCAAAGTGTTGTTGCCTGCTGGTTCAGAATGTACCAAATGTTAGACATGGCTGCCAAAGAAAATAGCATCGTGAACAAGGGAGGAAGAAGGTCCCACTACACCACCACAGAAGCCTCCGTTCATTACTCACTTCTTCCCCAAGCGCCTCTTGAGGGCTGATGGCTTTCAAGCACTGTGGTATGTGCCGTGTGGCGTGTGGCGAGAAGCGCAGTCCTGCTCCTGCTGTGGTGGTCTGCAGGGGGTGGTGCTCTAATAGGCAGGACAGGGCAGTCAGTCAGTTCACAGAGTACACAAGAAGAGTGCCATGAGGTGGAACATCCTGAGCAGAGAAAAAGCTTTCCTGAGGCAGTCCCAAAACTTGGAAGGACAGCACTAGGCACAGGGAGGGAGGAGTAGAGGCAGAGGGTGAGCAGAGATGACAAGGGATTCAGAGCTGAGGTCAGTTGTGGACCAGGTATTGTCCTGGCTCTTCAGACCTTTTTGGAGTGTGGGCTGTGTTCTGTAAGCATCAGGGGAAGGGAAAGATGTGATCAGAGCTGAGATGATCTGACAGGCTCATGTAAGAAGGGGCTGAAGAGTGAAGGCCATATTGGAAGCAGCAAGTCTGGCAGGAGAAGGTTGCTGAGGGGTGATGACAGCCTGGAGGTAAACACACCAGCAGAAATGGAAAGGAGACAGGAGCATGAGGCCTCCCCTTTGGAATGGAAGGGAGGGTGCTTTCAGTCAAATGAATTCTAGTGGCAAATGGAAACTTAGCTAAAGAGGATGGCTGTAATGCCAAAGGATCTACAAGGTGACCTGTGGGCAATGGTGGAAAGACCTGAAGCTATTTATTGTAGAGAACAAAAGCTTTAAGTGGTGTGTGTTAGCCATGTGCTAATGGAAAGAAGTGGCTTGGAGTGAGGAGTATGCAGAATTAGGAGTTCAGGGATGATCACTGCACATTAGGAGCGATAGGGAAATCTTCCTGGAAAGGACAGAACTTAAGTTCAAAGGTTAATTTGTAGGCTTGGATAGACAGTGGGGATTCACCCACATGGTCATCTTACCTAGGCAGAGTTTTAATTGTTTTGTTTTTGGTTTATCTTATTTTCTTCTAGATTATTTTGATAGCATTACTAACCATTTATTTCTTTTATTCTTAATGTATTTTTATTAATTTTGATCAAAATATTGAACATTTTATATGTCAGGAATTCTTTTATGTTTTATTAATATATGGATTGTTTTTAGTACAACATCTCTATAATGTAGATATTCTCTTCATTTTATAGATGATGAATTAAACATGAAGCAGTTAAGTAACTTGACAAGGTTACAAAGCTAGTAAGTGATAGAGCCAGGGATTCCAAACCTGGCAGTCTGTCCCAAAGCCACCAAGTTGAAAAAACAATCAGTACATAGGGATTCACCAGAAGAAACCAATTTTAGCTTCTTTTTCTTTTGGAGAGTCTTCCATATAGCTAAATACCTTATATTCCATATAGCTAAATATTCTGTTTATATTGCCAGTTTTGGACATGTATATGTTGACTTCCTGCTATGATATAATACAGTACCACCTCTATTACTACTCGTAGACCCTCTTAGATTATTGTAATGAAAAATAACACTCATAGTGAAGTTTCTGATTTCATAAGCTAAGGACAGTATATTCTATAGTTCATTTCATATAATGAGACTATTGCTAACTGAAAAGCCAATGCTATGCTTTTTTTTTTGAACTTTTATTTTTCTTTCAGTTTCTAATTGCCTTTTTTTTTTTCCTTGAACTGTTTGCTTTTGTCTTTATCTTTTTAAAACTCTGTGGTACAATATTGTCTATGAATATCCTTTCTTCTTGGGGACCTCCCTCTTGGAAATCTCTATATTTGTGTAACATTCTGTACAGATTGTCCTATAGGCCTGATGCACAGCTGCCATTCTAGGACTTCTTTTATCTCCTTGAATCCAGTATTTCCCAGATCCCTCTTCTTGATTTACTTCCTTGTTCTGATACTTTTGAGTAACATCCAAAAATTGAATGTATAAGAGAAAATTTCCAACTCCTTATAGGTCCAATTCACACTTGATTAAGAGTATATAGTTATATATTATATCTTTTAGAATAAAAAGAAACTTCTCCCCGCTTAGAACCTATTCCCAGGCTGAAAGCTCTGTCCTCTATTAGAAACTATCCCCCTATTAGGACCTGTTCCCCACCCCTTAGAGAAGCTCTTCACCTGACTCAGATCTTGACTCCCCTTTAGAGCTCCCACCTCACAGATTCCCCTCTCAGACTGCTTAGCAGCAGCCAAGATCTTTTACTTCCCATGCTCACACCCCTGCTCCCCCACCAGTACGCCTGTTCTCTCTTAGAACTTACCGTCATCAACTCTAGATGCTACATAAAAGTCTAAGGACAGACTGTTTCTTGGATGATCACTTCTGAGAAATCTTTTTTTTTCTTTCTTTCTGTCTGGAATCTTTTAATACCTCTTATTCTTGATGCATCAAAAAATTTCACAATAATATATCAAGGTACCCCCAGATGCTCAAGTCCTTTAGATAAGCACCTCAATTCTAAAGGTTCAATTTCTTAAGCACTAAGAAAATCTTTAATATTTCTTTAATGGCACTTTCCCCTTCTTTCCCTGTCCTCTTGTTCAAGGACCTCTGATTGGTTGGGTATTGGACCGCCTGCAGGGATCCTCTATATCCTTTATGTCTCTTTAAAATTTTGTCTCCACTTCCCACCCAGAAATGTACATCACTTTTTAACACTTCCATTGGCTAGTTTAATTTCAGCAAGCAAATATTTGAATCCACAAGCTCTTTTCAGATTTCCCTTTTTCATACTATCCCACTCTTTTTCCCCCTCTCTTTGTATAATAAAAACATCTCAAACTTAACACAAGTAAAGGAAAGTATAATGATTCTCTCATGTATTCAATATTTAGCTTTAACAATTATCAACATAAAGCCAATGTTTAATCATGACCTCACGGAATTCCTCCCACACCCTAGCACTGCTGTATTAATTTGAAGCAAATCCCAGTAATCATATAATTTCATCCACAAGTATTTTCTTATGCATACATCTCTAAAAGATAAGGACCATTCTTGCACATTTTCTTTTATTCCTTGAAATACTTGTTTTTCGGCTTATTTACTTTGATCTTTCTTCTGTGTTGTAAACTTTCCACAGGTGGTTGGTGTTTCTTGGTTGCCTATTCACCTTTAAGAATGAAACAGTTGCAAAACTGATCAGGGGCTCTGAATACCTGGACAGAGCTTCTTGACTCACTCTTCTTAAGGCTGAGCATTTGGGGACCAACTGAAATGCTTTGGGGTCGTTAAATACCTGGAAGAAAGGGCTTTGCACCACGTACCAACTCGTACACACACCAGCTTCCCGAAGTGTCCTCAGATGGATTATTCTTCCCTAAAATGGTACAAGAGTTATACCATTTAAACCTGTATTTCCCCAATTTCTAGTGAGGTTGAGAACTTTTTGTATATTTATTAGCCATCTACATTTTGCCTATTTTCTTTGTGCACTCTTGCATTGTTTTGTGTTGTTACTGTTTTGTAAGAATCCTTTTCTATGTAAAGGTGATAAATGTCTACTCTGTAAGTGTAAATATTTTCTTCCAGTTGTTTTGTTTTGAGTATTAATGTAGTTACTTGTGTCACTGTTTTCTGTATGGTCTCAGGAATTCACATTATACTTACATTTGACCTGTCTATGGGAATAAGCAGCTGGTCTCTAATGAGTGAGCAGGAGTTCTCAGGGTATAGGGTTGCTCAATGGTCTTTCTAGAGTCTGAGCATCATTTCATGTCTATAGTGCTTCATATTACAATATCCATAAACCCATTTAATTTCCCCAGTATACCTTTGAGCAGCGGTTCTCAACCTGTGGATCGTGACCCCTTTGAGGGTCGAACAACCCTTTCACAGGGGTCGCCTAAGACCATCGGAAAACACGTATTTCCAATGGTCTTAGGAACTGAGACACCGCTCCTCTATTCATCTCCAGGCGAGCCCGCCCACATGCAGATACACCCACATACGGGCCGCTGTGATGACATCATCGTGCCAACCCCATCACATACACCCAGTACAAATATAGGTGTATGTGACAGGGTTGGTGCCACAATGTACTTATGCAGACCAGTCACACATGTGTAGAAAGCAGCTGCTGTGTAGAAAGCAGCTACACCATGCTTCAAGACAAAATTTCATTTATTTGTAATTAGAAATAAATATTTCACAAGATATAATCACATTGTTTCTGTGATTAATCACTGCTTTAATTATGTTCAATTTGTAGCAATGAAAATACATCCTTCATAACAGATATTTACATTACAATTCATAACAGTAGCAAAATTACAGTTATGAAGTAGCAATGAAAATAATTTTATGGTTGGGGGTCACCACAACATGAGGAATTGTATTAAAGGGTAGCAGTGTTAGGATTGGGAAGGAAGGAAGCTCAGAGAATTAAACCTTTCACTGCAGAGGTCTTTGTGCATATGTGTAAACAGATGAACCATTTTCATTTGGTTTGAACTATAAACCCCAGATGATATCTGAAGCTTTAAATATATGCATCGTTTTTTCTTAAGTCAGACTTTTAACCCTAGGTGACCATGGTTTTTTATCCCTTTCTTAGATGTTTAGGAATTCACTCTCTTTTTCTCCTTTCCATTTTAAGAGAAGCTGAAGCCTTTGGGCTATAGAATTAACAGGATTGAGCCATATTGCTTCGCCAGCCTCAGGGAAAGAGTATCTTAACAGACTTTAAACATATTTCCTGGGAAGTCAAAGCAGCTCCCAGGAGACTGGTGGAAATAAAGGCCAGGCTGTAGAGAGTGCATTTCTATAGTCGAGATTCTGGAGTTTTAGTCCTGGTTCAAAGACTTGGCCCAAAGTGAGTGCTGGAGCAGCAGGCCCCACATAGCTTGGCATGCCATTGCTAAGGCTGGAGATGTCCTCTGGGGTCAGGAGTTCCCTTTTCCAAAACAGCCTTCCTGTATCCAGGCCCAATTGGTCAGTTGCCAGGAAGCCCTAGGGGAGCAGATCGTCTCTCAAAGTATGTGACTAGATCTGGACGGAGAATCTGTTTGATCCCGTTCTTCCCATAGAGATAAGGAAGAAACTCTTTGATCTGCTATTGAAACTATAAAGGTATTTTATACCTCCAGTTAGACTCATCTGAGTTCTGAGCAAATAATAACTTGCTTAATTGTATTTTTGTATTTTTATGTATTATTAATTCTTCTGATTTTCTTTCCCTGCATTCTCACAGCTTTTGTATCCTCAAAATGCAGTTGTATTTTCCCCAGGTAACTGAGCCAGTCAGCATTCTCTTGTTGTCAGATGAGAATTTTCCAGGCAAACTGTTAGACACAGTCTCTTGATCTTCTGGATATCTGTGAAATGCCTTTTCTCCCAGCTCAGGAGGTATCACTGAAGTCATCCCTTTGTTGTGTGACTATAAATAACTGCACTTAGGTTGGCACTTTTTCATTATGCCACTTCCTGGGAAAGCATTTCCCCTGGTAGAGTTTCTTTGGCCCCTTCAACTCTCTCCATATCCTCACTTGGTAGCCAGTAGTAATGCACCCCAGACCTGCTTCCTACTAAGGTTTATTTTAGGGGATTCAGTGTTCTTTGTAGGTAAAGTATCAATGAGGGTTACTTAATTAAATTTGAGGAGGTAACTAGGTTCCTTTTTCTAATCTTCAAAATCAGTGATTATTGAAGTGCCCTTTACCGTTCACTACAGGATTGAAAGATGGGAAAGTTGGCTTCCCAGTTTTAGCTCTCTAGCTACGACTTTGTCCAAATCATTTAACCCTTCTGGAATTCTGTTTCATCATCTGTAGGATGAAGTGATCACATCTTTAAGGTCGCTGTGCACTTCAGTTCCATCAGATGTTGGCTTAGTCTCTTTTCAATTTCTGGGGTTCATAATTAGGTGCAGAAGCCCTGCCTAGATACCTATTTAGGTAAATAGGGAACAGGCAAAAGGTAAAGGAAGTGACCCCAAGCAATAAGTAATTAATATCAAGTGTCTTAGTGCCTTGAGACACATGAGGGAGAAGATAAGGGACCTTATTTAGCCTGTTTTGTTTTTTGACTACCCTCTGTAAGGTTCTGCTAGAGAAGGCACAGATCCAGGACAAAGCTGAAATGAAGTGGGGTAAGCCTGAGAATTTCAAGAACCCAGAGAAGGGTTTTCAAATGTTAGACAAAGGAAGCAAAGAGCTATAAGCAAAAGTAATTTGTAGCACAGAAGTCTGCCCTGTTATTGTGACAGCATCCACACTAGTCATTTTCACAGACTGAACAAAAAAGGCAGTGAAAGATAGATGCAGGCCTTTGTTCTGTAATTCTTTTTGGCATCCTCATGTTGTAGGGCTTGAGATAGATATATATATATATATATATATATATATATATATATATATATATACATATACATACATACATACACATACATACATACACAGACACACACACACATCACACACACACATATACATACACACACATACATACACACACACACACACACACACACAAGGTCTGACAATTAAGTTCCTGAACTCATCCTAGAAAAAGTGCTACATACCTCATTGCTGAATAATACTATGGCCACCTTTGAAATACTCCCCTTGGGAAGCTGTTCACCAATATCAGTGCCTAATCCATGCTTTGGAGCAATGTTGGAACTTTTTCTGGAATGGCCATCAGAGCTGTCATCGTATTACCCTTGATGTCCTGAATGTCATCAAAATGACTTCCTTTCAATATTTCCTTTATCTTCGGGTGAAGAAAAAAGTCACTGAAGGCCAGATCAGGTGAGTAGGGAGGGTGTTCCAATACAGTTATTTGTTTACTGGCTAAAAACTCTCTCACAGACAGTGTCATGTGACCTGGTGCATTGTCATGATGCAAGAGCCATGAGTTGTTGACAAAAAGTTCAGGTCATTTTCGTCTTAATTTTTTACTCAGCCTTTTCAGCTCTTCCAAATAGTAAACTTGGTTGACTGTTGTACAGCTGGTACAAATTCATCATGAACGATCCCTTTTATATAAAAAAAGGTTAGTAACATTGTTTTGACTCTTGATTTGGACTGACATTTATGGTTGTGGAGAATTGGCTGACTTCCATTGTGCACTTGGACGCTTTGTTTCAGGGTCATACTGGTACACCCATGTTTCATCACCAGTGATAACAGGTCCCAAAACATCATCTTGCCTCTCCAAAAAGTCTTGACAAACCTCCACTCTCCTTTGCTTTTGTTCATCAGTGAGCTCCTTTGGGACCATTTTCACACACACCTTTCTCTTGCCAAGATTTTCAATTAAGATTTTCCTGTTTCTCCATCGATGTTTACTTAGTCTGCTATGCTTCTCACAGTCAGCCGACAATTTTGATGCACAAGTTGATAAATTTTTGCAATGTTTTCATCAGTTTTGCTTGTTACTGGCTCCCCTCACCTCTCTTCATCAGTGATGCTTTCTCTCCCCTCAGAAAAACATTTAATCTATTTGTACATTGCTGTTTTCTTCATGGCATTATCCCTATAAACTTGGACTAATATGTTCCTGATTTTCCTGACTTGCACTCTTGCCAAGTTCAACAAGAAATTTAATGTTTGTTCCTTGCTCTAATTCAAGCTCCGACATTCTCTGGACAGCACACAAAAACACAGAACAAAAATGAACATCACTCAGCAAGACACCACCACACATCAACATGAACACAACTTGAGACACAGATATACCAAGGTCATGAAATGTTACCAAGTTGTTGCACAGTGCTGCCAACATAAGTGCATAGTGGCAAGTTCATGAACTTAATTGTCAGAACTCATATTATGGGGGGTGGAGGGCTTGGTGAGCTGAACTGATAGCCATAACTGTACTCATTTCCTATTGCTGCTGTGATAGATGGCCTGGAGTGGCTGCTTGCATTCCTTGGCTAGTAGCCCCTTCCTCCATTTTTAAAGTCAGTGGATGGCATCTTCAAATCTCCCCCGACTCTCCTACCTCCAATATCTCTCTCTCATTGGGCCTATTCAAGTAATCCAAGATAACCTCCCTTCTCAAGATCCTTAATTTAATCACAAGTCCCTTATGCCGTGTATGGTAACATGATTGCAAGTTCCAAGAATTAAAATATGGACATCTTTGAGGGGGCATTATTCTGTCTCTTATACCCTCTTATGTAACAACATCTATGGGAACTAAAATCTCTAAGAGAACTCAGAACCATACATTCTAAATGTTCTCCACTTAATCTTTTCTCTCCCAAATAGGATAATCATAACAGCCTTCTTTGGCATATTTTCTCTCTTATAGTAGTAATCCCTTCTGATAGCTGGAGGAATAATGGGTATAAGGGAAAAGTACTGGAACCAGGACACTATGACATCCAATAGTTGAGGGCCTCAACACAGATGTGCGGTGATTGGAGAGGAGGGGGTAAATTTAGAGACTGTTTGTTCTAGGTGGCAGAATCATATAATTTGGTGTTAACATGGGGACATGAATCAAGAATGATGCCCAGGGAGTTCCCTGATGGTGTAGTGGCTTAAGGCTTCGGCGCTGGTGCTGTCAGCGCTGCAGCCTGGGTTCGACTCCCAGTCAGGGAGCTACCCACATACAAAAAAAAAAAAAAAGAATGATGCCCAGATTTCCAGCTTTGATAGCTGGGTTCATGGAGTTATTTCCAACTGAAGGAAGTGTGGGACAGGTATTTTTAGTTTGTAGTTTGAGGAACTTGAGATGCCTGCAGGACATCTAAGTGGAAGTGGCTGGTAGACAGTTGGACATGTGTCTGAGGGTCAGAGAAGAGGCCTGTCGGGAGAGCACATGGCAGCCATGAGGATATACAGGTCAGTAACATCCAGGAATGTGAACAGAGTCACCCAGAAGGAGGTGTAGAAAGAGGAAGACAGTGGGCCAAAGGTGGACCCTGGGAATACCAATGTGGAACAGAGGAAAAGGGGTCAGGAACCAGAATGAGCTACCATGAAAACCAGGAAAGCAGAATGGAAGGTTTAATGGGAGTCCATCATGGGCTTCAGGGATCCATGAACCCCTCTACTTTTCATATTGCATGGCTGGATACTTTCTGGACAGCCTTTGTTATATACAGGTTCCATGGCTGCCGTTAGCTTTCCAAGTCGGGTCTCTGACACCAGAAAAGGTAAAGAACCTCTAGAGGACCAAATTTCAAAGAGTAACCAGCAGTGTTGAATACAGCAGCACAGAGGACATGAAAGATAAGGACCAAACAGTAGGCCCTGGGTTTGCCAGTGTGCAGTTCATGGTGACCTGTGGGAACAAAGATAAGACTGCCCTGGGTGAGTAGTGAGCAGGAAGTGAGCAAGTGGGGAGTATCAGCCAGTGCTGCCAGAGTCTTAGCCTGGTCATAATCACCCAGAAGGCTTGTCGGATCACAGCATCCAGGATTCTTCCTGAGATTCTGATCAGTGGGTGGGAGAGCCTGAGGATTTGTATCTCTAAGAAACTCCCGGGTGATGTGGACCCAGCTGGTCTGCGGACCACAATAAGGCAGGCTACTTTATAAAGAAGTTTTCATGGGAAGAGGAGGCATGGTTGGATTTAACTAGAAACATACACGAACGGGACCCAAAAAACCTGAAATTAACTTCCAGTACAGGCTTCCCCCGCTAGGTGAGTGTTCTAGGAACCCACCTGCATCAGAGTACCAGCCGGCATTGTACTGAGAGGCTGCGTTTGGCTTCAGTGAATTTTTTTTGGAGACTCTGTGCATTTGCCCATTTCATGATGGGCAGTTTACACAAACAACGTATGGCATGACAACGCACCTGCCTACACCATGCTGAGTGTTCAGCAGTTGTGACCAAAACACGGCATCCCTCATTGCCCCACCCTCCCTAGTCACCCAATCTTGCCCTGAGCAGCTTTCTTTTTGTTTCTCTGGATAAAAAAAGTCCTCAGAGGGAAACATTTTGCTGATGTGGAAGAGGTGAAACAGGAAACAGCCAAAAGACTAGAAGTCATCAAAATCAACGAGTTAAAAAAAAAATCGAGTTAAACTGTTTTGAGCAGTGGAAAAATTGTCTTGAAAGATGTATTGCCTCAAATGGAGAGTACTTTGAAGGTGACTGAAATTTAAACATGTAAGAATAAATACACAGTTTTTATAAATACATTCTGGGGTTTTTTGGGTCCCTCCTTGTATATTAAATGTAAACCTTGTTTTGAAATGCGGTGACAGGTGAGGTCGCGCTTTTGACCCCTCTTTGACCATACACATATCCTGCTGCCTTGACTGTAGCACTGAGGCACCTGACAATCAGGCTGACAGTTGTCATCAGAGAAAGTGCAACAGGGCTGTGTTGTGAGTCCTTCCCACCCTCTAGTGGAAGTAAAAGCCCGGGGTGCTCTCTGGTTCAGTTCCAGCATAGAAGGGGGTGGTTTTGGGGAACCACTCAGGGAGTTTGATGTGTGTTCCCAGCAGGTAGGGAACACCCTGTGATGTAGAAGAGGTAGAGGGATGTAGCCGAGGGAGGGACAGGCTGCAGGGAGGCTGAGTCAGTGTGAAGCAGGCCTTCAGAGAACCAGGGCCTGGTTAGGAAGAGGCAGATGAAGGGAGAGATGGCAGTGAAGGTCGGCTTGGAATAGTGGCCTGACAGGGTAGCAGAAGCAACAGGGACAGGATAGAGGACCAAACAGGCTAAAGGATACAACCACCTGGCAGGGTAGCCTGACATCATCACATCATAGAATGGGCTAGGGCTCCTTCTAGAATTCTTCTCCCTCAGTTAGAGGGAGATATCCAGACTGAGTAAGGTATTTTGAGAAAGGGAACCAGTTAAATGCTTCAGGGAGAGTCTGTGAATCTTTGCCTTTATGTACGATGTTTATACATTTTCTGAAATTTGGAAGAGGGACCCATAGCTTTCATCAGTTTTTTCAAAGGGCTAGCTGACTCGAAAAAGGTTAAGACCCCACTGTTGAAGAGGTTTTTTACAGATGCCATTCAGGTCTGACAGCTCACTCTGGTTCACTTTCATAGGACTAGAGTGGAGCGCTGTGGGATCGGGCTGAGAGACAGGGCAGAGCTGGGACACAGAGCCGTGGGAACTCTGCTTACCCTGCCCTCATTCTCAGTTCTTTGTCCTCGGATTTCCAACATAAACATCCTGGGCTCTGCTGTCTCCGGCTCATGGTTCCAGGATTACATCACTTCTCTGTCTTCTCTGTTACATTTTCACACTCTTCTTTGATTACTGCTCATTATTCTGGACACTGATCATATCATTGCTTGAGTTTCTATTTCACATTGACTGTGCCTCTTCCCCAGGCCTGGGGTTGGCTCTCACTGGAAGCAGCTTGGTTAGTATTAATATATTCAGCTGGAGTCTGCCCTGTTGGACCTTTGTCTGTATTCCCTGCCCAAGTCTGACTGCTTTTGTCTTTGTAGGTCTCCGGGCTTATCTTACCTTGAGCCGTGGATACATAGCAGCTTTTTTTCTTCGACTTGACACTTCAGTGTATTATAAGTACTGGATTTTCAAAATGAAGTGTAAACTTTCCTATTTTGATACATTTTCACTTATGCTAATGTGTTACCTTTTACTGGTTTCAATTTGAAAATTCAACTGACTGTACCTCATCAGATCCCAGTGTCTGATCTTAGAGGTCATCTCTGCCCATCTGCCTCCCTGGAAACATGTTCACATTGAGTGAATATTGATTACAGGGTTTATTTCTCAAGTCATTTAGTGGGACACAGAACAGATTGAAAGTTTTTCTTTTTTCACTTGGTTATTATTAAATTTTTTTAATATGGACCTTTTCAAACCTATTCAAAGGTAGAAAGAATAACATGACGATCTGCCCTTGTACTCATTACCCATCCGTGATATCAGCATTCTGCTGCTCTGTTTCCTCTATCCCTCCCAGCAACTTTTTGTCAGTATTTAAACTATAAAATTGCTATGTACAAAAAAAATCATTTTTCATTAAAATGCTACATGCTTATAGTTAAGAAAGAAAGGTAGAAGTAAACACTTGCAGTCCCCAAGCCCACTCTCCAGAGGTAACACTATTGATGTTTCATGAGTCCTTCCTGAAGGGGGTATGGTATGTGTGTGTGTGTATGTGAATATTTGAGCATGTAGGTGTACGTGTAATCTTCCCCATAAATAAAATTATACATTTTGTACTATACCATGTTTTTTAAATACATTTGGGGTATTTTCCAAGTTAATATACAAAGAACTACCTGATGTTTAAAATTATTGAGTAGCATTTCATCCTAGGAGGGTATCATAATACATATTTTTAACAGTAGGAGGTAATATAATTATTATTGCTACACCTGAGTTTTCTGTGATATTTATTTAAATGTGGTATCACTGGGTGGTAATATGTATATCTTCAGCTGAACTAGGTATTGCTAAATTGATCCCTCAAGTGGCTGCGCCAATTCAAGTCCCTTTGGTAGTGTTAGAGGTTTTGTTCCGTGCTTTGCCATCATTGTGCTGTTAGACATTTTAGTCTTTGCCAGTTTGGTGCATCTGAAATGGAATCTCATTATTGGAATTAGCATGTCCCTGATCAGTCATCTTTTCATACCCTTGCAGGATCTTTAAATTGCCTGTTTATGTATAACCAAACACCTTTCTGAATTTTTTAGTTTTTTTATGGTTATGTCAGTGAAGTTACTTTAGTTGTGTCAGTTGGTTATAATCATCATATATAAGTAATGGTAAGTTTATCTTCTGCTCTCTACCATTTACATCTCTTATTTATTCAGAGCCTGTCTAATCATATGCGCTAGTCCCTCTAGAACAGTGTTAAATAGTGGTGATGACTGGGCACCTGCACCTTTCTTGAGTGTAATGGAACTGCCACTGTTACACTGTTAAGCATGATGCCTAACGTGACTTTTGGTTGAGATCTATTCTTTTTATCATTAAGGAAATATTTTTTTACTAAAGGCTTTTATCAAGAATGATTGTTACCAAAAGGTTTCCTGTCACAAAGATAAGCTTTGTAGTTCTTTTTAACCCCTTGACCTATTATTAGAGTTTATAATACTGAATCTTTAATGTGGTAGGAATAGAAATAGTGTGCATCTTCAGCTGGTTGCTTTGGGAGAGCAGCAGAGTTCTTCTCACACAAACAGATGGTTCCTTCCCTAAGGAAACACGTTAATGGCACATTTGGTTATAAAAGACCTTTAAACCAAGTAGCAGAATTTGAGGCAAAAGATGACTAAATTTGTTCTTTATCATGGGTTAACAGGATTTTTTTTTTTTTTTCGTTTTCCCTTTCCTTGGGCTGCTTGATGCTTGACAGGGAGGAGTTTGAGGGGAATTTCGCACTTGGAAAGAAAGCAAAGAGAACCCAAGAGCTCCATGAAGAGGAGTTGAGGGAACCTGAGCATGATCATGCCGATAGGAGGGGGCTCCCAGCTGGGTGGGCAGGGGCAATCGGCTTCACCGGCTTCAGTCCTTAACACATTGGTACTTCTGGTTCTGGTAGTGGGGTTCAGGAAGTGAGATTGCCTGTGGGAGCATTCTCATTGTACCTTTTGATGTGTGTATTTGTATTTCCTCGATTACTGATGACTTAAGCATGTTCTCATTTGTCTATTTGCATTTCCCTTTTTTAACTGACAAGTAATGTCTTATTTCTTTCTAGCACATTTATTTTTTATATTTATATTTTTAAGCTATTAACAGTTTATTTACTTTAATTTGAAGTAAGGATCTAACTTTATTTTTATTCAAATGTCTAAACAGTTGTGCCACAACTTTCTGTTTACTGACTTAACGTACAAGGGCTGTCTGGAAAGTACCCAGCCATGGAATATGAAAAATAGAGGCATTTATGGCTGGGGTTTTTTCTGAACAGCCCTCATATATAATACCCTGAAGAAAGCATTAAAATCTATACAGGGTAAATTAATTCATTCTTCACTTTAATGATAGACTGACTATTGCATGATTGTATAACAAAAAGTTGGCTTAAGTAGTGAAATAATTAAATCTCATTAGTAGTAACATGATTGAGTTATTCCACAACAACACTCTGATGGGCCTTTTTCTCCCTTTACTGACTGTGACGTGAGCTCTGTCTTGGTTCGCCAGTAGGTTCTGGGCCTGAACATGACAGGTCCTGTTGGAACTCAGATAGACAGCAGTTAGAAGATAACAGAAGGAATGTCAAATTGGTTTTGACCCCAAGGCTGGACATTTCTCCATGTGATTGCACCAGAGATACCTAGTGAGATTACGGTCCACACATTGTTTCTTTATGGCTTTGCTTGGGATTGGACAGGAAGGTGTTTCTGACATTCCTGCCCTCGTGTATCCTGTATGGTCATGCCCTCATCCCCTTGTCCCACTTCAGGGTCTGGGTGGTCCTCATTCTAGTCAGGCATGTGACTGGACAGTCCACTGGAGCCTACAGATGGCTTCGCCAGTGCAAAGGTCTTAGAATAATTGGACTTAGGCGGCAGCTTGGGTGTGTAGAGGAGAAAATGGGAAGTGAGGCGCTGCGAAATGGAGAGGACGGTGCCGGTGTCCGGGAGCCCGCTCCGGGAGGCTGGCAGGGCGTCCCGACTGGGTGTATTGGGCAGAGCAGCTGTGAGCCCGCCGTGTAAGGGGCTGCTCTCCCTGCTGCTGTTCTCACGGCCCTGCAGTCTCTTTCACAAAGACAGCCAGAATAATGTTTTGTTTTGTTTTGTTTTGTTTTGTTTTGTTTTTAAAGTCATTTCTCTGTTCAGAGCCTCCAGAGGCTTCCATTGCACTCTGAGTAAAACCTAAAGTCCTTCTCATTGTCTCTGTGGCCCTGCATGAGTCGGCCCATTGCTGTCACTCCACTGTCATCTCTTCCCTTTCTTCCCTGTGTTCACTCCACCACAGCTGCACTGGCTTCCTGGATGTTTCTCACACACTCGGATCGTGTTCATGCCTCTTGGCCTTTGTGCCAGTATTCCTACAGCCTGGGAAGCCCTGCTCTTGATTATTCACAGAGCTCAATCCACTTAAATGTCTCTTCCTCAGAGAGATCTTTCCGGTTACTTTATGTGAAATAGAAACCTAGAGTCCTTCTGTGTCCCCCTAGCCTACTTACTGTGCTTCATAGCACTTTTTGTTGTTGCCATTTGTTCGTCTTTTTATCCCATTAAAAAGAGTTCCATAAGAGTGGTGACTTTTGGGTTTGTCAGTTAAATTTCACTGGTACCATATTTTTCTATAATTTGTTATAAAGGCCAATCGGCAAAGGCTTAACGAGCTGAGTACCATAGTATTTAGTGGGACAAGACAGCACTCGTTACACTAGATGGAAATGGACGACTAGAGGAGGAATCACTGACCTCTGCCTCCTGCCCAGCGCTGTGCCCACTGGCTGCTGCCGCTCAAGGGGCAGGTTTGGGGCGTGTGTCACAGGGCAAGTTTCTCTCCTCACCTCAGAAACTGCTGTTCTGTAAGAAGTAAAGGAAGGAGGTGTTCTTACTCACACCCCCAAACCCTCAGCATGGCCCAGACAGCTGCTCACACCAGTGCACCTGTGCTGGGAAGGTGCATCCAGACAGCACCCTTGGTGTACCAGGATTTTCTGTGGCTCCAGGGCTGGTGTTGGGCTCCAAGGGAATTGGGAAGGAAGGGTGGTGAACAGGCAGTAACTGCAGAACTATCAATATGTTGTTATAACAGCTTAATTATGTACCCTCCCCCAGGTAACTCACGCTGGTCTTGTAACAGCTCATGAAATACAAATTATCATGCACATTTCATAGGATACAAAAGATGTGTGACTTGCCCAGAGTCACACAACAGGAACTAGTGGGGCCTCCCAGTCAACCCAGGTCTTCTGGTTCTAAATAAGCTATGCACCCTCTCTCTGCCATCAACATGGGTGTGTTATCTGTTTGTGTGGTTTGATGCCAGGGGATGTGGAGAGCCCCATGAAAGCTTCGTCCAGGCTCTTCATCTGGTTACATCCCAAATGACTTGTGCTCCCCAGTGTTTGTTAACAGGTGTTTGTGGTACCCCACTGAAAAGCAGCTTTGTACTTCACACGTGTGAATGGTTATGGAGGTCGCTCCTTGTGGAACAGTTGAGAAAAACTAATGAATAAAGCTCCATCTGCATTCAGAAATTAGTCACTTATTTCGGAGCCTCATCTGAAAAATGAAGACGTTGAACCGGATGATTTCCGGGTCCTTTGTTTTGACTTTGTGCACCTGTGTCCTTGATTTGAAGCTTCAAAGCCCCCATATTAATTGATAACCATTTCCCAGAACCCATCCAGTAAGGTCTGTACGGAATGGCACCTGTCCCCGATTCCCATGTAGTATTGTCCCCACAGACCCAGGCCTGGCTTTGGCTCCTAATGTGTGGCTGTGACCACAGGCAGCACCTCTTCTTGGGCGTGACAGTCCGGTTACGTTTCTGACGGCTGTGTTTGGTTCCTAGATTCTTCAGCTAACCACAAGCAAGAGAATAAGGCTGCTGGAGTTCTGCATGGTCACTTGGTGTGGTGGAAGTCATTGGTGAGAAGGAACGCCCCGAGGCGGACTGTGTCACAGGCCTGCTGGGAGAGGGCTGGAATTGCCTCATCTCTGACACTGCCGAAGTGTGTTTTCACAGGTGCTGTTTTCTGTTCCACATTTTCATACAGAGTAAGGGAAAGTGCAGCTACCGACAAGTAGAAAAATGCTATTTTTTTAAGGCAGGTTCTTGTTTTTTTTTTTAATGGAATTAGTCCTTGGCTTTTCTCCCAGTGCCAGCCCCCCTTCTGGCTGCTAATATCGCTGGGTAAATACAAATAGAGATTGCTGTGTGTATTTTATAGGGTTTTCTGTTTTGAAGAGGGAGAATTATGTTACAAATGTTTTTGTTGTAAATAAATAAAACACTTCCTTGTCCTCACAAGATCCAGTATAAATTAATTGTGTGAATTCAGCTAAACTTGTAAAATCAGTAGGTGGGGTAGAGGGATAGCCATTCATTAAGACCAGCTGGATCAGTGAGGATTATTGGGTCTGTTTTCTAGAGCCAGAGCAATTCTTTTCTATTTACCTAATAATAAAACGCTTGTGTGTTTAAATTGGGGTTCCCTTGGAACCTGCTCCCTCCTGTGGGGAGCTGTTTTGAGACAGTTAATTGGAAAACCTGGAGCCAGTCAGTCCTCCTGCCCTCGAACACCCCAGGGCTTCCTGTCACACTCCGCAGGGCTAGGGCCTGACTCCTGGGCAGGGCAGCCTTGGCGCCTGCCGCGTCCTGCACGCTGTCCTTGTGGGCAGGCCCCCACACCCCCGCGTTGGCTCTGCTTCTGCCCCTGCTGTCCACCCCACGGCTGTGTGTCCCGTCAGCGGTAAGCTGCCCAGCCTTTCCCACAGCTCCCGTGCCGCCCTCAGAGCCTTACGACAGCCCTACGTCCTCCCTCTTTACCTTCCCTGACCCTCGTCTTTCTTCCTGGCCAGCCTCCTTCAAGGGTGTTGTCTCCACTCTCTCACTGCCAGTTATTCCTCAGCCTGCTGCCTTCCTGCCGGCTCACCCCGAACCCCTCGGCAGGCTGATCCAGAGGGCATGTCTGTCTGCAGTAACGTGACTGTATTGTACTTGGAAGCTTCCTTTCTGGGGCACTATCTTCCCTGAATTTCCAACCTTGTGCACTTTGGGATTTCCTCCTACCCCTTGGGCCACCCTTTGATTTCACTTTTCTCATTGCTTCCTACCCACCCCACTTCAAAAAACACTTCAGAGCCTTTCATATGTAATTCAGACAGTTGATGACTGAGGTTTTGACAAGTGACCCAACCAGGCCACTGGCCTTGCTAAAGGGTGGGGCAAGCTGCCTGACCCAGGGAAGCACCTGGCCTGTGCCCCCACCTTCCAGCACCTCCCTTTGTGGCAGGATCTGCTGAGAGAGCAGAAACCGAGTCCTTCTGCAGCAGTCTGGGCCCTGTCTCTGTACTTGGGGAAGAAGCTGGAGGGTGGTGCTGCCTGGGACCAGGGTGCTCAGAGGCCTCCCAGTAAGCTCCTGCCCCTCCCAGGTGCTTCCTTCATTTCTTTAGAGGCCACGAGCACCTTGCCAGTGGTTCTCAGATCTGCAGACCTCATGTCCTTGGCCTGGGCTCATCTAGGGTTAGATGTCCCTCAGTCCCTCAAGATTCAGGAGGACCCAAACCACAACCATCTTACCACACACTCCATCCAGCCTGCTCCGCTGGGCCCTGCAAACCAGCAAGGTTCCTTACCCAATTGCTGTCTCTTTCCTCCTCGGCCTCCAGCGTGGCCAGATAGCCAAACCCTTCCCAGAGTCAGCCCTGCCGTGCTTATGGGCCACCCTGGTGACTTTATTCCTTAGCCGTCACTGACCTCGCAGCCTCAGTTCTTGCTATTTGACTCATGTCCTCAGCCTTACCTCCACCCCCACAACATGCACATGCGCACATACATGTGCCATGCAGACATGTGGCACATGCAGTAACCTGCAGGCGTGGGAGCTGACCCGTCACTGCCCACCCTCTGTTCAGCCTCCTTTCCAGGCCTTATCTGGGAGAAGAGTTGCTGATAGAACTTTAGCAGAGGAGTGGTATTGGTGTTTCTACAGGGCAAAAGCTTTTGGGGAGGCAGTTTAAAAGTATTCAAATTTTAAGAATATGAGGGCTGTCCAGAAAGTATCCAGCCATGTAATATGAAAAACAGGCGTTTATGGCTGGGGGTTTCTCGGGACAGCCCTTGCAGACGCTCTGGAACCTAGCAGTCCCACTTGCAGGACTCTATCCTTCAAAACCATGGACACTCGGGGACTAAAAGGATTGCACCGTTGTTGATGACATGGCAAGTTGTAAACAACTCTTGAGTCCTTCAAAGGGAGGTGGTGAGAGAAAGCACAGTACAGCTATCCTGGGGACACTTAGTAGCCTTTAAAGTCTAAAATTGGGAACCTGGGGAATAATACATGGAGTCTGAATACATTGATGTGTATACATAGAGAAAGGACTGGAAGAACGTGCTCCAAACTTAACAGTGGCCACTTCAGGCGAGCACAGTAGGGGAAATAGAGGAGGCTTCCATGTTTTGTTCTGACAGCTTCTATGTGGCGTAAGGTGTTTCTGTGTGTTGTTCTTAGTGTGATTAAACACTTAGAAAGAAAGGTAACTAGCTGCAGTGTGAACTGTGGTGGGGCAGGATGGGGCTGGGCCTGCAGGAGTGGGTGGGTAGTGTGCACGAGGAGCACTTTGACAGAAGACCAGCTAGATGCCCCTAACCCGCCACACGTGCGTGTCTGAATGGGACAGTGATGTCTTCTGTTTGTGCCAGGGAGACCTGGGGCCCCTGAAGAAAAAGGAAGCCAGTTTGTTTATTGATGATCTCCAAAAAAGAACTTCTGAAAGGGTTCCCCACTCACGTGGGCAGCACGTGGCAACTAAGGTGGCTTTCAGGTGGCCCCGGCCTCCTCTAGCCACATCACACAGTTCTCAATAAACCACTTTTCACCTGAAGTGGGTTTTGGGGTTTATGCCCCTTGGGTACAGAAAATAGTTCATTATGCCCCTCAGTCGTGGTACATTATCACCACTAATCTGTGCGAGGCCCTCCTATTTTACTTACTCTGTACTCCCATGTCCTCTCCCACAGGCAACCATGTTTACTTGTCTCATGTGTGTCTTTACCTTTGAATGCATTCTTGCAAAATGTGTCATGAGGTATTACGAAGCCAGCCTCCCCACGGCATCTTGGGTCGTGTGGTGTCAGAGTAATGTCAGCTGCCCTGTGTGGGGCTGACCAGGTTCTCACAACATCGCTTCAGTTCATTCTGGTGACAACTCTGTCAGGCGAGTGGTGGCACCTGCACTTACCAAGGAAGGAAAATGCTAGCTTAGAGAGGTTAAGAAACTGTCTACCAGGCTTTGTCATCCTCACCACATCGATGTGCTCAGCCCCTCCTCTGGGAGCCGGGCTTCCCTCACTGCAACCCTCCCCTCTCTGGGCACTGACAACTTCCTGTCTCAGTTGAGAGAAGGTGGTTGGGCCCAGGGGAGGAAGGATTGCCCCAGGTCACAGCGGAGCTAGGACCCAGTTCAGACCTGGACCCTTTGCACTTAAGTCAAGGGCCTCTCCTGTCTCTCTCCACAAAAGGCCAGTTACTCTCTTTTGAAAGAGGATTTGAGCTCTTTTTCCCTCAGAACAAGGGCCAGAAGGCCCTGGCTGACTTTTGCAGAGCAAACTGGGCAGTAGGTGGCGACATAACCCACTTTTTACTTTCTGGGCAAGCCAGGTGGCCCCAGAGAAACCATGGCTCAGCTATGCCACAGCAAGTGACCTGGGCTTGTAGGCTCGCTCTACCCGACTGTTCAACATAGTCACTCGGTAAAGACTCATCTGTGCTGGGTGTTGAGACCCAGATCCAAGAGTCAGGCCCTTGTACTCAAAAAGGAGGAAAAGGTAGCAAGTGTAGTCAGTCCCAAGCACAAAGCCAGGAGGGCCTGGAAAGGCTTTTGCAGGGAGGTGACTTGAGTGAGCAGCGTTATAACAAGGGAACCTGAAGGATCTGCACGGGGCCAAGAGAGGGGCGGGAGCCAAGGCCTGGAGCGTGACCCTGCCTGTGCAGTTGAGAAAATTAGGTCTTTTCAAGTGGAGGGAGGGCATGTGGACAGCCAGGGCCAGACCAGAAGGCTGTGTGTCAAGCTGAGGATTCAGATTGGCTGGCAGCCGGGAGACACCCTGAAGACACTTCTTCCCCAGTGAAAACCAGTCCTGGAGACTCCCTTGTCTCAGGCTCAGGTGAAGGCTGTGCTCTTCCTGGGCTCATTCTCTCTCCTGGTCCACTCAGTGATGGATGTTACTGCGTGCTAGCTGAATCTGAATCCACATTTCTTTTTTGTTTTGTTGTTGTTTTTTGTATGTGGGTAGCTCCCTGGCTGGGAATCGAACCCAGGCCGCAGCACTGACAGCGCCAGCGCCAAAGCCTTAAGCCACTACACCACCAGGGAACTCCTGAATCCACGTTTCTGATGTAAAACCTCACGTTGGTTTCTAGGAACCTTTGAGGTAAATTGTGAGATGGGTATGTGGGTGAGGATATGCTGGAGTCGATATCTGTTCTTGAAGGATAGGCTTGCCACACACATTTGTGTTGGTTTGGTTTGGTTTGTATTGGAAGGACTCTGATGTAGCTCCTGAGACCCCCACACATATGAGGGCCATCCGGGAAAAAATCCAGCCATTGTCAATGTAATGAGAGCGGTTTGCAACTGGATACTTTCTGGACAGCCCTCATATAGTGTACCTCAATACCCTCCATGTAGGGAAAAGGAAAGTCACTTCCCTCAGCTGCTGCTGCTCCTGTCTGCATGACCAGGCCTCTGAGCTGTCTGTCCTCCCTCCTCCCACTCAGCCTCATTCTGTTAAGTCACCAAGGCTAAGGGTGTTTGTTGCCTCCTAATGTCCCTTGTATAGCACTCCTTGCCCCAATCTTCATCTCTCTGCCCTGCCTGCATCAGACCCTGAGGACTTCTCACCTTGATCACTGCCACACCTTCTCAGCAGGCCTCCACAGTCCCATTCTGGGCTCCACCAGCTAGCCCTGTCCTGCCAGGCGTAAGTGGTTCTGTAGCTCCCAGTAGCCTTTGAGATAAAGTTCAAACTCCCTAATTTAGCACGAAGGCCTGGCCCTTGTCCAGCCCCTCTGCCAGGCTCCCTGCCTTCCGGCCACACCGAACCACCATGATTCCTAAATGTTCACACCATGCCACACCTCTGTGCCTCCTCAGGTGCTGCTCTCAGGCTGCATTTCCACTGCTTTTCTAAGCTTAGCTTAAAACAAGATCCTAAATGGAAGTCCCCAAGGTTCACAAAGCCCATAGTGGCAGGACTGGGAGTCATAGACGTGTCCCCAGCTAACCAGCAGCTGCCCCAACAAGCATGGAAAAGGGGCCACTCAGCACAAAAGTGAATTTCTGTCTCCAATCCAGCAAACTAAATCATAAAAGCTTTCTTCTTTGGTATTAAAATTTGCTTTCTCGTGTTTTTAAAAACCATTTTAATTTCTTTATATAAAAACCACACTTACAAGGTAGTTTTAAAAGACATGCATAAACCCAGAGAGGAACAAAACTTAGCTTAAGCTCTGCTTCCTCCAGGCAGCCTTCCCTGACCACCCTGACATAGCTGCCTATAAGAGGCCCAGCCCCTGCATCCCACCACAGTGTGGTAATGGGATGGTCTGGCCTGCCCTCAACAAGGCTGTGAGCTCCTCGAGGACAAGGACAATATTTCAGCTGATTTTGGTTCTCCATTCCTCAGCACCATCAGATAGACAGGAGCCCTGGTGTGTTGAGGAAATAAATGGATCTCATTTATGAGGTATGTCTACACATCTCGTGAAATCCTGTGAACAAGTCAGAAAAATAATGCAGAATGAGTGGCTGAGAATGAGGTCCACACTGGTCTGGCCTGTCAAGGAAACCTGATTCAAGGACCCTTGAGAAAAGGAAAAAAGATAAACCAGGGGTGACTGACTGTGAGCTCAGTATGAGCCACGGGGTGCAGTGACTGCTAAAAAGGGCAGGGCAGGTGCTGGTGGGGGCAGGCTGGGGCACAGCATCCTTCAAGGCAGGTGGGGGCCCATGTTTTGTGCAGGTTCACACCCCAGCCACAGGACGCCAGGCCACAGATCCGAGGGTGGTCACCGACCCAGAGAAGGGCTGAGGGCACTTGGATGAAGTTGTGCTCTGTGCCTCACTTCTCCGCCTTAGTGATAGGGCTGCCTCCCTCCCTGCTGGCTGTGAAAGCCAAATCCAGTCGGGACATCCCTGGGAGACACAGCAGCCACAACTAGTTTCAAACTTAGTTGTGAATAGTTCATTGTCAGAAAACTTGGAGATGACTGGGAAGACTAAAGACCACTGTGATGTCACCCACCTCTTCTCCTGGTCCCACCCCCAAAATAGCTTGACTCCCCAGCCCAGGGGTCGCTCCCCTGGGCACCATCACACTGTGCTTCTCTGTTAGGGCTGTGCACCTCCAACCTCACTTCTCACAGCCTCACACGGGTGCCCCCTCCCATGGGCATTGAAGGCCCACTTCCCTCTCACACTTGGCATTTGGAATGTAAAGCAGACGCCTAGGTGGGCCAGCCCTCTATGGTCACAGCCGATAGCCAGCCACCAGCCATCAATAGCACAGTGTCCCTAGGCACACAAAGAGCCTTACTCAGGCTCTTGTGGAATGGATTTAAAAATCACCAAGGTGCGTTTCCAACCTCAGAATTACTCAGCAGCCCTTTCCTGCGTCACTGATCCCTTTTTGATTCCATGAGGAGGCCCCCTTTCTAACCTGGCCCTTGATTCTCAGGCCCCGTTCCCCTCCACGCACACCCCCACGCCCGCACGCCTCCAGGCACAGACCTGGCCGCCTCCGCCACAGGGAAAACAAAGGCCTCTGAGCAGGAAGCAAGGCACCCCCGTCCCCCCTCACCTACCGCCTCGGTGTCTTTGCCCACCTCGCCGCCCCCGCTGCGTCCTTGGAGGTAGAAGGGTCCACTCCTTGCTGCTGTCCCCGCGGCGAAGCCCGGCTCCATCGGCCCGTCGGCCGTCCTCTGCTCGAGGCGCTGGTTCCCTGCCTCCGGCCTGCCTGCGAGCGCGGCCAGCGCCTCCTTCCCGACCGACCTCCAGCCCGGCCGCCGCCTCTTCTCCAGCACCGGTCCCCTTCTATTTTATTTCACTTAGGTATTTCTCCAAAATGTAATCCCGAAACCAGTCCTTGCCCCTCGCCCCTTTCCTAGTCCCTTCTCCCTGGTGGCAGTTCCCTAGCTGCCCTTCCAGGAGAGTTCACTTTTATAAGACGGTATCTTCCTATCTTCTTCCTCATTAAAAAAAATTGAGATTCACATACCACAGATTTCCTTCTTTTAAGGTATAGAATTCAGTGGGGTTTTTTAGCATGTTCACGAAGTTCACATCCATCACCCTTTCTAATTTGCATGTATTTTGTTTGATCACCCCAAAAAGAAAGGCTACACCCATTAGCAGTCACTCCCCATCCTCCTCTCCCCTCAGGCTCTGACAACCACCAACCTCCGTTCTGTCTCTGTGGATTTGCGTATTCTGGACATTTCATATTAATGCAATCCTATAATATTTGTCCTGTGTGTCTGTCTGCTTTCACTTAGTATGCTCCATGTTGGAGCATGTTTCCTTTTTGGCTAAATCGTGTCCCAGTGCATGGATATGCCACATTTGTTTATCCATTCATCAGATGATAGACATTTGGTTTGTTTCCACTTTTTGGCTAATATGGGTAAGGCTACTGTGAGCATCCACACTTTTGTTTGAACACTGTTTTTCTTGGGTTTTTGTTTTGTTTGTTTACGTGGATGGTTCCCTGACTGGGAATCGAACCCAGGCCGTAGGACTGACAGCACTGAAGCCTTAGCCACTACACCACCAGGGAGCTCCCTGAACACTGTTCTCCAATTCTTTGGGGTATATACCAAAGAAGCGACTGTCCAGTGAGCACCTTCCGCCTGGAAAGAACCTTCTTCCCCTGGACCTGTGAGGTGACTTGCCACTTACGAACACGCTTCCTTACAGTGACTGGGTCAGGCTGTAATTCCATGTGTGATTCCTGAGGAGCGGCCACATTGTTTGCACAGCAGCGTCACCACTCCCACCAGCCATGCAGGAGTGTTCTCACTTCCCCACAGCCTCACCAACGTTTGTTATTTTCTCTTTTTTTAAAATGATAGCCATCCTAGTGCTTGATTTGCATTTTCCTAATGACAATTGACATCAAGCATCTTTTCATGTGCTTGTTGGCCATTTATATACCTTCTTTGAATAAATGTCTATTTAGATCCCTTTACCAATTTTTAATTGGGTCATTTGTCTTTATTGTGGCGTTGTAAGCATTCTTTATATATTCTGGAATAGTCCCATATCGGATTTGTGATTTGCAAAACTTTCCTCCCATTCTGTAGATTGTCTTGTCACTTTTTCAATGTCCTTTGGAGCACAGAAGTTCTTTTGTTTTCCGGGGATTTTTTTGTTTTTGTTTTTGTAGAGGTGAAACCAAGAAGCAGTTTATTAAAAGGAAAGTAAGATGAAACACAGAGATCGTTTATTAAAAGGGAAAGAGCACTCACTCCTAAGAGGTAGCAGCGGGCTTGTGCACGAAAGTGGCTCAGGAGCCCAGAAGTTTTGGTGCAGAGCAAAGTTACCTTTTTTGTTGCTCCTTATGCTATTGGTGTCATATATAAGAAACCATTGCCAAATACAAGGTCAGGAAGATTTGCCCCTATGTTTTCTTTTAAGAATTTTATAGCTTTAGATGTTATATTTAGGTTGTCAATCCATTTTGAGTTAATTTTTATATATGGTATGAAGTAAGAGTCCAGTTACATTTTTTGCATGTGGATATCCAGTTTCCCAGCACTATTTATAGAATAGACTATTCAAGACCCATTGAATGGTCTTGACACCCTTGTCAGAAATCAATTGACCATACATATATGGGTTTATTTCTGGACTCTGAATTCTATCTCACTACCCTGCCTACCTTTATGCCACTGCCATACTGTCTTGATTATTGTAGCCTTGTAGTTTTATAATCAGGAACTGTGAATTCTCCAACTTTGTGCTTTTTTCAATTTTGTTTTAGCTATTCTAAGTTCCTTACTTTTTCTTTCTCTCTCTCTCTCTTTTTTTTTTTCCATGTGAGTTTTAAGATCAACTTGTCCATTTCTTCAAAAAAGTAGCTTTTAGGGGGACTTTGGTGGGGAGTGATTTGAATCTAAAGATCAAGTGGGGAGTAGTGCCATTTTAACAATACTAAGTCTTCTAATCCATGAACATGGATGTCTTTACATTTACGTCTTCTTTCATTTTTTTCAGTGATGTGGTTTTCAGTGTAACCTTGTTCCTTTTGTTAAGCCCACATTTGCCAGGCCTTTGGCCGAGTTGTCTGCACTTGCTTTCTCAGAATTTCCTCCATCAGTTAGGTACCTCTTGGCCCATTATGTCACCGCTCTATGAACACTACTCTTACCTAGGTCCTCAGGTGACTGGCCAATGAGCACCTTCCTTCTGGAAGGAATATTCTTTCCATGGACCTCTGAGGTCATTTGCCACTTATGAACATTGCTTTCTTAAAATTCCTTCTCATGCTGCTTTCACAGACCATTCTCCTTGCTCTGTCTCCTTCATGGATGCTCCTCCTCTTTTCCTCCTCCTCCTCTTCCCCCTCTCCCTCACCTTCCCCAAGTCCCCTAAATGTTGGAGTTCTGTCCTGGATCATCTTCTCTTCATATGAATGAGTTCATCTTGGGTAAACTCAGTAACCCCAAAGCCTTAGCCTCCATCTTTATTTACCTCAGAGCCTCCTGAACCTCTCACTCCTGCCCCATCCTCTCTGGACCCTTAGTACTGTACCCCCCAGGGGCCTGAGACCACCCCTCCCTCGTCTCTCCTCTTAACCTGGGCCTCTCTGTCTCGTGAGATTGGTAACAACACCCCAGCCAGAAGCAAACCTAGGAGTCACCGTGCTAGACTCTCCCCTCTTGCCCTCACTTCTTAAATTGCATCAGCTATTACATCCTTGGGCTTTTGCCCCTAAGTATTTAAAAGGCAGATCCAAAGTGCCATAGAGAAGGCTCCTGTCTTCAGTCTCTGACTCTGCATGGGGAGAATGTTGGAGTGCAGCAACCCAGCCCGCAGCCTCCGAAGCACAAGTGCCAAATGACCAATGCAGTCTGCAGGCTCCGAGGATGGGCAGTGGGGAGGTGGGCACACACTGAGCTGTGAGGGACTGAGGTCAGCAGAGAGGAGGAGGGAGGACCAGAGCCACAGTGCACCGTGGAAACATGTGAGTGTCGGGTTCGGGAGCAGTCAGTCGCAGCCAAGGTGGGAGCGAGGGTGCAGGAAGGCAGAGGGCGTATGGCTGGGTGTGGCTGGGAGACTAGCTGGGGGTCTGAGATGACTTGGCTGTATTTCATCCACATCCCTTATGCCTTTGTGACCTTAATGTGAAAGCCTCAGTTTCCTTTCTGACACCTGGGTTGCTGTGGGGCTCATCTGCGATCATGCTTATGAAAGTCTTTTGTAAATAAATGCTGGAGTGCTAGACAAGCCTAAGTCAGCCCAAGGCCGGAAAGGGAAGCAGGCCGCACTCTGTGAAGGCCACAAACCCCAAGTGCAAGGGCTCAGGCTTTACTTCCCAGGTATGGCGAGGATATTAGATGGGACTGTTTCAATTCCAACTGACAAGAGACCCAACTTGAATTGACCCACACCAATGGCTGTCGTCATGAGTGGTCTGGAGGTGGCTCTGTCTGCACAGCACAGCTGGGTCCTGGGGACCCAGGATGGTCTCCCTATCTCTGACTCGCTGGATTTTACTTTCTCATTTGCCCCTCATCAGCTGCATCTCTCACCTCTGCTTCCCTCTTGGGTCCCGAGAAGCCCTGGCAGGCTCAATTTTACCCTTTCCACATACCAGACCCAGAACTTCACTGCGGGCTTTCACATGGAAAGGCTTAGGGTGGGTCCATCCCTGAATCAAACGGAAGGTGGGTAGTGGCCTCTAACTGGCCAACCAGGTTCTCGCCCTCTCCGCACTGGGGTAGGAGGCAAATGATGAGGAAGAACAGGGAGGGGAGGACCCTCCAGGCCAGGCTGTGGATTAACATAATCTGTCCCACTGCTAGGAGGTAGTCTTGGGGCTCAACAGAGGCATTAATCCTCCTGTGAGGGGGTGGGGGGCAGTGCCTTGGAGAGGTATGAGGAGGGCAGATGTGGGCGGTGGCCAGGAATGATGTCTCAGAGAAAGGCACCCTGCAGTTCCCCAGCTGACCTTACCGCTCCACGGCCTCTTTCCTAAGCCTCCGTGAGTCCTGAGAACAGGGAAGGATGATTTGACTGCACCCGTTTTACAGGTGTGGTTGAATGGCTTCCCCAATATTAACGGAAATTAGAATCCCCAGTTGGCAAACTACCAGGAGGGATTTCCATAGGGAGCCAGCGCTGGGCATCCAGGGGTGGGGCAGAGGGCAGACGCAGGCCTTTTGGCCCAACAGCAGGTTGTGGGGGGAGGCGGGGAGTCTCGCACTGGGCGAGGGGCTGCAGGAAGGACACAGGCCGTGCTGGGGGCTCCAGGCCAGCAGGAGTCTAACACGCGATGCTGACCCAGGCGGGCTTCACGCAGGAGGCAGCCCTCAGCTGCCTGGGTCCCCACGGTGCGCTGGGCACCGGGGCGAAGGCGAGCTTCCCAGGAGCAGGGGCCAGTCCCGGCGGGCGAGGGCGCGGCGCGGCAGGCGGTGGCGTGGGCCCGCGTGCACGGGCGGGAATCGCTGGGCCCGTACCTGCGGGCTCCGGGCGGGCCACGCCGGCCTGGAAGTCACGCGCCCGCCGCGGGCGCTCTTCCCGCGGGCGCCGGGGTCTCTGCCGCTCGCTCGGCGATTCGGGCGCGTCAGCAGAGCGGAAACGGGCGCGGCGCCAGCCCCTGGACGGCGGGACGCGGCCTGGCAGCGCGGCGGCGGCTCCGCAGCTTCTGTTCCGCCCGCGTTTGTGTTGGCAGCCGCCTGCGGCGCGCGGCCGGGCGCGATGAAAGGGCCTTCTGTCTGCGCCCCGGCGGCCCCGCTCGCCTTTCATTCTTAATATAATCTTCACTTCATTTTTAACCGAGCCGAGGTGCTCTTGGAATTTTTCCCCTTCTTCCAAAAATACATGTGCGTGTGTGTGTGTTTGCAAAAGCCCTTCACGGTGAAGGTCGGGATTGTCCTGGGGAGGGAAAGTGCGAGACCCGAGCGAAACAGAAATGCCTTTCTTCCTGTGCAGGGGCCTCCTCAGGGGTCACCACCTCCGCTGGGGTGTCCCCCATCCCGCACTCCCCCCGGCCTGTGGCGAGAGGACCGGCGCCCTTCTCTACCGACCTCCCCCCAGGATGAACGGGCAGATTGGAAATCGAGGTCAGTGGGAGGGGGTGGGGTGCTTTCTCGAGGGGGTCCCTGACCACAGCTGTCCGTCATTAGGTGTAGCCAGCCAGGGCTGTTCTCTCAGAAATGAATGGGAGAGGAAACGGGACCCCTAGGTCCCAAGTTCTGCTTGGGGAGACCATTCTGTGCACTGATGGATGCCTGCGTGTGGGCTTAGAACGCTCTGCAGCAGTGCCCGGAAACCTGTCACCAGCCTGCCAGCCATCCACCTGGCTGAGCGGAGGCGTGTTAGGTTATACCATGAAAAATTTGGAGAGATCCCCACCTCCAGCATCACAGGGCCAGGGCTCTCCATAGGTGTTCCCAGGCCCTGAGAGTCAGGTACGGAAGGGGAAAGGAAGGCTCAGAGGAGCTAAGTAACTTGCCCAAGTCACAGAGCATGAGGGTGCTGGGGCTGGAATTGGGGAACCCTGACTTCTCCTTTCTGCCTCAGTGCTTTTCAAACTGGTCTACAGAACTTCTGCCTGTTTTTATAATTCTGATTCTTAAGGGGGAAAAATTATTTATGTTTAAATTTGAACTTCTGTTTTGAGCAATATAATAGATTAGATAACCTGAAACCCATTCTGCTCCAATCGTCTAGGAAAGCTAGGTTAAAATTACAACAATACAACAAACACACACACACACACACACACACACACACACACACACACACACAAACACCCTCCAACAAACAAAAAGACATCTCCAAGAGCCAGAAATGAAGAAGGTGATGAGAACAAGTTGGCCACAGCCGTCCTAATTGGAGGAGGGGGCCAAGGTGAGGGTCCAGGCCGGAAATGGGGGCACGTTGTCACTCAACAAAGGTGAGGCCTTGGACCTACCCAGAGTGGGGATTGACAGGGAGACCCCCAACTAAAGCTGGGACAGTCTAAGGCTTCCCCCTCCCCCATGAAATAATGTGCTAGGAAAATAAGAAAAAAGAAAAAAAGACCTTTAGGCACAGAAAGACAAGAAGGAAATTTGTCTGTCTTAACCTAGCTGATGTACCATGAACCAGTGCTCACACAAGTTTTAGATTCAAATTGTATCTACCTTAAAACTGAGAGATTAACATAAATATTAGTCGCAGGTTTAGTAATACCTGTGGGGTACTCAGCAGAAACAAACTCAAACCTTCCTCTAAAGGAACAGGCCCTCCACTGAGGCCACATGGGACTCCCACAGATAAGGCCCTGCTGAATATAGGTTGATAGTGCACAGAAGAAAACTCAACGATGACCAAAAGTCTGGAGGTACACCAACAGCAAGATTAAACACCCCAAAACAATCTGATAGAAACTATACAATAAGAATGTTTAGGGAGCTCCCTGATGGTGTAGTGGCTTAAGGCTTCGGCGCTGGCGCTGTCAACACTGCGGCCTGGGTTCGATTCCCAGTCAGGGAGCTACCCATATACAAATAATAATAATAATAATAATAATAATAATAATAATAATAAAATAAAAATAAAAAATGTTGGCAAAAAAAAGAATGTTTAAAATTAAAATAGGAAGGAGTCAGACACATGAATAGGCAGATGAGAAAAAAATGAAATAGAATTTTTAGTAATGAATAATACCATCATTTAAATTAAAATTTCAGTGGATGGTTATACAGCAAATTATGCATAGCCGAAGAGAAATTTAATGAACTACATAATTTCCCCATAGAGGAGTAGATTTTAATAAAAATAACCACGACAGGAAATATTGTAGATGGCTTGCAAAAATGGTCAAAATTATTCCATTTTGATCCCAGTTTATTCTCTCAACTACTATCAAATACAGGTCACAAATACAGAAGCATAATAAATATCTCACGTTCCTAATTCTATAAAATGCAATTTTTCTCCATGTCATTTTACAGCCACAGCTCCTGCGGCCCCCTGCTCCACCCCTGCAAACTGGGCTGCCTTTGCAACTTCTTTGAGGAGTAAAATGTGGTGTAAGTGATGTTGATTCTGAGCTTTGGCCTCAAGAGAGCTTGTGTACTTCCATTCACTCTCTTAAAACTCTTAGTGAACTAGCCCAGACTACTAGTCTGCTGGAGGATGAGGGACCACATGGAGTGTCATCCCAGCTGAGGCCATCTTAGACCAGCCAGTCCCTAGATGACTACATATGCATGAGTGAGCTCAGCCAAGATAAGAACCATCCAACTGAGCCCAGCCCCAACTGGTATTACACAGAATCATGAGTTAAATAAATGGTTATTTTAAGCTAGTACGTTTTGGGATGATTTGTTATACAGCCAAAGATTATTGATAGAGAGAAAATAAGAGTTGTGAATAAAATGAGAAGGTCCAACATACACCTAGAAGGAGTTCTATGGGTAAAATAAATAAATAAATAAATAATAGGGAGATGGGGAGAGGACATATTCAAAGAGATAATATCCACAAATTTCCAATTTTTATGAAAAATACGAATCTTCAGTTTCAAAGAGCACTGGTCCCAGGTAAGATAAATAAATCCATACCTATATACATCACTGTGAAACTGCCAAACACCATAAAAAAGATCTTAAAGACAATCAGAGAGAAAAGTCAGATTGCCTTCAAAGATATGACAGTTACACTGCCAATAGATTTGTCAATGGCAACTTTAAAAGTCAGAAGACTATCGTGAGGAGTATCTTCAAAGCCTCTAAATTATTTCTATATTCCTCTTCAAAATAAGAGGGATGTAGAAATGGTTTAGCTAAATTATTATTGAAGAGCAAGAGTAAAAAGGTCATTTTAAATAAAGACTTTACTACAAACAGACCCTTATGGAGTGACTATATTCACATAGTTAGGGAGGATAGCTCTTTTCTCTCAGTAAGTAACAGTACTAGTTGACAGAAAATCAGAAAGGCCATTAGAACTGAACAATACCATCAACTAACTGGATCTCACTGACATTTGTAAAACACTCTGCCCCACAATGGCAGAATACACATTCTTTTCAAGTGCCCATGGAGCATTTACCAGGATAGACTATATCCAAGATCATAAAACTAACCTTTACAAATATGAAAGAAGTGCAACCATACTAAGTATGATCATAGTGAACTTAAATTAGATATCAATATCAAAATTTAACAGGAAAATATTCAAACACTTGGAAATGAAACTGCCTACTTCTAAATAATCCACGGGTCTGAACATCCCTAATTCATTCTATAAGGCCAGACAAAGACATATAAGAAGAGAAAACTTCAAACTGATATCCTGTTTTTTTGTTTGTTTGTTTGTTTGTTTTTGGTGGTGGTTCCCTGGCCGGGAATCGAACCCAGGCCATGGCGCTGAGAGCATGGAAGCTTAGCCACTGCACCACCAGGGAACCCCCAGATATCTTTTATGAACACAGATGAAAAAATTTCTCAACAAAATACTAACCACCTGAATCCAACAGCATATAAAAAAGATTATACACTCTGACCAAGTGAGATTTATCCTAGAATTGCAAGAGTGGTTCAACAAACAAAAATCAGTTAAAATTAACTCAAAATGTATCAAAATATAAGAGTTAAAATGATAAAACTCTCATAAGAAAACACAGGGGTAAATTTTCATGAATTTGGGTTTGGCAATGGTTTCTTAAAATAACACCACAACCATGAGCAACAAAAGAAAAAAATATATATAAGTTGGACTTCCATCAAAATTAAAAACTTTTGTGTTTCAAAGGATACCACCAAGAAAATGAAAAGGTGACTGACAGAATGAGAGAAAATATTTGCAAATCATCTCTTTGATGAACGACTAGTATCCAGAACATGTAAAGAACTCTAAAAATGCAACAAACAAAAAGACCAACAACCAAATTGAAAACGGTCAAAATGTCTAAAAAGACATTTCTCCAAAGAAGATATACAAATGGACAATAAACACATAAAAAGCGGCTCATCAGCATTAGTCATTAGGGAAATGCAAATCAAATCCACAGTGAGATACCACTTTACACAAATGAGAATGACTATAATGAAAAAGAAAAGAAAAGAACAAGTGCCTGCAAGAATGTGGAGATGTTGGGCCCTCACACATCGCTGGCGGGAATATACAATGGTGTAGCCTCAAGGGCAACAGTTAGACATGGAATTGCCATATGGCCGGCAATCCCACTCTTAGGTATATCACCAAGAGAACTGAAAACATGTTTACACAAACACGTACATGAATATTCATAGCAACATTATTTATAACAGCCAAAAGTTAGAGGCAAAAATGATTCCTGAACAAACAAGAAAGCTCAATAGACCTATAATGAAATAAACTGAGCGGGTAGTTTCACATCTTCAAAAATAAAACACTAGGTTTAAGTGGCTTTTTAAGTGAGTTCTTTCAGATATTCAAGGAAAAGGAACATAAAATACAAATTGTGAATAAACTATCCTGGAGAAGAGAAAAAGAGAGAATGCTTACTGACTCATTTTATAAGACTGATATAGTACTAAACCCAATACCAAACAAAAAATAGTAGGAAAAAAAGTAAATTATAAATCAATCTCTCTTAATAGCATAGAATATATTGCAAATGCAAAAATCCTAAGTAAATTTAGCATATTAAATCCAGCAATTAAAAATATAGGACATTATGACCAAGATACAAATGATATGAGGTATGCAAAGATTGTTCAATACTAGGGAAAAAAATCTATTAATGTAATTTACCATCTTACCAGATTAAAGGAGAAAACCCACATGACCTCAATAAATGCAGAAAAAGCAATTGATAAAGTAACATCCATTTATGTTTTAAAAATACTCTCAGTAAACCACAAACACAAGGGCATTTTCTTCATCTGAAACTGCTGTATTCTTTTCCCCTAAATCTGTTTATTCCTTCTTCTTTGGTAATAGAATTTTTAGCTGAGCACCTGCACCATCAACATAAGGACTAACTTTTCCAGTTTCCCTTGCAGGTTTGATGTGAACTATAGCAGCGGTGTCCAACCTTTTGGCTTCCCCGGGCCATGTTGGAAGAAGAACTGTATGGGGCCACACGTAAAACACGCTAACACTAACGATAGCCGATGAGCTAAAAAAAAAGGTTGCAAAAAAACCCTCACAATGTTTTAAGAATTTGGGTTGGGCCGCATTCAAAGCCATCATCCTAGGCTGCAGGTTGGACATGCCTTCTCTATTGCAAATGGGAACAAAGGCAAATTTCCAGAACCTTCCTTAACAGAGAGCTGGTGTGCATCCTTTGCCTCTGTTTCATCCCTTCCTTCATCTTGTGTAGAACTCAGAGGCTGCCTCGGACCACGAGGACAAGGACACGACAGTGGAGCAAGAAGCTGGCAGAAGCGTGAGTCTCTGAAGACCTTATAGAAGAGATGTCGTATCAACTCCTAGTTGGTTGCATCCAAGCTATTTTGTCAAAGAGAAGTAAGTGTTTATCATGTTTCAGTCACTGGAGTGGGGGGAGGGGGGGTTCTGTTACTTACAGCTGAAATTAATCTCAAGCGAACAAACCTGATAAAGGATGCCTATAAAAAGCCTGAAGGAATTGTTATAGTTGATAGTGGAATGTTATAAACATTCCCCTTAAAATCAGAAATTCTATTCCAATAAAAAATGATACAAAGACATCAACTCACACAGCCGTTATTCAGGATTGTACTAAAATTTGTGGCCAGTGCGGTTAAGACAATAAAAATAAATATGACACTGTTGTAGGATGGAGGGAAATCCTCTGGTTTCTCTACCTGTGACCCAACTGTTCCAATTGCAGGTAAATACCCAGACTCTTGCATACATGCATAAGGAGACACGTACAAGAATGTTCATTATGGAGTTCCCTGATGGTGTAGTGGCTTAAGGCTTCCGCGCTGGCGCTGTCAGTGCTGCGTCCTGGGTTCGATTCCCAGTCAGGGAGCTACCCACATACCAAAAAGCAAAAAAAAAAAAAAAAAAAAAAAAAAAAAAAAAAAAAAAAAAAAAAAAATGTTCATTACATCATTGTTTTTGGTGAAAACAGAATCAACCTAAGCATCTACCCATAAGCCTATGGTTAAAGAAATCAAAATATTTTTCCATGTAATCAAATTTCATATTATAGTTAAAATGACAGAGTAGAGCTACACATGGATAAATCTAAAATACAGTATTTGTTTGTTTTTTTTTTAAGAAGAGTCTTTATCTTTTAGAGATACATACAAGGGCTGTCTAGAAAAAAATCCAGGAGCTCCCTGGTGGTGCAGTGGCTTGAGGTTTCGGCGCTGGTGCTGTCGGCTCTGTGGACTGGGTTCGTTTCCCGGCCGGGGAACTACCCACATACAAAAAAAACCCCAAAACAAACAAACAAACAAAAAAAAAAAAAAGAAAAAAATCCAGCCATAAATGCCTCTATTTTTCATATTATATGGCTGGGTACTTTCTGGACAGCCCTTGTATTATAAGTTTTACAGATGAAATCGCTTTAAAATGATTCAAAGGAGTGAGAGGAAGTAGGTAGGGGTTGTAATGAAGCATGTGTAGCCATAACTGGTCATCGCTGAGCTGGGCTAAGGATACATGGTGGGGGTTCATTGTATTATTCTGTTCTTCTGTATACATTTGGGGGGAAAATGGCATGAAGAGAAAGTCAGTTGAAGAATGATATATTCAAAGTTATAGTATGTACATAATTTAAAAGAATGCAAAACACTTCTTTATATTGCATAGTGATACATAAATATGTGGTAAAAAAAAATCATGGAAGTGATAAACACCAACTTCAGAATAGAGATAGAAACTGTGATAGGGAAATTTATGCAAAGAACTTCAACTGGTTTCGTTATATTTTATCTCTTAAAAGAAAAATCTGAAGCAAATAATGTAAAATGTGCAGATTTAACAAAGATGGATTGTGTTAGTTGTTGGTTATATAATTTATTTCCTGAATCCTTCTCTGAGTGCTTGACACATTTGTTTAAAAATAACATTTTTGGCTATTTACAAAAGATCAACATGCATACTTAAATGTATTTTATACTAAATGTTTACACAAAGCAAAACTTACGACTTAAGTTAATTCAATAAATGATTGTTATTATTATAACTAAATACATTTGACACTATAAGAAGTATACTAATAAAATACCACTTTTCCATCTGTTCTGTGTATTGAGAATATTATAAATAAAAACTTATAAAAATATTACTAGGTGCTACATCATAAAAGAGCTTGTTGAGATATAATTCACAAAGCATAGAATTTAAAGAATTCAATGCAACAGTTTTTAGTATGTTGACAGATATGTACAATCTTAACCACAACTTTAGAACATTTTCAAAACCTCAAAAAAAAAACCAAATCACAACCTTGTAACCATTAGCTATTATGCCCCTATCACCCCATCTCTGCCTTAAGCAAAAATTAATCTACTTTGTGTTTTTTATAGATTTGTCTGTATGGGACATTTCATATAATGGTATCATAGAATATGTGGCTTTTTGTGACTGGCTTCTTTTACTGAGCATAATGTTTTCAAGCTTCCTCTGTGTCGTATCATGTATCAGTACTTCCTTCCTTTTTATGGCTGAATAATATTCCATTGTATGGATCTATCAAATTTTGTTTCTCCATTCATCAATTGATGGACATTTGGCTTGTTTCCATTTTTTTAGCTTATAAGAATAATGCTGCTATAAACATTTATATAGAAGTATTTCTATGGACATATGTTTTCATTGCTGAGTTGTATGGTACTGTCTAAAGAACTGCCAGGTTGTTTTCCAAAGTGCCTGCACCATTTTATATTACCACCAGTAGTGCATGAGGGTTCTGATTTCTCAGCATCCTCGTCAACACTTGCTACTATCTGACTTTTTTCTTATAGCCAGCATGGGGTATGAAGTGGTATCTAGTTGTGGTTTTAATTTGTATTTCCCTAATGGCTAATGATGTTGACCATCTTTTCATGTGCTTATTCGCCATTTGTATGTCTTTCAAGAATTGTCTATTTGGATTCTTTGCCCATTTTAAAATTGGATTATTTGTCTTTTTGTTGTTGAGTTGTAAGAGTTCTTTATATGTTCTAGATACAGCTTCCTTTTCAGATATATGATTTGCAGAAAATTTCTCCCATTTCTATAGGTTGTCTTTTCACTTATTTGATGACTTCTAAAACATAAATTTTTTAAATATTGATGTACAAATTTCTATGTTTTTTCTTTCGTTGCTCAGGTTTTGGGTGTCATATCTAACAAGCTGTTGCCTAATCAAGGTCATGAAGATATATCCAATCTTTTGGTTTCCCTGGGCCACACTGGAAGAAGAAAAATTGTCTTGGGACACACATAAAATACACTAACACTAATGATAGCTGATGAGATTTTTAAAAAATAGGTCTGTGCATAATTTCCTTAATGTTTTAAGAAAGTTTAAGAATTTGTATTGGGTCGTATTCAAAACTGGGCTGCATGTGGCCCGCGGCCATGGGTTGAACAAGCCTGATAGATTCCTATGTTTTCTTCTAAGAGGTTTATAGTTTTTGCTCTCATATTTAGCTCTCATATCTGATTTATTTTGAGTTAATTTTGTATATGGTGTGAGGTAGGGATCCAACATCAGTATTTTGCATGCGGCTCTCCAGTTGTCTCAGCACCATTTGTTGAAAAGACTATTCTTTCCCTATTGAGTGGTTTTGACATCCTTGTCAAAAATCAGTTTCCTATGGATATATGGGTTCATTTCTTGACTCTCAATTCAATTCTTCTAACCTATATGTCTATCCTTGATTACTTGGTTTTGTAAATTTCACAATCAGAAAATGTGAGTTTTCCAACTTGGTTCTTTTTGAAGATTATTTTGGATATTCTGGATCCCTTGTATTACTATACAATTTTAGGATCAGCTTTGCTCCCACTCATCTTATTTGTGCTATTGGCAAAAACATTGCATGTCTATATTTTATAGGCCCAACAATACATTATATACATGTTGTTTTATACTGTTGCTTTTTAAATTAGCTAAGAGAAGAAATGTGCATGTATACTCTTTTATAATTACATAATTATCTTTATTGGCAATCTTTGTTTTTTTCATGTGAATTATTGTCACTTGTTTTGGAGTCACTTGCTTTCAGCTTGAAGAAGTTCCTTTAGGATTTCTTATAAGGCAGGTCTACTAGCAACAGATCATCTCAGTTTTTGTTTATTTGGGAGTCTTTATTTTGCCTTTTTTTTTTTTTAAATGATAGCTGAATATAACCTTCTAGATTGTCAGTTCTCTTTTTTCTTTCAGAATTGGAATATGTTATCCCAATAACTTCTGGCCCCAATAATTTCTGATGAGACATCAGGTGTTAATATTATTGAAGTTTCCTTGTAAGTGATGAGCTCTTTTCCTCTTGCTGCTTTCAAGATTTTTCTCTTGTCTTCGGCTTTCAGCATTTATACCATAGTGTGTCTATTTGTGGATCTCTTCGTGTTTATCCTAGTTGGAATTTTTGAGCTTCCTGAAAATGTAGATTAATCTTTTTCAATAATTTGTGAAAATTTCAGCCATTATTTCTTCAAACATTTTTCTGCTCCTTTCTCCTCTCCTTCTGTTACTCCCATTACACATATGTTTGCGGGTTTAATGATGTCCCACATTTCTCTGAGGCTCTGTTCATTTTTCTTCATTCTTTTTTATCTCCCTTCTGAGACTGCATAATCTCTATCAATCTATCTCAAGTTCACTGATTCTATCTCCTGTCAGCTCATATCTACTGTTGTGCCTCTCTAGTGAATTTTTCTAGTTATTGTACTTTTCAACTCCAGAATTTCTACTTTATTCTTTTTCTCATTTCTATCTCTTTATTGATATTCTCTATTTGGTGCAACTTTGCCATCATACCTTCCTTTATTTCTTTTATTATGGTTCCTTTAGTTCTTTGAACATATTTATAAATGGCTACTTTGAGTTCTAGTCAATCTACCCTCTCCCCTTGGCAGTGTGTAGCCTCTGATGTTGCTCCTCAGGAGGTGCAGCTCTGAGCATGCCTCCAGCAGTCACTCTGGAATGACAGCTGTTTTGGCAGGGATCTCTTTCCCTGACCACACCCATCTGTTAAACGCCACTAATTACTGGCTAATTGCTCTATTGTCTCCAACAATGCCCTGTGGCATAAATTGTTCACAGGCTGATCCAATCAAATTTGGGCTCATTTGAAAAGATAGTTCCCAAGGTCAGTGTTTGAGATTTGTTCTGACCCCAGAAAGCCTTCTTCCAGTACTCTTGCCCTAGTTCTCTGTGGCAAAACAGCCAGCCTCCATTTTAGCCTATATCTTCAATAAGTCTACCTATCTCCTCCCAATTGCCTTTCACCACAGTTTCCACTGTTTTTGAGAGCACACCTAGGCTTGAACTTTCCTACATTCTGTTGCAAATACAGTCAGTTCCTTTGGGAAGAGATTGGGAGCTCACTGTTCTACAGCCTGCCTCTTCCTCTGGCAAAAAAATTTCTGTGCCATGACTCTGGGGCTGGGGATATGGACAATGGTGTGCTTCTCTCTGCATGTCGTCCCTGCTTTAGGAGCTGAGTGCATATATGCCCCAAGTAGCCTCAGGTCTTGTTCACTTGCCTCTTCCAGGACAGAACCTCTGCTTTAAAGCTAGGGCAAGGGGATCAGGGTGCAAATATTCTCAGTGGTGCCATGCCCATGGTAGAGTGGGGGCTGGGTGGAAGAAGAGAGCCCTTACCTCTCAGCCACACCTGCCCAGAACAACACCTCAATAATAGGTAACTGGGGGCAGGCTGAGGAATGCCCATGGCCTGTCCCTTCTGGGAAGCTAGCCCTCTGACTGGGAGCTACAGGGAAAGGGCTCCCACGTTCTGGGCTGCACCAGTCTGGAATGGAATTTCCATCTTGTTGAGCTGTGGGTAGGGGAAGATCTTGGTCAAATACCATAGATTCTCTCTTACCAAGTTTTAGTAGAGTTTCTTGAATAAATTTTTCTTCATTTGTTATGAGCCTTTAGGACCATTTCCAAAGGATGCCTGAGTGCCATATTGAGCAGAATCCTCCTTCCATTCCCAGTGGACAAGCAGTGTGAGGGAGAAATATTCCTTTGCTATTTTAAGCCACTGAGGGTTAGAAGTATTTGTTACTACAGCAAATCTAACTTAGTGGTTATAATCACCCAGAAGGCTTGCTAAATTACAGTGTTGTTGGGCCTTATCCCCTGAATTTCTGATTCAGCAGATCTGAGGTGGTTACAGAGAATTTACATTTCTACAAGTTCCAGGTAAAAGTAATGCTGCCGATCCAGGCACCATACTTTGAGAACCACTGCTCCAGCCATCCTTTCTGATATTTGGGGGTAAATAAGAATACGATAGTACTTACCTCATTAGAGAGTTTTAAGGATTATTGCATTAACATCTGTAAAACATTTAGCATCGTGTCTGGCACACAGACAGCCTTAGTATTGTTATTAATATGCCCCAAGTATTTCTTAATATCCTCAGGTGTTTACATTTTAATACTATTTGGACTTTTACTGAAATAATCCAGATGACTAGACTTTTCAGCATTTTCAGCTATTACTTCTTGATCCATGTGTAGCTCAGACCAATTGCTGAGAAAAGATAATTGCCAGGCAGGATCGTACCCACTTTTCTCAATTGGCATGCTCCTCCCTACAGAGCTCCACTTGTTCAAAGGAGCTTGGGCTTTGTGACTGCAGCTCCCCTCTATTCCCATCAAGGGTTCTCCTTTCTGGTGAACCCTCAGCACCCAGTGCAAGACCCCAAGATGGTAAACACATGGCAGATTTCTTCCTTGAAAAATAAAAACTAAACCAAGTCAGGGGAGAGAGGGTGTCCCTGTTTTCTTCTGCTGCTTCCACATCCTTCTTCCGGTTCCACAGGAGTCAGGGGGTCATCACTTGTTTAGGGGGCCTCAGCCCAAAAGGAAACAATCAGAGAAAAAGTCTCTTTGAACTCATAAGAGGAGAAGAATGTTGGCACTCCATAAGATATATGATGATACTCTGTGCTTTGATTGCTAATAGCTTGTCATAATCCTCCCAGTGCTCCCTGGGAGGTTCTTGGGTCAGGCACTGACAGTGACAGTAGGCAACTTTCTGTGTCATGTGCCATTAATTCATTTAATCCTTCCAAAAGCAAAGAAGATACCGTTATTCTCCTCTGTTTACAGGTGCAGAAACTGAAGCACAGAGAGTTTAGGTATCTTGTCTAAGGTCACACAGCTAGTTAGGAGTCAGAGTCAGAATTTGAACCCAGACGGTGCTAGAGTCTCTGCTGCTAACCCTGCCACTTGTGGCACTATGATATTCCCTGGAATGTGCCATGTAGACAAGGGCATGGACTGTGCCCCCAGTCCTGGAAGCGTGCCTTACCCCATAGGAGGTACTCCGTGAACGTTTGCAAAATGAATGAAAGAATTCCCGCTTTGGAGTTGGTAAGCAGAGACTGCAATTGGATATGTGCTCATCAAGCAAGTACTGGTTACACAAAGGAGGCTCAGAGAAAAGTAACTCCTCTGAGGTCTCCTAGGGCGTGGTGTGGCCAGAACCACTGCCCTGGTCTAATTAGACGAATTAAGTGCTTGCAGGCTCTGCCAGAGTGTGAGCCTCTCCCCTCGGTGCCCAGGGAATGGCAAGGTTCTTCAGGGAGATGGGCCAGGCTGTAGGGAGGCAGTGCCCAGTGAGGGTGGGGTGGGGCAACCTGCCAACCCTGGTCTGATTGAGGTCACACGTCCACATCCTGGACATCACGAGAGACACCGAAGACAGTACTGTGACAATACTGAGCTACAAAAAAGAATCTAGGGTTTTCCACTATGACCTACATAGATCATGGGTTGTGATCAGAGAGGCTCAAGTTCAAATCCCAGTTTCTGCTTCCCCCAGTATAAAACCAGGGAGACATCTTGCTGAGAAAGTTCAGCTCGCAGATCAATAAACGTGATCTTGATTAGTGTAATAAACAGGCTCTTCCCCCGCGGCTCCTCCCAGGCCTGACCCCAGGCCTGACCCCAGGCCTGACCCCAGGCTGCAAGCACAGGGAGGTTATCTGTTCCACCCCCACCAGGACCAGATTTCCCAGAGAGAGGCTGGAACACTGGGAGGGTGTGATCCTGCCTCAAATAGGTTACTTTCCAGCTGGTCACTTTTTCCCACTGTTGCTGACCCAGAGACAGCTGGAAAACTGGCTTACCCTTGGAGGAGAGGTGGAAGGGCGGACAACAAGGAAAGGGCCCCGACCCTATCCTGCCTCCCACCTCCCAGGCCTCCAGCCTTGTGGGAGGGGGCACAACACAGTGGGGAGGCCTGAGACTATGGGCCTCAGAGGCTGCAGGGCGCGTGCTTCAAATGCAGTTCTGGCCCCACCTTCAAAGAGTCCAGGCCCTGGAACATCCAGTTTTAGGGGCTCCCCAAACTACTCTGATGTGGGCCTCAGACTGCCCTTTGGGGTGCACTGGCTGAGGGGGCCTTCACCAGCGCTAACCCTGCTCAGGGTCTCCCTAAGTCCCTTCCTCCCATTCAGTGTCTGTGTCACCCGGTATGAGATCACGGGAGGCCTCCTGGTGGGCAGGGTGCTTATTTGGGGTTTTCTGTTGAGTTCCTCCTGCCCCAACCCTTATTCCTCACCCACTGCCCAGCTCTGACTCTTTCCCCAACGTGACTTGGCCAAGCGTCTGTACTGTCCCCTCCTCTGTGGCTGGCCTGGTGGACAGAGCTGCAGGGGGCGCCCACCACCGTGGAGATGAGGGGCAGGCAGACGGGGAGGAGGAGGTGGAAACTTCGTCCCAATGGGCAAAAGACATATGACCAGCGGGCAGGGCCTGGGGTGTGGAGGGGTTGGCCGGGCCAGCTCTGTTCCATGCACAAGCATGTGCAGGATGCCATGTGGCTATTTTTACTCCTGCCAAGGAAATAGTGTGATTTATGTGAGGCCTGGTCCCCTTCAGGGCTGTGTTATAAATACACCTGGCCTCACACTCCCGTTCACTTGGAGAGGAAGCTAGGGCCTGTCCTGCGTGGCCTCTCTTCTGACTCTCTCTCTGCATCACTCAGCTGTCCATTCGTGTGTGGCCTTCCTGGGGCGTCCCTCCTCTAAGTAGCTGCCCCCAACCCTGCGGTGGCCCACTCTCCTCAGTCATCAGGGCTTCGGTGTGAGTGAACTTATCGGACGCTTTCAGTGACAGCTTGTCTTCGAGCTGGCTTGGATGAGGGGAAAAGGAGAGAGGCTTTGAATTTGAGCTTCACACTTCCTGCAAGGGACAGGTCTGGGTAACAGGAAGGGGAGGGGACACAAGCAGTAGGGAAGTAGCAGGCAAGATGGCAAGGGTGCCCATAAACCTGTACCAAAGCACTTCTCTGGGCCCAGAACTGGCCTTTGCCCTGACCCTTCCTTCAGCTGCAGAAAGGCAGGCAGTGCTCTGTCACTGTCACAGGAAGGCCCCAGGCTCAGAAGCATGGGCTACTCACCAGTTACGTGGTCTTGGGCAAGTCCCTCAACGTCTCTGACCCTCAAGTTTTTCTTCGGAAAATGGGTGCAAAACAATACATACCTTCTGGACTGATGTGTGTGAAATTCAGGTGGGGCTGGAACGACAAGGGACATGTTCAGGACAGGCAGCCGCTGTCTGATCGCCCTCTTCCTCTGAGGAGCCCTGGTCCTTCATCCATGGAGCAGGGGCACAGGGGAAACCGATCAGAGGACCCCACCTCTGCTCTGCCTGGGGGAAGGGCAAAGCTGCTTCTCTGTGATGGGACGGGGAGGCAGAGGTCATCTGGGCAGCATCCAATCCAAAGCAGGGAATGTCTGAACCTGGCTGGTCGAGGGCCACAACTGGTCCCCTCAGAAACACTAAAAGTTGCAAGGGGTCTCAGCGTGCTCCTCATAGTGCCAGTCAGCTATTGCCACAATAACAAACCACTTGAAAACCCCAAAGCTTAAAGCAACAAGCATTTATTTCTTGCTGGTGCTTCTGCCGGGCAGCTGGGCTCGGCTGCAAGCCCAGGTGAGCCCAAGACTGCTCCATGCTTTTCTTAACCTCCTAGGACCAGGGGACATGTGCTTCCCAAGGCTGAGGCAGGAGCCCTGGGGGCAAGCGCAATTGCACAAGCTTTTCAAACCTTGGCTCACCTCACATCTACTTAACAGCTAATTGGCCAAAGCAGGTCACATGGCCAAGCCCAACATATTGGGGTGAGGGGCACACTCCTCCTGTGGAGGGGAGTGGGAGGTGAGGGAGTGACTGTTGCTGATTTATAATCCACTGTGCTGGTTTTTCATCTCTGCCGTGTAGGACGATGGGGGTTCCTGGAGATAACTTCGGGGTAAGGGGAAGGAGAAGGAACAGACTGGGTGCAACACCTCGCACCCAGCTCTACCCAGAGCCAGGAGGCTTTTGTCTTGCAAGTGGGGAGATGGGGGAGATGCTTGGTTATTCATGGACTTTATTCTTTTGCATTTCTGAGCCATGTCCTCGGTCTAGTCAGCTTGGGGAAGACCAGGATTTGTTAGGGAGGATCCAATGTAAAAAGAAAGAGGAGACAGGAGGGATCTCTGACACTCAAACACACAACTTGGCCATCTTGAAAAAGAATGAACTTAATGCTAATACCTCCCACTGTCACTTACAAAAGTCCAGGCTTGGTGAGCCACACTGAACCTTAGAGCTTATTACAAGGAAAGAATGCAGATGTGAAGAAGAGGTGGGGGTCCACTTCCTGGACCTGGGAATTGTGGGAGAGGAAGCGGCTAGATTTGGGTGCTCCAACCTGGGCTTCTGCCTGAGGGCCGTCGTGAGGGATAAGTGGAGAGAGGCAGCACGGACAGTGTTGTCTTGCCCTGCTGCCCGTGAGGACTGCGGAGGAGACCCTTACCAGCTGCCTGTGCCGTCCTGGGCTCAGCCACGTCACCGCAGACCCAGTGGCATTGTGATCGGGCTGGGGAAATCCTTGAGGCTGAGCTCCCCAAGGCCTTGCATGGTGGGTCCCGCAGGAGAAGTCCCTGGGTTAGAAGCCAGTGGATCAGCCTTGGGGACAGCTGTGATGGACAAGCAGAGGGCAGGGAGCGGGTGGAAGCCAGGCCCGTGTCCTGGAGACTGGCAAACACCAGCAGGTGCCAGTGCAGGCCCCGGGCGAGCAGGAAGCTGGGCGCTTGGCCCCTCGCTCCCTCCCTGCATCCAGGCCCTGTGGGAGGGGTGGTGCTCAGAGACACAGGGCCTGTTCTCATCTATGACAGACCAATAGACACTTCGAGGGACCTGAGAAATTATCAGAGCAGACATGCCACCTGCACCTCCTCGTCCACTAACGCGGCCCCACACGCTGCTACCGTTGGCGTCATCCTTCCTGGAAATACGACCGAGCAGTTCCCTCGCTTGCTTAACGCTCGCAGCCGTCTCCTTGCCCGCGGGGCTGGGCGCCACTCCGCAGCCTTTCCCGACCTCCAGTCCCTCCCCCTGCAGCGCGCTCCAGCCACACGGAGGGTGCCAGAGACCTCTGATTGTCCCTCGGTGTTCTTCCTCCCTTCCTTCCATGGCATTTGAACCCCTGAGTTTTAACTGGGTATGTGGCTGCCCAGAATAATCTCTTGGCCGTCCTTGCAGCTAGGGTGGTTACAAACCAAGTTATAAACAGCATCACCTGCCAGCTTCTGAGAGCCTTCCTGCAATACGCCACGTACCCTTTTCTCCCTCCTCCCTCACCTCTTCCTCCAGGCCAATGCCTGGGACCTGGGCGTGATGGCTAGGACTCAAACTGCCGTCTTGGGCCCGCAGGTCGAAAAGCACATTCCAGGGCTGTGGCGGCCGGCCGGAAGGAGCCGGGTCCCTGAGGCCTTCACAGCGCTGAGCCACGCGCCGGCCCTGCCGGCTGCTCCGGGCATGCGCAGGAGGGGTGGGCGGGCGGTGGGGAGAGGCGCCCTGATTCTGTTGAAGCCACCGCCGTTTCGTGTCTCTGGAACTAACACACCCAACTCACTGTACCCACCACGGGGCGTGCTTTCCCACCCCAAGTCCTCGCACATGCCCGTCTGGAATGCATTTTCCTCTGTCCCTGCTACTGCCCAACAGACTGACAAAGTCTCACTTACCCTGAAAAACTCAGTCAGACCTCATCTTCCCCGGGGAGCCTTCCCGAGTCCCCCCCGCGGAGTTAGCTCTCCCGGAGGGGGTCCCCCACTCAGGTTCACTCGGTGGTCAGTGCCCTGCAGGGACCCGGCCCTCCTGCTGAGCCGCGGTGGCTGTCTGCACCCTCCCGGCCCTTCGGGAAGGTCATTTCACCCGTGGGGTCTGGCGAGGAAGATGCTGGGTGGGGGCCATTGTGAGTCCCAGTCCAGCCCTTTTGTGGTCATTCTTTTCCCCTCACTCCCATCCCAGGCTGGCAAGAGAGTGGGAAGCTGGTGAGGGGAGAGCCCAGGCCAAGGGCGGGCAGAGGGCACCGCACACGGGGGCTGTGCCCAAACCAGCGCCGGGCAGGAGGGGCCCCGGGTGGGCACCTCCACTCCATCCTCGGGGGGCCTCTGGGAGGGGGTCAGGCAAAGAAAACCGAGGGCCTCAGACAAGGTCGTGGGTGATGGGCCCAGGTGTCAGCTCCGTGGAGGGGAGGGAAGGACACCCCAGAAAAGGGGGAGTCCACGCCCCAGAACTTTATACTGCCCGGCCCTGGCGGCTGGCTGCTCCGCCATGGAAGGGCCTCCAGGCCGCTGTGTGCGCTCCCAGCTCTCCGGGTCGCTGACCGGCAGGGATGCCCTTTTATAAGCAATGTCCTTCCTATCGGAGTGCTGGCTCCCCCCGGAAGCTCTGCCTCCCTGACTCCTCCTCTCTCTGTCCCCAGAGGGGAGGCTCCCCTACTCAAGGGCTGGCCTGGTACCGACGGGAGGGGACAGCACAGCCGCCAACAGTGGGCACCAGGTGTCGGGCCTTGCAGCCGCACCACTTGAGCACAGGCAGAGCCCCAACTTCAGACTGAGCCCTGTCGGTGCGAAGGCGTCCACATGGGGCCACCAGAGAGGAAATCCATCTGCCCCTAAGATGGCTTTTCTGCCTGTCCGGTTCTTACAGAGTAACTACTTGGGCAAATGAACCATGTCCGTTGTTTGGTCACAAGGATTCAGGATGTTTACTAGAGGTGGCGGGGCCTGTGGGCCCGGCTGACGGACTGGGCATGGGAAGTCAAAGGTATTCCCAGGTTTCCAAACACAAACCGCTGGCTGGATGTGATGTCATCCACCGAAATGAGCACAAGAAGGGGGCAGAGAGGCAGGAAGGGGTGGAGGGAAGGCAGGAATTCTGTTCCAGCCACATTAGATGTGAAACATCTGCGGACATCCAAGTGGAGACAGATGTCAAGTACACACCTGGATGTGGGAACTCAGAAGGGAGGTCTGGCAGGAGATGAGAACTTGGCAGCCGCTGGCATGCACATGAGAGAGGTCACTGACGGACATGAAAAACCTGGTGCTGCCCTCCAACGTTTGGAGAGCAACGGGGAACCCCAACATGCAGAACGCAGGGCAAGGTGAGGGAGCCCCGTGCCTTTCAGAGAACTCCAGAACGTAAGCCCCGTGTGGGCAGGGACCCTGTCACTTGTCTGTCTCCCCCACCTCCGCCCTCCTGGGGAGCCTTCCGGACCCCCAGTGGAGCTGATTGTCCCTCCCCCACCCCGAAGTACTCCCATTGGCATCAGACATGCTTTGCTGTCCTGTATACCTCTTTTTAAGGAGCGAAGGATATCAGAAGCCATAACCAATGTGCCCCAAACGCCGGTGGCGCTGAAGTTTGGAGAGCACTGGCTTAAGAGACCGCAGCCGCAGCTTACAGAAGCGTATGGTACGGTAGCCCCCTCTCCTCCACTGTGCGCCTGTGAGAAGGGGACATCCTCGTCCTAAAGCTGCAGAAACTAAGGCCCCGGGAGGTAACTCGTCCGGGTCGGGCGGCCGGGGGCACGCGGCCCTGCAGGCCGGCGGCGCCTCCGGAGCTTCCCGCAGCGGAAGGGGAGGCGCCTGCCCCGAGGGCGCAGCCCTCCGAGGTGACCTAGCTGGCGCCCGGGCCCAGGGGACTGCCGGCCAGCCCAGAGCCCCTTCCGCCCACCGTCTGCTGCTGTCTCTCCTGCGGGGGTCCCCGCTGGGGCTCCCCTGGCTCCTGGCTTCTTCTCTGGGGAGCAGCCCCTGGATGAGGGTGGGAAAGGGAGGCAGAGAATGGCCCGAGCCCTCAGTGGGCCCTGATCTCCCAGGAGTCAACGAGACCGGCTCCGGGGGCTCAGCCTCCCTACCCTGCCCCTGTGGTCACACAGCCATATAGCTATGGGGTTGGGGTGGGGGGATAGGAAACCCCAACACCCCACTTTCCACCCCAGGCCCCAACTTCTCTGTATTTGTTTATTTACCTTGGAAAAGGCCCCACGGCCCAGGCAGGAAATGGTCCAATTCCAGGAGGCTCGGCCGCGTTGGGGAACAAGGAGCCACATTGTGCTCTCCGCCGGCCGCTCCCCAGCCCGGGCCTGCTGCGGAGCTCAGAGCGGGGGATCTGCGTGGGGGCCCGGCAGGAGGGAGGCGTGGGGCTGAGGGGCAGCCAGTGCTCCCCGCCAGCCTGTCCATGAAAGGGCTTCTGTGCGTGGGCAGTGGGAGTGGACGAGGCAGGGAGACCAGCAGCGATGGCCCCTCATCTCCATCTAAGGCCCACCTGGCACCAGCCTGCCAGCCTAGGGCGGAGGGAAGAGACGGGGGGTGGGGGGGTCCGGGGGGCCTCCTGGCCCTGACACACCCCACCCCCGCCTCGGTGTCCCCAGCTTCTTGTGGGCAGATGCCACCCCTCAGTGCTGGAACGCCCTGCCTTCAGCCTCCCCTCCCGGGTTCCAGCTCCTGCTGGGCAGCTCATCCGGTCTCAGGCCCCCCTACCCAGGGAGGGAAGGAGGCTGGAGAGCCCTGGGACCAGAGCCCTGGCTGATGTGGGGCTTGATGTCATCATGGTGGTACTTGGAGAGGGCTGACCCCTCCCTCTCCAGCCCTGGATCTTCCTCACCAACAGGCTAGTGTCCATAGAGGCTGATCTTTCATCTGTGCGAGCATTCATTACGTGGCTCCCGTCTGTTGGACGCACACTCCCTTCCTCTCTGTTCTGTCTCTGCTCCAAGCCCTCCTCCCCAATTCCCAGAGTGCCAGCTAAGAGATGAGGATCTCATTATGTCACTCCTGTCTCTCAAAGTCTTCAGAGACTTCCTACTACTTTCTGGGTAAAGATGCTCACAGGCCCTGTGGGCTCAGCCCCACCTGCCCCCCAGGTCCCAGATCACCGGTGACTGGATGGGGAGAGGGACGTGGCGGGTCAGAGGTGGGAGATGGATGTCTCCCTCCTAGCACCCAAGGGGGCTTCGGGAAGGAGGTCTTTCAAGCTGGAAGAGAACCAGAAGGAGCTCAGAATTGGGGTGAAGACCTGGGGCACGAAATGTGCACAGCCGACACCGGGCTGGCGCCTCTGTCCTTCCGGGACAGCCCCTCCCAGCTGAGTTGCCCCCTCCCACCCCCACTCAGGCCATTGCTCTCCGCTCCCAGCCCTGCGGTCCTCGCAGCCGGACATCACTCCGGTGCGTGTTATCCGGAGTCCTCTCCTGACCGGACCATCACTCCATCGGCAGGGACCAGGTCTGTCTCTTTCACCGTGTCCCCAAATGTGGGCTAGTAGGTGCTCAGACGATATGTATGGGATGAAGGAAGCAGGAAAGGGGGAGAGAAAAGAAGGAAAAGACCAGAATGAAAGGGGAGATGATTCGCCTCCAGAAGGGTAAGCTCAATATTGTAAAGATGTCAGTTCTCCCCAATTAATCTATAATTTCAATAAATCAATCTCTAAATCCAATAGGATTATTTAAGGAACTAGATGACAAAGTTCATCTCAAAGAGAAAATGAGAAAGAAGAGGCAGGACGATCAAAATAAAGAACAAAGACGGGATGGCTGCCCTCCCAGATTAACGCAAACTGCATGCTCGCACAACTAAAACGAGGGGCACCCGCACCTTTACCGATGTGACAGCCGGTGCTCACGTGTGTCAGGCACAGCAGGAGCAGCTTTTCCCGTGTTGCTGCATTTATTCCTCACGTGAATCCCATTTACAGCTACTATCACTTCCAGATAAGGAAACTAAAGCACAAAGGAGCGAAGTAACTGGCTCAAGGCTAACCTGGTGCGCCACAGGCCCTGTTCTAAGCACTTTGCTTCTAATATCTCACTTAATCCTCACAACAACCCCATGCAGTGGGTACTATTACTAATTGAGTCTAGCTATACTATGTTAATACTACGTGAAATGCTGTGAGCCGGCTATAAAGGAGAGGGCAAACTGAGCTTTAAATGAATCTAAGATTCATCAAGTGAAAACAAGTTACAGAACGATATTATACACACATCATTTAAGAGAAACACAAGAAAACTTGTATTCTGTGTATATGTGTATATAGGGATGTAAGGACATAGAAAAATGTCTAGAAGGAAACCAAACAAGACCCACAGTGTTACCTCTGCAGAGCGGAGGGATGTTTGCATTTTTTTGTTTCATGTACTTCTTAAATAGTAAAATATAACACAGAGAACAGTGCCCAAAACTTAAGTGTTCACATCAAAACTTGTTATCAAGTGAACCCCTGTGTGACCTCACCCAAAAAGGAAGTAGAACACTGACAGCCCCTGGGAGCCCCCTGCCTGCCCTTCCCAAACCAAACCAACTCCCTGCCCTACCCGACTGACACATCCTACCTATCGGTTATGGTGTTCACCTCTTTGCATTTCTTTGTTTATCGTGAATATTAATCTAGTTTCATTTTGCCTTTTTCCAAACTTTATATAAGCAAACTGCATGTATTTTGTTGGGCCTGGCTTCTTTCACTCAAACTTATGATTTAAAGACACACCATGTTGGTGTACAGAGCTGTCATTCATGCATTTTCATTGCTCTATAGATTCTTGTTGTACTTTAAAAAAAAATTTATTTATAATAAAACCAGAACAGAATGATGTAAAAAAGATCAAGGTGCCAGCCAATTTGCCATCTGATTAGGAGACCACTTCCTGGTTCACACATGACCATCTTCTCCCTCTGGCTTTACATGGTAGAAAAGGCATCCTGGGGTCTCTTTTATAAGGGCACTAAGCCCACCCATGAGGGCCCCACCCTTGTGACCGAATTACCTCTCCAAGGCCCCCCTTCCTTATATCATCACACTGAGGGTTAGATTTCAGCATAGGACTTGCGGAGAGGGGTGGGGGTTGACACAAACATTCAGTCTATAAACAAGACCCAATCTGGAAACAACCCAAATGTCCACCAGCAGGAGAATGAATAAACGATCTGTGCTCCGTCCATGCAACGGAGCACCACTCAGCGTTGAGAATAAACTAACTCCAGATATGCACGGTGACACGGATGAATTGCACAGATAACATGCCGAGCACAAGAAGCCAGACACAAAACAGCAAACACTGTGTGATTCCATTTAGACAACATTTGAGAACAGGGCAGGGACGGGGCCAGTGAAAACAGTGGAGCGTCTGGAAGAGGACACGAAGGAGCCTTCTGAGGTGACAGGCATGCTCTGTGTCTTGATCAGGGTGGTGGTTACGCCAGCGTGTACACTTTGTTAATAATTCATCAAGTGGGGGAGTTCCCTGGTGGCGTAGTGGCTTCAGGCTTCGGCGCTGGCGCTGTCAGCGCTGCGGCCTGGGTTCGATTCCCGGCCGGGGAGCTACCCACGTACCAAATAAATAAGTAAATAATTCATCAAGTGGAACACTCAAGACTTGTGCATTTTAGTGTAAATTATATCTCAGTTTTTAAAAAGAAGCTATGCATGTATTCCTTTAATTATCAAATTAATTATAAATAAAACACCCCAATTTTATTCACTTGTAAGTAGGGGTACAAGTCCATCTGTGTCTGTAAAGGTCTAGAGGGTCATATCACCGGCTGCCAACAGGGAGCCCTTTCAGAGAGGGGGAAGGTGGGGCTTAAAGAGTGTGGATTTTCAATTTTTATTTTTCAAACTCTAAAGTTGGCACAGTGCATAATGCTTGTTATTTTAAAATATATGTGATTATAAATTGTATCATTATATTTCTTTCTTTATAAAAAGAGTAACTCAGGGAGTTCCCTGATGGTGTAGTGGCTTAAGGCTTCGGCGCTGGCGCTGTCAGTGCTGTGGCCTGGGTTCGATTCCCAGTCAGGGAGCTACCCACATACCAAAAAGCAAAAAAAAAAAAAAAAAAGAGTAACTCAGAAAGCAATGGTGAATACAGTCAGCAGAGCGACAAAAGTGAGGGCCGGATCAGGGGATTTGGAGTGCGTTTGAGGCCAGTGAAGGGCGTGAGTGTTGGGACCCTGGGCTCTGTAAGTGGGAGGTGGGCTCCAGTCGGGAAGGCTGGGCACTGAGCCCAGGACACGGCCTCGGTTGCCAGGCTGGGCCTCTTGTGTTTCACCCTACAGGAGATGGGAGCCAGTGAAGGCTTTGGAGCCCAGTAGATGTGGTACGTCAGAAAGATCTGGCCCCTCTTAGAGGGAAGCCACTTGGGATCAGGAGCCAGGGGAGGGGACTGCAGTGAGATGGTCGGAGGCACCCGCAGGCTGGCCCAACTCATGGGACAGGAAGGAGCGTGGATTTGCTGCAGAGGGTGAGGGAACTGCTAGCCTCGCCCATTTCACAAGAGGAAGTTTCTCCGCCCGCCCGGGCACAGCAGAGCAGGGACAGAATTCCAGGCCAGACAAGAAAGACAGAGACTGCTGCCGGTGGCCGTTCCACTGTCCCCCAGAAGGCCGTGAAGCCAGGCCGCTGACAACCAGGGCCGACCTGGCCAGCAGGCTCAGCGCTCCTTGGGCCAGGGACCCGCCAAAACACTCTCTTTTAAAAACAGAAGAAACAAAAGAAACTTAGGTCAAAAAGTGTTTTTGTATATAACATTAATATAGTCATAAAATATAATGCAGTTACAGAATATAGCTTTTAATATTTTCTTTAATGGAGGAAAGGGTCCCGGAGAGCCAAAGTGCCTAAATGCCTAAGGACCAGGAAAGCCCTAATGACAACAGGGGCTTCAGTCACGACTTGACACAGTTTATCGAGTCCTGGAGACGCTGGATGAAGGGGACGAGGGGAGGGGGCAGCGCGGACAGGGAAGGTCTGGGTGCGGAGTACCAGTGCTCATGTGGACTCCTGGGCCCTCACTGTGCTCAGCTGCCACCTGCAGATCATAAGCCTCCCCGGTGGCCCTGGAACCAAGGTATCCTTTACCTGCTGAGAATACGACAGACCAGAGACATCTGACAGACTTCTAACATGACAGCTGCAGGGTAAAATTTGAGTCCCGGCAGCTGAATCCAGAAGTGGTGTCCCAGGGCCTGGAGGCCTCAAAGATAGATGTGTGGTTCCCCCTCGGTGTGTGCCTGCAGAGACGGGGATACGAGCAACAGGACAAAGCGTGTGGGGTGGGGGAGCGTCTGGCCTTCAGATGGGGTAGCTCCCGTCGTTCCCCACTGCACACCTACTGTCTGTGGGAGCCCCTGATTGAGCCCTTTGTGTGAGAGAGACGAGCCGGGTTTCAGACATGCTGACTGGGCCCTGGAAGCAAGTGGCAAAGTGAGACAAGGCACAGGCTTAATGTGAGGAGGCCTGAGGACCGGCTCCTCAGCCTCAGTGTCCTCATCTGTAAAAATGGGGGCAAACAAGGTCATGGGTATGAAAGGGCCTCACAGGACACAGGGACTGCAGGACGGACTGTTATCCAAAAGGGTTGATGCAGGGAAGGGGAGGCGATCTGTCCTGCGGAGAGCTGGAGGCCCTCCCTGGGAGTGATGGGGCCCGGGGGCAAGGTCCACACCTCCTCCGCCACATGTCCACCCCTGGCTGAGGAAGCACATGGTCTGGAGTGGCTAAGGGCCATGCTTCCACATCTGACAGGGCCTCTGCCCTACACCCGGAGAGGCCACTGTGGCCTAAGGCCAGGCTCCTTCCTTGGGTACAGTGGCGGGGCTGGGGGGCGGGGTGCAGAATGGCTCAGAACACACTGGGACATCTCTATGAATCCTTCCCGGGCAGGGGTAGGTGGAGTGATGAGGTGAGGGCCAGCTTGCTCAGGACACAGGTGACTTTCCCTTGGAGAAGCCACTGAGGCCCCCTCCCGACAGCCAGCAGCCTGGTCTTGGAGCTGAAGCAGCCCACAGGCCTCCGTGCTGGGGGGCAGTGTGAGGCCCGCAGCTGCTGGAGAGCCTGTGAGCGCGGATCTGAGGCGCTCAGTGGGCTGGGCCGGGTGGCGGGAGGGCGGCGGGGCCCAGGCTGGGGCCTCTTTCCTCCTCGCTCGGCTGCTGAGGTTATTTTTTTCCCATCGGCGGCCGCTGCCGAATTTCCCTCCGAGTTGGATAAATAAGCAGCAGGTTCCAACGTCAACGAAACAGGAGCTGGAGCTGCTGCACAAAAGCAGCTTTCAGCAGCGGCAGGCACCTCTGGGCGTCCCGGCCGCAGGGTGGCCACAGTGGTCCCAGCAGGGTTGGGGCTGGACACAACCCGGGGCATCCCAAGAGGTGGGGTGCCCTTTGCCCCCACACACTCGGACACTACGTCCCTTCCCAGCAGCTCCCCCCAGAGTCCCTGCTCTGAAAGGGCCTGCTTCCTGCTGTTAGCTCTGCCTTCCCTCTGCCTCCAATGCCCTCCTTCCCTCTCCACCATTAAAGCACCTCTCTGTCCAGGACTCACGCATTTGTCACCTCTTCTGGTCGCGGCTGTCCCCCAGCAGAGCCCACGTTTGTCTTTTGCCCCTGCCACTCTGCAGAGACCATGTAAAACAGTCCCTCCCTTAAAACATGTCCATTTCCCCCCATTGCTCAAGGGTAAATTCTGGCTTCCCACCTTCCCTCTGGACCCTGGCAGGCTGCCTGTTTTCAGTGCTTTTGCAAAGGTTGTTCCCTCTGTCTAGAACACCCTTCCCTCTCTTTTACATGACTCCCACTTGGCTTTGAGACTCCGCTCATGTGTCACTTTCTCTGACACCCATTCCCAGCTTCCCTTTGTAATCATAGACATGAGCTTACACCAAAACTGTCACTATTCTATCTGTGGCTCCAGCTCACCATGAGCAACCAGAGGGCAGGTGCCCTGTCTTGTTCATCTTGTGTCTTCAGCACTCAGCCTGCTCAGCTCTGGGTGCTTCCTAGGGCACTAAGGGGGTGATGCCTGGCACAAAGTAGGTGCTCAATTAATGTTTGCTGCCAAACAATCCCATTAAATCACATGAACATTCCATTTATATAAACTAAATGTAAACTAATTTATAGTGACAGCGGCTCAGTGGTTGTCTGGGAAAGAGAGGAAGGGTACAAGAAAACTTTTGGGCGTGAAGAATACATTATGGCTTGCCTTAGGCAAGTTGATTCAACTCTCTTGAAGCTTGTGTCCTCATCTAAAAATTAGACTAAATAATAACCACCTCATAAGCTGTTTTGAGGATAAAATGAGATGTAAATTAATACTAAAAATTGATAGTTATTACTAAACTCGTTCCATACTATATTGATTAGTTACTGTATATACCGGTTATACAAGGGCTGTTCTGAAAGTACCCAGCTATGTAATATGAAAAATAGAGGCATTATGGTTGGCTTTTTTCTGGACAGCCCTTGTATATGTAGCAGTTATTACTATTTCCCAGTAAGATATTTGCATTTTAACTGGAAGCTAGTCCTTATCTGAATTGATTGTGGTGATGATTTCACAAGTATATCTCTATATCAAAACTCACGAAATTGCATATTTTAAATTTGTGCAAGTTTATTGCACATCGATACTGTACTGTAATGATGCTGTAAGAAAAAGTCACATACCCATGGACCCAGCAAGCCCCCAGACTCTGTGCTATAGAAATAAAAGCACGAGTACCTCCTTGGGGGGGCAAACATTTTCTGTAAAGGGCCAAATAGTAAATACGTTCAGCTTTGCGGACCATATTGTCTTTGTCACAATTACTCAACTCTGCCATTGCAGTTCGAAAGCAAACGTAGAGTTTACATAAACCGATGAGCATGGCTGTATTCCACTAAGACTTTATTTACAAAAACGGGGAACAGGCAGATTTGGCCTGTGGAGCACAGTTTACAGACCCTGACATGGGTACATATATCCATGTATCTGCATTGCTAGTCTAGACCATAACCAAAACCACCTAAATGTCTATCCAAGAGGGATTAGCTGAATAATTTGTAATAAATCCACACTGTGGAAATCAGAGTGACTATTAAAAAGAATGGATTGGATCCTGTGTGTTGACATGGAAAGATATTCATGATAGATTTTTAAAAAATATTTTATTATGAAAATGTTTAAATATACAGAAAAGATGAACAAAATTTGTAGTGAGGGGAGTTCCCTGGTGGTGTAGTGGCTTAAGGCTTTGGCGCTGTCAGCGCTGCGGCCTGGGTTCGATTCCCAGTCAGGGAGCTACCCACATACCAAAAAGAAAAACAAAAAAAAAAACAAACAAAAAAAAACCCCCACAAAATTTGTAGTGAGCACCTGAATATCCACCACCTAGATTCTACCGTTAACATTTTACTACACTTATTTTTATCTTCTATCCGTCCCTCTATTCACAATAAATTATTAGCTAAGAAAAATGAGATGTGAAATGGACTGTATTAATTCCATTTTAGCAAAAGAAAGAGAAGCCTGCACTACAAGTGTTTGTAAAGTCTAGAAAAAAGTATCACTTCGGTGCTCTCAATGCTGCGGCCTGGGTTCAATTCCCAGCCAGGGAACTACCAAAAAAAAAAAAAAGTATCAAAAGAGATGCCTGAACTCTTAATACTGATTACTTGAGGGCTAGGATTGTAAGGAGAGGAAGAAACAATTATTTTATTTCTCTGCTCATCTCTAATGTTGAATTACTTATAAAAATTATAAAAGCCCTAAGAAGGAATTTTAAGAATGCTTCCTAAGTAAGAATGGAATAGTCTAGTCCAGCCCTTGATATCTCCATAAAGAGAAACTGAGTCAGAACTAGGGTTCAAGCTTCAGGGAGGTAAGCCCATTTTCTCAGACCCACTCAAGCGTCTTACCCAGCCCTGCCTGGTGCAGGGGTGTGCGCACGCACAGGGATAACCAGGCCCCTGCATGTCCTTGGGTGTGGGACACACTTCACTCACTCCTGACTCCCCACACAGCAGACACCGATACTGGCACCCACTTCCATCTGCCTAGGCTGCACTGACACTCCACGCCCCACCCCTGCCCAGGAAAAGGGGTATCAATGTACCCGCCCATCCTGCGTCACCACCAATAGCCCCTGCTGAGAGATGTCCTGGGCACCTGGAAGAGGTGCAGGACAGCCTTCCTTCTAGTTCCTGTTTACTCACAGACACCTCTGTCCCCCAGAGTCCAATCAACACCCCTTCCCCAACCACAGGCCCAACTTGCATTCAGTCTCTTCCAGAAAGATTTACAGCCCCCTCCTCATTACGACATTGTTTTCATTCAGCAAACACATATGGGACCTCTTCCAGACCAGGCGCCAAGCCACCCAGACGCTCCCAGGCTTGTAGGAAGACAGGAACAGGTGTGGTGCATGCAAGGCACAGAGGTGGGCACCAGGGCCATCAGGTGGGGGACTGTCCCAGAGGAGGCAATATCGGATCTGTTGGGGAAGGGAGAGGTAGCACGTGTCCAGTAGGGGTGAGTGGTGGCTACAGTCAGAGGAGAGGTGGTAGGAAGAGCCTCGGGAACACAGTGTGGGGAGACTGGAATGATGGGAGGGGGACACAAGTCAGGAGGGTGTCCCTTCCCACTTATGCAGGGCAACTCGGCTCACAGCCAAGGGCCCCCAGGAAGGGAGGCATCTCCCCCAGGAGGATGAGGTGAGAGGGGGCGTTCCCCCCTCGCCCCTGTCTCTGGCCCCCTATACTCAGTGGTGCAGGAATGGGGGTGGGCATTGATGGTAATCTCCCTCCCCATCCCCTCCCCATCCCCTCCAGTCCTCCTCCCAGTCCCCTCTGGTCCTCCTCATAGTCTCCCTTTCAGTGAGCGCCTGGGGTATTGTTCCGCCTTTGTAAAGAGGGGGATCGAGTGACATAGCCAAGTGTGTGGGCAGGCGGCCCGAGAGGCCTCTTCTCTCCCAGGCAGCATGTGTATGGGGGAGACGATATTTCACACCCCCCACCTCTGGCTTCCAGGAGCAACTGTTTCCATGGTGACAGGCATGGCATCCCTTGGCTCCTGGGGTGCCCTCCCCATGACAGAGGAAGGGCCCCTGGTTTTTTCTCCACCTGCCAGAGTTGGGGGAGGACAGGGGCATAAAAAGCCTGGCCCCCAGGCCAGTCCTAGCAGTGGGAAGCCCCGACCAGTCTGAGACTCCCAGTCTTGCAGCCAGCACAGGGGGCAGCTCTGGAGTCTCTACGGCTCCATGATGCAGCTGCTCAGGAGGCAGGGCCGTGCTCCACTGTCACCCATGCATCTGTGCCTCCTTGGGGCAAGATATGGAGAAAAATAAAATGCCCCCATGGTCCTTGTACATCTGCTGGTACTGGGGCAGTGTGTGTGGGGTGGAGGGCTAACAGTACATGAGCGCACAAGTGGCGGGACAGTGGGTGGGCAATGACCTTGGGCCTGCAGAGCAGAGCCTCCAGCTTCATCCAGGAGAGCTGGGGACTGCCCCTTAGGAGGAAACGCTGGAGGCTGGTGTGCCAGCCAGAGCCTTTGGGCTGGGGACTTGGAGGCATGTTGGAGGTGGCATGGTGTTTCCCAGGAGGGGGAAATGGCAAGTAAGTGAAGAGGCCGGTGGGGGCTATGCCTGGAAGGGCTCTGCTGCTCTCCCCAGGACCAACAGCTCCTGTGCAATGGGAAGCTGCCACTGGCATTTTGGAAACCTCTGTTATCCTTGACCAAGTGGTGAAAGCCAGCTCCTTTTTCCAGAGGTACCCCACTCCTGTACCTCGGGAAGTTCGGTGTCTTGCAGCAGCACCTCTCATAGCTCAGGTGAGGTGACTGTGTACTATGCACTGGGCACAGTGCTGGCTGCATCTCCACGGATGCCTAATCTCTCATGTCCCCATGGAGAGCAAGAGGCTGGTTACATACCCGCAAGGGAGCATCTTTCTTTCCTTCTCCCTTCCTCACCCCAGCACAGCTCTAAAGTGCATGAGCCCTAATTACAGCCACTGCTCCAACTCCTTCCAGAGCCCTTACATGCCAGGCTCTATAGCAGGGCGGTGTTGGCTGAGCTGGGCCAGCCGAGCAGGTGCCCTTCCTCTGGTGGTGACAGGCAACCTCATGCAGTGAAAGAACCTGAATGCCAACGCTGGCTCTTGTGAGCTCTGTAATGCAGGACAAATATCTTGAGTTTTCTGAGCTTCAATTTCTCATCTGCAAAATGGGCACAGAATTCCTTGCAAGGACTGTTAGGAGAGTTTAAAAGGTTTTTGTAAAATGCCTGGCCTGGCTCACCATAGGCCCTCAGTTTCCTTTTCCCTGGACTTATGCTGAACACACATGTCAAATATGAGTCTGAGTCTTCAGGTATACCTAGGCCAAAGGGGTGAGGACACACCAGAGTGGGTGAGGGAGGGGGCACAGCAGTCTCAATGTGAGCCCCAGACCAGAGGAGGGCCCCTTGGGTAGCCTGCTGGGTGGCACTTGGGTTTCACCCACAGAGCTACCTAGGACCCATGGAGGGAACTGGGTGGGGCAGAGGTTGGGCAGACCCTAGAGAGCCCCTACAACCTCAGCCCCCCAAAACACAGGTTAGCCCTTCCTAACCTGGAGGTGTACTGGTGCAGTGGGGTGGGCATTCGGAAGTCTCAGTCTCAGATCTCATTCACTTATTGTCAGCTGTCACCAACAGACTGAGCCAAAACCCCGGGGGGGGGGGTGTCATAATTATTGCTTTGTGCCTTGCTTTGGTTCCATCTGTAAGAGGAAAAGGACAGTCCTTCCCCTCCCCACAGTTGAGTCACTGCTTGGTGAGGAGCGTATATATCCACAGGCTGTCACTATGCATCTCCCATGGCTCTGTGGGCTCAGGAAGGAGAATGAAGCTCTCTGGGGCCTGCAGAGTGGTGGTGCAGACTGCACCAGAGCAGGCTCCGGGCAAAGAGGAATTTACAGAGAAAGCCCTGCACCAAGGCAGTTCAGAGGGCAGGAAGGGAGGAAGGAAAAGGAGACTGGGAGTGTTAAATCGAGCCCTCCAACTCTATGGGAAGCAGTTTCTAAGCGGGACCCAGAGGCGTGGAGGGAGTACCCCAGAAAGCGAGGCCTCCTGGCTGATGAGGGTAACAACACCTCCTGGAGGGAAGCACTGAGGCATTGTGAAATGTATCGGGGTCGGAATTAGACAATCACAAAGGGAACACTTAATAGCTCTACGTTCTTGGATATGTCACTCCGCCCTGAGCCTCAGTTTCCTCACCTGGGAAAAGGAGAACCAAGAAGAGACAATGAAGTCGAGTGTTCCTGTGAAGAATAAGCAGCATGTGCGCAACAAATGCGTCGTTAATTTTACAGAATTATCTGCCTGATTCACAGAAAAGGAAACTGAGGCTTAGAGAGAACCCAAAGTCACACACGACTATGAAGAGGCAGAGGCAGCACTTGAACTGTCACTGAGTGCAAGGCCAAGGCTTTCCACGCATGGAAGCTTTATAAACTGTCTGCCGCCTGGGGTAATAAGAGGCGACCCAGTATGGGGAGGGCGGGGGAATCTCCTGGCTGGCTGTCCTGTCTCGGGGAACGATTGGACAGCAAGGGAAGGGGAATAACCGAGTGCAAACGGGCAGACGAAGTCATACTTACACCCCGCCCCACAGGACCGCAACCCGCCGGGGGCTCCCGGGCGGCTGCGAGACCCGGCGCCTTTAAAGCTTAGCCGGGGGCGTGCCCGGCGCCCAGAGGACCCGCCCCTGGGCGTGTCCTCCCGACGCCACGCCCCGAGGCTTGTAGCGGCGGCCTCCGGAGGCGGTGCCCGTTCTGACTCCGCGGCCGCTGGAGTGGCTACGGCGGTAGCGGCTCGTCGCCTCTTCTTCCTCAGACGGCTTTCCTGTGCGCTGCCCAGAGCGCCCTGCTGTGCCCGGACACACACGGGGCGGCTCGGCGATGGCCCGCACCCCGCGACGTGGCGGGCGGACACGGGGGCGCATGACGGCGCGGCCCGAGTGAGCCGGGGCCGACCTCCCGCCCTCGGCCGGGGCCGCCCGGGATGGCCGTGCCGCCGCTCCTTCGGGTGCTACTGCTGTGGCAGCTGCTGGCGGCGAGCGGCGCGGCGCTGGAGATCGGCCGCTTCGACCCGGAGCGCGGGCGCGGGCCGGCGCCGTGCCAGGCAGTGGAGATCCCCATGTGCCGCGGCATCGGCTACAACCTGACCCGCATGCCCAACCTGCTGGGCCACACGTCGCAGGGCGAGGCGGCCGCCGAACTGGCCGAGTTTGCGCCGCTCGTGCAGTACGGCTGCCACAGCCACCTGCGCTTCTTCCTCTGCTCGCTCTACGCGCCCATGTGCACGGACCAGGTCTCGACGCCCATCCCCGCCTGCCGGCCCATGTGCGAGCAAGCGCGCCTGCGCTGCGCGCCCATCATGGAGCAGTTTAACTTCGGCTGGCCGGACTCTCTGGACTGCGCCAGGCTGCCCACGCGTAATGACCCGCATGCACTCTGCATGGAGGCGCCGGAGAACGCCACCGTCGGCCCCGCCGAGCCCCACAAAGGCCTGGGCATGCTGCCTGTGGCGCCGCGGCCCGCGCGGCCCCCCGGAGACGCTGCCCCGGACCCGGGCGGCGGCGGCGGCGGCACCTGCGAGAACCCTGAGAAGTTCCAGTACGTGGAGAAGAGCCGCTCGTGCGCGCCGCGCTGCGGGCCGGGTGTCGAGGTGTTCTGGTCGCGCCGCGACAAGGACTTTGCGCTTGTCTGGATGGCCGTGTGGTCAGCTCTGTGCTTCTTCTCCACGGCCTTCACCGTACTCACCTTCCTGCTGGAGCCTCACCGCTTCCAGTACCCCGAGCGCCCCATCATCTTCCTCTCCATGTGCTATAACGTGTACTCCCTGGCCTTTCTCATCCGCGCCGTGGCCGGGGCCCAGAGCGTGGCCTGCGACCAGGAGGCCGGTGCGCTCTACGTGATCCAGGAGGGCCTGGAGAACACGGGCTGCACCCTCGTCTTCTTGCTGCTCTACTATTTTGGCATGGCCAGCTCGCTGTGGTGGGTGGTGCTGACACTCACCTGGTTCCTGGCGGCCGGCAAGAAATGGGGCCACGAGGCCATTGAGGCCCACGGCAGCTACTTCCACATGGCAGCCTGGGGCCTTCCAGCCCTCAAGACCATTGTTATTCTGACGCTGCGCAAGGTCGCAGGAGATGAGCTGACCGGGCTATGCTACGTGGCCAGCATGGACGCGGCTGCACTCACGGGTTTCGTTCTGGTGCCCCTTTCGTGCTACTTGGTGCTGGGCACCAGCTTTCTCCTGACCGGTTTCGTGGCCCTCTTCCACATCCGCAAGATCATGAAGACAGGTGGCACCAATACGGAGAAGCTGGAGAAGCTCATGGTCAAGATAGGGGTCTTCTCCATCCTGTACACCGTGCCAGCCACCTGCGTGATTGTGTGCTACGTCTATGAACGCCTCAACATGGACTTCTGGCGTCTTCGGGCCACAGAGCAGCCATGCTCCCCAGCCAACATGCCTGGTGGCCGGAGGGACTGCTCCCTGAAAGGGGGCTCAGTGCCCACAGTGGCTGTCTTTATGCTCAAAATTTTCATGTCACTGGTGGTGGGCATCACCAGCGGTGTCTGGGTATGGAGCTCCAAGACTTTCCAGACCTGGCAGAGCCTATGCCACCGCAAGATGGCAGCTGGCCGGGCCCGGGGAAAAGCCTGCCGGGCCCCTGGGGGCTATGGCCGTGGGACCCACTGCCACTATAAGGCCCCCGCCGTCGTCTTGCACATGACTAAGACGGACCCCTGTCTGGAGAACCCCACACACCTCTAGGGACACAGGCCTGCACAGGGCGGCTGTTGTCCCCTCCTAGCACTCCCCCTCTGAAGGAGACAGCTGACTAGCAGCTGCCCAGCTGTCAAGGTCAGGCAAGTGAGTGCAAGGAGGTCAAGGACCAGGGTGGGGAGACTCTCCTTCAAGCCTCACTGTGAGGACCCAGTGAGGCTTACTTCCCTATGGCCTAGTGCATGGGGTTTCCCTGGCTGAGTCCCCATGGGGTCCTTGGGGAGCATGTGGAAAGCAGGAGGGGGCAGAAGGACGCATGGTCCTGCAGGGAGTTTATTTAATGATGTAATTTATTGTTGAGTTTCTTTGGAAGCTGTGACTGGAATAAACCCCCGTGTGGTACCACTGAGTCCTCTCTGGGCTGGGAAGGGGCAAGATTGGAGGGTGGGGCCTCTGCAGGAGTCTCCCTTGTGAGCAGAGCTGGGGTGGGTCCTGGGCTCATTCCCCCTGGCCCCCATTCTCTGCTCCTCACCAATCAGGACGTCCCCCTGGAACAGCTGTGTTTTGCAGGAGTCCCAGATTCTCTCTCTCTCTCTCTCTCTCTCTCTGTGTGTGTGTGTGTGTGTGTGTGTGTGTGTGTGTGTGTGTTTCCTTTTTGCCTGCCTTTGCTCCTTTTGGCAACCTGCTTGCCTGTCTCTGAGGCCTGGCTTCCTGCTTCCCAGTGAGACTGGGATGCTCCTGTGATGACACCTCCACCTCTTGCCCTGTTTGGGGGCTGTAGGTAAGTCTTCACTTTCTCAGACTCTGCTTTCCTTGTTTGTGTAGAAAATGATGGCATCAGCCTGTCTCAAATGTTCCCTCAGGTTCAGGACCTGCTCCCACTGCCTTCTGTAGCCCAGCTTGCTAGCCCCTCCCTGGGGCAAGATGGCTGTTGCATCCAGCTCACTCCTTGAGGCCCTAGTCAGGGCACACCACCCCTCATCTCTCTGAATGAAGTAGAGATGGAGCTGTCCTGGTATATGGGCATCTTGGTAGCAGATATGGGCATGGAAATGGTAGCCCTTGATATAGTGGGAATTAGGCCCCCAGCTTCTAAAAGGCTGTGGAGATTTGAGGTGCTGAAAGCAGCAGTGAGAATAGGGCCGGTGAGAGAAATGTGCATGGCTTCCCTGGGGCATCTTGCATATTTGTGTGCAGGGGCTAGGAAGAGGTCCTGTGTTTATCTGTGTGCCAGATCCCAGAGATCCCCAGCTTTGGGTCAGACCCTGGGACCCCATCTTGGCCTTGACTTTGGCGACTGTGACTTCAGGCAGGTGAAAATCCCTGGGTGTATAAGACACACAGTGGCATTCAGTGTCACTGCCAAGAGGCCATGAGGATCCAGCCCTGCTGCCAACCTCACTTTAGAACAAAGGGGAAGCTTGAGGTCAACTAGTACATTTTAGTGGTAAGGCTCAGCACTCAAACTCAGGGCCTCTTAGGCCACAGTTCTTGCCCTGAACCAACCACACATCTCACAGGACAAGAAAGAAACCAGATGAAAACCAAACATATGTGTCGGTTTCTTAGAAGAGAGCTCCATCAGGAGTTGAGGGGTTTAGAGCTGTCCCTCACCACGAGGAATAGTACTGACCCCTGCGGGAATTTTGCAACTCTTGTACCTTTGCTTATGCATTTCTTGCATGTGGAATGCCCTCCCCATCTAAATCTTTCCCTTATCACAGGGCACACAGCAGACTAGGGCTTTCTTTGACCATAGAAGCGAAGTGACCCTAATACCTTGTAATTCTCCCCAAAGGGTCCTTGAGTGAGAAAGAGGATGAACTTATTGAAGTGACAGAGGCCCAAGTTCAGAGTGTGTGGGGTAGTGGCTGTACCCAGCTGGGTTTATAGGCCACATGTGCAGAGAGTAGAGCTGAAACTAAGGAAGGGCCTGCAACAGGGCAGGGCAGCTGGAATAAAAGGAGAGGATTCCAGAGATAGGAAGAGAAAGGCAAGTATGTATGGGCAAAGGGTGGAGGAAAGGATGGGCATCAAGGTGGCACCAGCTTACCCTGTTCCTTACCAGTCAGTGACCAGGGGAGAGACGATCCTCACCTTAGTCCCATTGCTGAAATGAGACGAGCTTTCAGGACCACTGAGATGGGGGTAGGGGTTGAGGGCGCTGTGTAGTCAGGACAAGCTAAAGGACTCCTAAAGGACTGCATAAATTCCCAAGGCGGGGTCTGTCTGCTTTGAGGCTGGGATGATCCACATGAGCCAGGACTTGAGAAGATGGGAGGGTGGACCTTGCCAGCTAAGGTTTCTCAGTACTGTAAGAAAGACACTATGGAGAAGTCCTAGACCCTGGAGGAAAAAGAAGGAAATCTTTTTTACTAAAGACTTTTCACAGAAGTCCTCCATTTGGTCTTCCTCGCCCCACTTTACAGGTGGGAGAAAGTGGAGGGCTTGGGTGGCTCAAGACCAGTCAGGCAATCTGCAGCCTCCAGAGCTTTTGTGACTTCCACACCACCACCACCACCCAGGGAGGACAGCAGATGTTACATAACCTGGGGTGGTTTTGTCCACAGAAGCCTCTTCCACGGTAGGACCTCCCCACTTTAAGAAAAATCTGAGCCCCCCAAAATGCCTCAGACACCTGCTGGCCTGTGCGTTGTGGGCCCCTGGCCCCTTCCCAGAGCAGCATGGTCTTAACTTGTACGTGAGAGGGCCCAAGTTAAGGAACTTCTTAGCCCTTAACTACCTGTCAGTATTAGTTCAGGGCAACAATTTAAAGGCCCCAGGAGTCAGCATGGATCTGAGGTCAGATTGAGAGGCCCCAGCAGGTTTAGTAAGTGCTATCAGTCCCACCCTGGAGAAAGCCCCAGGACTTGGAGGCAGTCCTGGGTGTAAAAAGGCCTTGAAGGCTCTGGGCAGGGGTTGTAATGGAAGTGGTAACAGAAGGGCAACCGTCTCGTCCGGCCTGATTTGACTTTCTCACTGCTAAGGAGACCCTGACTCCCTGGCAAGTTGCAGACACCCACTGCCTAAGTGGTGGCTTTGGAATCCAGATACCACTTCACTGCCACCACTGTGCCCCTTCCCCAGAGACAGGCTTTGAGGAAAGTCAGGTCAAGGGAGTTGGTTCTTAGAAGTAATGATTCTGACCCATCCTCAATAGAAGTTTTCTTGTCCTTATTTGCAAGTCAACCCAAACTGGGTGGCTCTGCCAAGGTCACACCCCCAGGAAGGGAATAGGAAGGAATGGGCTAAAGTGGCTGGACAAGACCAGGATAGAGACACTAGATGAGTGGCATGGCCCCACAGGCAATATCCTAGTGTGGTCTTAGGAACCCACCTGAAGGACAGGATGTCGGCTGGGAGTCCAACTGTCATTGTGTAGAAAATGTGAGGAGACACAGCTCCCGTCTCCAGAGCCTGAAGGCTGATTAAATTCGATCTGAACTTGGGGCCAACTGCTTCCTCCCCTGTAGGACTGAAAAATCCCCAGTGCTTACTGTAGGCTTGGCTTGAAACCCACATTCAGCAGGGCTACAAGCGAGTCAGAGGTAGAACCTGCACCCAGGGCTCAGGTTCCTCCTCAAACTTCTTCCTGTTTTACCATATGCTGTCCCTGGTTCAGATGGTCAGGAACTGGCAACTTCCCTTCTCAGTAAATGGGATCATGTAGTAGCTCTGCAAAGTCTCTGAATTCCACAGGCAAGCAGTCACTCAGCAGCAACCTACTCAAATCAACCACTCAGACTTTATAAAAACTCGCAGCATAAAAAACATAAATTAATTAGTTACAAAGAAAACAAGATTGATTGGCTATGTGGTAAAATTGTTGAAGCTGAGTACATGGGAACTCATATTTTCAATCTTTTTGTGTTATATTTGAAATTTTCATGAAAGTGTTTTAAAATGTCAGGAGTTCCCCTCAAATTAACTCCTAAAGGATAAATTCCCATAGTAAAGCCTTAAAAATATACTTTGCCCTAATCCCTGTCAGTTTCAAATGAAATGCTAGGGGGTTTTAGAGACAAAGCCAGGAGAAACTTGAAGGGCATGCTTTGATATCCAGGGCATCAGGAAAGTCCCCTGTGACCTGTGGTTACAAAGGCGATGGGAGAGATCCTCCTGAACCTGAACAACAACTGTTCCCAAGAGTCAATGGGAAAACAGTGCTTGGGATCTACTATCCACTACCACCCCCAAGAGCACAAAGAAAGACTCACTAGAATTTTCTTTATAAACACAAGTACATAATGTTTATTTGAAATTCCAATTTATTACAAGTTTACCCCTCAATGGGGCCCTTCCTCCTTAAAGACAATTAGAAAAACAACAAACAATTCAGGTGTCACTGAAGTGGGAACACAGGATTCTCACTGTTAACGAGAACAGACTGGCTCTAGGGTAAGAGGCAGGAGAAGGTGCTGGCGGCTGGGTTTATGAAATTGTAATGTCAGTGCTAACTCCAAGCCTGTGGGAGGACGGTAAACCTATTCACCAGCCACTGGAGCAAATCCCCAAAGTCCTTGAACCAGGAGGATGGGAGAAACAGGGACCACACCTTGAAGTTTAGTATTAAGAGGCTTTATTCTCAAGTTCTATGAGTTGTAATCCCCTTGGTGGATTTCTTTTCCCTTTAATTTAAATAGGTACAGAAGAACCTAGGTGCTCAAAGTTTCCAAATTCAAAGTTTATAGAAAAGAAAATGAAACCCTGTTTTGCATTTTTATCAAAATCTGCCATAAAAGGGAAAGACTACAAAGTTATGCCTAAATATAACTACCAGCACTAGAGTCATCATGGGAAGGGGCTGTTGGAGCCTTTCCTCCCATCCCTCCTCCCACTAACACCACTGAAAGATTCAGGTTGGGCAGGGGGGAGGGAGCATGGGAAGAGGCAGATGGAGATGGAGGAGGGAGAAACAGCCACCAGGGTTGGAGGGACATGCCCCCTCTCCCACCAGGTCCCACTGCTTGCTCTGATGCGCCTCCAACCCAACTTCTCTAAAGGAGAGAGGATGGGCTGAGGGAGGAGATGGAGCAAAGGAAAGCAAACACATTATCATATAAACTGTACTGTACATGTGCCAAAGCAAGATGACAAATATCTTACAAGATGTTCTTTATACAATATCACTGCTGAAACAAGCAACTTTTAATAACTAGAAAAGTCAATTTTAAAAAAATTAAACATTTCAATTCTTCCTGCTTTTCTTCTGCTCCCCTAAGAGCTTGTCTGGTATGTGGGTGGGCTGGGCTCCAACACCCCTCTGGCCAGATCCATTAAAGTAAAGGTTATATGCATGATTATTAGCAGGACTCCAGTCTCTAAGTGAAGTGCCTTAGTTTTTGTTTTTTTTTTTTTGTTTTTTTTTTTTATTTTGTTTGGTTTTTTTTGAGGGGGTGGGGTGGGGTGGGAGTGGGTAAAATTGTCACAAAGAAGGGAAAGGGTATTCAGGAATGGCTCCAGGACATGTCCCTTTACTCTGCCAAGAGCAACTAAAAGAACACAACTGTTTCATGTTGCTGGTGAATACAGAATCTGTATGGCACTCACTGATACCGTCACCTGAGGGAGAGGGAGGAAGAGACAGAGTACGGGCTTAAAGAAACATAACTGTATATAAATACAGATTTAAAAAAATCAACACCCCCTCCCCAACTGGCCTGATTACACTTGATTCTTCTATGTAATACAGTAATCCCTCCCCTGCAGACCAGAGGGCTTGGCACTGGAGTGGTGGCCAAAGTGGAAAGGACCTTAGGAAAGAAGGAAAAGGAACTAGGTTCACAAGAAAAAAACCATACCTTTGGGCTCTTCCTAGAAACTCTCAGAAGAGGGGGGAGGGTTTAAGGCCGTCTACTACCAATACTATTTCTAAGCAGAGACCACCAACCCATAATCAGCTCTCCAAAAAGCTCTGCTTGATTAAGGCCATATGGAGAGTTTTAAGAAACAGCACGAGATTGGGATGATGGGCATTTCTCGACTCCCCGTGACCCTCTCCCTTTCATATTCTCCTCCATCTTCCCCTCTTGCCTCCCTCTCAGCTTCTCCATGCTCTCTCCTTGACTTCCCCCACCTCAGCTCCCTCTCCCTTACCAGGGCCCCGCCTCTTCACTTCTTCTGTCTTCGTCCCCTGGACTGCCCAATGGGCTCTGGTTCACTGTCCCCTTCATCTTCAGCAAGTCGATCAGGAAACTTCTTGCGTTTCCTACGGACATATGGGTGGCCAGGAAGGTGTTTATGCAACAGAGCCACCAGACACTGTTCTGTCTTCACCATGCAGCTTAGCACATGGCTGCCTCTGCAGTTGTAGAGCTCAGCGTTGGTAAACACCTGCTTCATGTCGGTGAGAAACTCCTGCACAGAGCGGTAGCTCCCACAGGAGCATTTGCTCTGCATGGTCCGGAAGTCCATAGGGTGGGCAACTACCTCATAGTAGTCTTCTGCCTCATCTCTGGTCACAGGCTCCCTGTGGGGAAGGACCAAACAGAGACATCAGCACAGCCTTGAACACAAGGGACGGAAACCTTGTTATCAAACCACCAGCCACAGAATGCCCGCCCGTGCTGAGATCAGCCAGCTGGCAGGCACAGAGAAGCTCTGTTCATCTTGTATAAGAGCTGCCTCTACAGGTCTGGAACGCTAAGCCTCTGTCACCGAGACATGTCCTGGAAGGAAGAGGTCAGGTTAGTTCCTCGGGTTTAGCTGGCACTCCATCAGCCAGCTGCTAGGTTGTTTCTGCTCCCCTGTACTGTAGACACAAAGCTCACCTGAAGGGCCAGCTGAAGCGGTACTTCACAATCTTGTTGAGGACCTCTTCACACTTCTGCAACTCCAGGCTTTGCCTCCGGGAGCTCCGCTTGGTCTGAAGTACCTGGTGCCAAAGGAAAAAGACATGTTATAACAGGTCCAAGAGAAGAGTGGACAGGGTGGCAAGTGTGTACATCTGCTTAAAACAGAAAGAAAGAGTTCAACCATTTTCTTGGAGCAGAGACAGTCTAAATCATCTGACACTCAAGTCAGGGAGCCCTCTCAGCCAGAGGGTAGGCACTGTCCCATCAGCCCCCTTGCTTCCTCCCTGGTAGATAGTGATGAAAACAGCAGTCCTGCTAGAGGTCAGTTAGATAGGGCCACTCTCAACAGGACACTAGCCCACTGAGAGCAGATGAACCTGGGATTATGATTAACGCTATGGACAATTGTTATGGGGACCACCAGTAATCAATTTTGTGGTGGTAGGGAGTCTCAGGGAAGAAAAGCAAGAGGTACAATTCCCTTCCTGGGTCTCCTGCTGCAGGCATGTGGCAGCTAAGTGGCTACGGAGAAAAGGAGCGGGGTCTCCATCCCAGACAGCCTTAATAGGCTGCGACTCACAGCAGTAGGAGCCAGAGTTAAAGGGGTTAGGGCTGAGCAAGTTGGATCTCTCAATGCCCTTTGAGTTCCCTAATGGCTTTATGCCTCCAACCCACCCCCAACCCCAATGTGATCTGTCAAAACAAGTGAGTTTTCAAGAGCCTCTTTTTGTTCTTTAAAGCTCAAGTGAAATCTAAAGCAAAGCCACTAAAATCACATTGGTTGAGGAGTAGAGGGGAGGGTAATATCCCTCCCATAACAACTGTCAGCAAAAAGACCCAAGAGTAAGTAAGGCTCCAACATTGCTGACATTCCCACAATGGAGACCCAGCCCTTCTGAGCCACTAGAGACACATGGATACTATTTTAAAATCCTTAACAAGTCACAAGCTGCTTGTTAAACTGGAGGAAACAATGTTTGCAGGCTACAGCAGGGGAATGCCGGACATAGCTGTCCCTGGAGGGCCTGCTGCTTCTGTCTGCCTACAGGCCCACCCATCAGCCTCCAAAGTCAGGGAGGAGGGAGGAGTGGGGAAGGCTCCCACCTGTTGCCTGATGAATTCCTAATGCTAGAGTGGTGGTGGTGGTGGTGGGGAGATAAGAAACAGAAACATTAGAGACAGGATGGTAAGTAATTCTCACCAGCTCATCAACTTCAGTGTCATCCATAGTTGTTGCCTTCGGCCGAGACCTCCTGGTGGGATGCAGCTTCTTACCTGGTCGTCGGCCTGGCCTGGCCACAGGGGAGATGACACCCTGCTTGCCTCGGAGAGTCTTTCGAGGTCTCACTGAAATGAAAAATACAGATTGAGAAAACAACTGAGGGTGAAGGGAGCATGCCTCTAAAAATGCGGAGATAATACGGACAAGCAAAGCAATGGCTTCCTTCAGTTACAGGGTGTCCTTTGGTATTTATCTCTTGCCCTACCTAACAGGACCTTTTAAAGGTAGCAGTAGTAAAGGAAGAATGGATACCTTTCATCACCTGTCAAAGACCTTTTAAGAGTCTCTTCAGAAGGTCAGTTCCTTCAGTATTTCTACCCTCTGGCCCCACCCCTGTTCAGTTACTCCTGGGAATGAGGCCCCTGAAGGAGTCAATTGTCAACTGACAATTGTCAACTGATTCATTCACTAGAAGAAGAGGCCATTTGCTACAGGTCTGCCTGGAACTCCCATTGCCTAAGCTCAGCCTGAGAGAGTATAATGTATTTACACGTGAAATGGAATTTGACTGTAGAAGAGATCCTATTTCACAGTTTCCAGAGTTATCCTAAACTCAGCATCACAATCTTCTCAGATGAAAACTGATAACTTATGTGAAGTAGTTATACAAAAGTCTTCCTCACTGAATCTAATTTAGGGCTAGCCCAAGTCCTGCTTTCTTGAATTTCTGAAAACCATAGACAGTTGGCTAGACCCCTTCCATAAAAACCCTATCCAGGATCCCCAAGGAGAGAACAAAGAACACAAAGTCACCCAAGACTACTTGTGTCTTAGGCTTCAACAGGTGCTGAATATGAGACAAACCAACATTTCCTCAATATGTCTCAGGAATCAATGCTCCATAAGGATTAGCTCAAGGTTTCTCCACTATACAATTTTCCCTGGAAAGTGGAGAGATGACATTTGAACAGAGACAGGGGTACACAGAGGCAATGATACAACAAATCAATAAACAATGTTTTATCTGCTATTTGTGAACCATGATAAACCTTCATTGGCTATTTTAGGGTCTCTAGCTCAAAACAAGGCTAGGAAGAGTAAAAAGCTAATAATGCTTCTTAGGATGCTAGAGACAGCTACCAACCCAGGGACTTGACTTGTATTAGGGAACCACATCTTTGGTGGCCTAAAAAGCTGAGCAGACAAAAATCTTAAGTACCAAATACCTTCCTACATCCTTTTGGCGGACAAAAACTGGAAAGAAAACAATTCTTTGAAAAGAGAATAACAACTCAGAAGTGGAAAGCAAACACTAGTTTGAAAATAAATACAATCAGCACATTGCAATATTCACAACCTGTTCCCAGACAAACATGCATCCAATCACAACTCTTGGCCAGTAGACGACAGTCTCTTTGTAATGCAGGGTTAATAGGCTGCTTGTTTCCTCACCCTGGATACCTGGGAAAATCTAGTGAACAAACAAAAGGAGCCCAATTGAAATGGAAGAAATTGAGATGTCCCAAATTAAAAGCCTGCAGGACTGGGGAGATGGGAGCAGGTGTGCAAGTCCAAAGCCCTCAGGTTTTGACAGCACCACTGCAATAAGAGACTGGTTATGATAAACATCCTCCCTCTGCTTATACCATGTCTAATTGTTCAGAGTGCTATGACCTTGGGAATTATACTATCTCTTTAACAGCTCTCTTTTCTGCTAACACACCAAGAAGGGAATATTTTGGAAAGAGGGAGGTTTCTGAAAGGGTAGAATGCAGAACTTTAGGTTTAACCATGAAAACGTCAAGATTCTCAAAGACTCATGAAACATGAACATGAGAGAATAAGTCTCTTAAACATAGTGAGCACTCCCCCTACTGGAACCTAATAGAAACAGATCAGAACCTTCCTAACAACTTTAGGCCTAAACTATGGAAAAACAGCTTTCCTTTTCAAACAAGCAAAGCTATATCCCTGCACATTAACAGGTAAGAGAAAAATCACAGCAACCAGAGAAAAAAATAACTTCTCTGAAAAGAGCACTACACCAGAGGCGAAAAGAACTGTTAGGAGATGGCAATGGGCCTAAACTTCCTTCACCCATTGTCCTCAGACCCTGAGGGGTTCAGAACTGGCAGACTTACCATAAAACATACTTGGGACCCTGAATTCCACTAAATCTTGGACCAGGTTATCTGCCATAAACTGATGTTCTTGAGATCAAGCTACCTAACCTCTTATTAGGAAGGTGGTTAAAGGCATCTTAAAAACCCATTTAACCAACAGCAGTGAAGTCACCCCAACAGGCACAACATGTGAGGAGACGGCACGATGACAATGCCGATCCAGTCTTTCCAAGTTACCTTAAAAGACTATGAGGTTAACTATGAAGGAAAACTGACTTACATCGCAAACCAGCCACCTCATAATCTTCTTCCTCCTCCTCCTCTTCCTCCTCCTCTTCTTCTTCATCGCTCTCATCATCTTCACTGTCCTCGGAGGCAGACTCTTCAGTATAATTCCTATGAGGTGGAAAAGGCACATAGGGAACATGGTTCTAGGTCAAAGTGTTCCTAAGGAGATAAAGTCCCCCAGGGATCCCAGCAACTTTTTCCTCTTTGCAGATAGGTCTGATGGTGAGGGGAGGGAACCTGAATCTAGGCCAGGACCTAGGAAATGGAATGAAAACCCAAGTTTCAACAACATGACTCTTCCACCAGGCCCAACGCTTTGGATAAGACATCAATGGCAACAGAAATCACGATCAAAATACAACCCTCCCCCTCCCCACATAAAACAACACAAAACTCTACTCCTTTTATCTCATAAAAACAGCCAGATAATGTAACATTTTAGATATTAAAATGACTACCCAACTCGGAGGTGGACCTAAAAAATAAAAGCCCAGACAGGTGTTACTCCACCTTGATGGCCCCCTTCCAGAAGCTGAAACAGCTTGCAGATGACCATAACATCAAAGCAATGGTAATCCCAGCTCAGAACAGCTGGTCTAAAGCCCCACCATTTCAGAGTAGCATGCCTCATCTCTCTAAGTGTAGCTGGAATGGAGTGAGAAATAACCGAGTAATACTGTTAGGTGGGGTCAGGATCAAACAGCTCTGCCTTTTCAGAGACCAAGCCAGAGTGCTTATAAGCTGCCCTTTTACAACCTCAAATTTCAATGTGGAAAACAACAGTATTAACTTGGCAAATAATAGGTGTCTCCTCTTTACAAGGCCCTGTGTTTGGCCTTAATTGGGATTACACTGAAGAACAAAGCACCACTTCTACTCTCAGGGCATTAACAATCTCATGGGAAGAGAATCATGTGTAAAACTAATCATAAAGGCAAGAGGCATCAAATACTGTTTCAGAGATCGAAAACTCATTGGGAACACAGAGAAGTAATTTCTTCTAAAGATGTAGGATGTTTCAAAAAAAGCACTGAAATTTTCGGTAGGCCATGAGCAGCTTACTCAGGTGGAGTTCAGGGAAGAGGGAATATTCCCAACTGGAAGGGAAAGAGAAGAAGCAAGGATACACAATGAACAGTCTGTAACAAACACAAATATGGAAATGAGGGCTCATAAAAATATATACCAGTATTTTACAAATCTCAAAAGTTAAGCTTAGGAGTTTGGACTTTACTGAAGAAACAATGGAAAGCTTAAAGTTTTTGAACAGTAAAGAGACATAAGCTGCTCTTTGCCTTATCTAAACCATTCTGTTATCATCACAAGAACTGGAAGGACAAGGCGGGGAGGGGAGGAACATATGAGGTAAGGAGTTGGGAAGCCACTGAAAAAGCGAGTGAAGGAGCCCAGGTGAGAAATGTAGGAGGGCTAAATGACAGCAGGGACCTTAGAAAATGGACAGCAGGAGACTAATTCATAAGACATCTGGACACTGACTTGGTAACATCTGGCAAATAAATGACTTAAAGATAAGGGTGAGGAAGATGTCCAAGTTGACACCGAAGTTCTAATCATGATAAAAAAGGAAAGTAATCGGTATGGGTAATGAAGGCACTAAGTTTAGGACTTTTAGCAGTAGGTAGTTGCAGAAGTAATCACAAATTAAGAAGTGGGCAAAGTAAATGCAAAGGCAGAGGGAGATACATATTATTTTAAAAGGTATGGTTCCAGAAGATAGAGACTACAGCTGGTTGTGAAAACTAGAAGTGTCAACTTAAAGCTAAAATTAAACCAGAGCCTGTTAGAGCTCCTATTCTAATACTTGACACGATCAGGCTCTGTACCCGAAAGATGAACTTGGAGCTCCTTAGTATGAATCAACATGAATAACTGAAGCTTAATTAAAACAGCTATTAATTTACTTGTTTTTAAAAGAAGAAATTCTCACCTGCCACGGGAGTTGCGCCTGGCAGTAGCAGGCTGGCAAGCTGGGCACTGCCATTCACCATCTGGTACTTCATAAAGGGCCGGCCTCAGACAAAACAGGTGGAAGGCTTTATTACACTCATCACACAAGATCAGTTTGTCATCCTCACCTGCAAGGAGAAAAAATTGTATAGCATTGTCGGGAGCATGGCAACAGTCAAGGAGTTGTAAGAAAGAGCCATTCGCCCTCAACCAACACTGCAGAAGAAAAAACATTCTAGTATAATGCCAACCCATTTTTTTTAAATGCAATCATTTTCTGGAAAGAAATATAGCACAAATTAAACTGTTGGTAATTTATGGGTTGGGTCTTCTGACTTATATCCCCAAATCTACCCAGGTCTAGGACAGGGCATTGACTAAGAGGTAGCAAAAACCAACAGATGGCAGGAAATTTTGCTGCTCCTCTCCCTCTAAGAAATAAATCTCCCAGGAAGTATTACATTTCCTGCCCTTCCTCCTCCTGGATCCCCTAAACACTTCCCAACTCATATCCAATATGGTTCTCTTAAAAATACTTAGTTTCCCTACATTTGGAAATACATTGAACCAACTTAACATAGTCATTTCCCCTTTCCAAAACTATCACTCTCAATCAGTTTTTAGAGCAACTGAATGGTTTTATATAGGTCTTTTCATCTTTGGAAATTAAGTTCTAACCTAATTCACAAGGTATCTTTAGTCACCAGAGAATCAATCATTTGGGGGGAGGCTTTTAGCCATAAAGTTCCTTTTATACATATGGGCTCTGAAAGCTCTCAGCATTAAAGAGTCCCAAATGCCTAGCTTTGTAGGACTCAGTGCTTGTTCGCCCAAAGCCAAGTATTCTGTGTACAAGCACTGCCCTCTGATGGTAGGACTCTTCTTACTTCACAGATGACTAAAATTCAGAGATGATAAAAGAAATAAAAATGTTTAGGTTAACTAATTTTGTTCCCTGTAGAAAATTTAATTAGAGGTCAACCCCTCGTTTTCTACTCATAATTGAATAACAAAGTAAGTTTACTTTAATTTGCTGGCATGTGATCTCAAAAACTAGCATTCATAATCCAGAAGGTATAATGGGTACCACCACATTTAAAAGCTGCGTACACAGATTTTTTTTTACAGGAGAAAAGATCTAGGGAATGGAAGTCCTAGTCCCTAATACACTCTGATAAGCAACTTTAACCTAAATATACCTTTCTTTCGACAAACTTTGCATCTAGCATTTTCTGCTGACATATCCCACTTGATACAGGCATCAAGCATCCCAAGTAGAACATGCATTCTGGAAAAAGTCTGAGCTTCACGGATTGCCGTCTTCCATTTTTCCAGAGCAGATGCAACCTAAACAGAGACCAAATCAGGCCAGCATTACTACAATGACTTCAAAGACAAGGATCTTTCACATAATACTGACCAAGTATACACATTACTCAAAGCATGGATTTTTCACATAACGTCAACAGAGTATACCCCGAAAGAGGACTAGGAATAGGTAAAGATACAAGAGAATTCTGAGTACATTTATAGCTCCTCTAGTCTAACTCATTTATCTTACAGGAGAAATCAAGGCTTTGAAGGGTTAAAAAAAAAAAACTTGTCAATGGTCACACAAAGAATTAAAGGGGGGGAAATTATTAGAGACAGGTCTCTTCTAGTCAAAGCCACTTAAAGATTCTGTGTCACAAAATCAGGAACACTTGTATAAACGCTAGTATGCAATAATGTCACATAGCTAATAAAACTTTGGTTAAGATTATCAGTTTCTACACTAATGTGTCACAATCCCAGGTTACAGGGCCTAGAAATAAATAATATCTATAAAGCATTCTACAACCATTGAAGTATTAAATTAAATACTGGTCAGTGGGTAAGCTCAGGCTGAATGACATTTAGCAGTCGCTGCTTCTACAGAAAACAGTAACTACACTCATGGCAGGAATTTTGCACTCAATAGTTCAGAGGCCCCCAGGAAGACAGCAGACTGTGACAAAAGGTGGAGTCTTTCTCCTTTGTGCAGATTGGATTTGCCACAAATTTGCCAAGTCAAGAATCTCAGATAAAGCGTTTCAGCCTTCATCTGCAGATCATGAAAAATATGGTGGGAATCCACAGCACCCTCATAAACTGCAAACTGTTACCACAATAAAAGGACAAAAAGAAGTCCATATTGGGAAAAAGACGCAATAAAGATGTGTGGATTAGAAAAAGCACATACCCGCTGCGGCCTGGGTTCGATTCCCAGCCAGGGAACTACCCACATATAAAAAGAAAGAAAGAAAGAAAAAGCACATACTGAAGTTGACAAGAACATCCCTTCAATAAATGCAAAACTGCAAGGGGTTAAACATTTCATAAGAATGGAGCCCTTGAAGTTGCCACAAGGACTTCCAGCAGAGGAAGACAAGGTTCACCTGTACCTCAAGAGCACTGGGGTTAGTAGTGTGGTGGCGGCATCTAAACCCCAGGCACCATGACATAATCCTGATACCAAAGCAGTTTCAGATTAAAATGTGCAAATCATTTTTTTTAAAGATAGTAAGAAAGTGTTCTCATTAAAATATATTCTAAACTCTAAAAAAAGAAAAGTAGTAAGTACTCATACAAAATATCCCTCTTTATCACCAATTTCAAACTTAAAGTAACTATTTTAAAATTCCCAGGGGTTAGGCTGACTTCATTCTGGGTAGTTATTCGCAATATAACCTGCATTGCCTCCTCTCATCATCAGAAAAACGAGAATTTAGAATCAGTTGAGCAAAACATAGGATGGTGAAAAATATAACCAAGAATTTTTTGATAAACACAACCCTCTTGTGTCCTATAAAATACACATTCTAAGGAGAAACAGAAATGCCATTTGGGGATAATTCATTTAACTAATATAGAAAACTTTCTGAGTCAAAAGGTGATTGTTTAATGTTTCAAAGTACTTCCGGCCTAAATGATTAGGTGACCATCCATATAAACGAATGCTAATAAGGGGGACAGGATTTTCAGATAATCAGAAAATGTAAGAGATGGTAAAATTCACCAGAGCCAAGAGACTAGGTTATCTTAGTATCATCAACCTAGTGGAGGTCATACCCCTTAACTCAGTCATGATTTAACTAGATTAGGAACCCCTGCTACTTTTACAACTCATTAGTTCTACATGACAATACCACACTGCTTGATTTCACTGCTCTGCCCTAGGCAAAGAAGTCTATTAAAAGTGATACAGTCTTCCTCCTATAGGAAAGGCCAGTTAACCTGGAAGGTCATAGGCTTTAAAAACAGAGCTACCAAGGGATAGACAGTTGAGCTACTTCTGAAACTGGTGTGAGGATTGAGGGAGAGAAACTCATGTCCTTTCTCTTTCCTACAGAAGTAACCAGAAAGTCTTGTAGGTATAAATTTATGAATAACAAGGATAATATAAATAAACCAAAAATCTATTTAAGAGGCTGCTAAAGTTGTAGTGAAAACTGACTCATTTCTTATTCTAACCTCCAACTGCAGATATTTCAACACCTGCCTGTGAAATACAGCACAATTTCCTTCCTTCCCTCTTCAGAGCTCCTCAGTAAAATGAGGTCCATTATCGCAGCTGCCTCACGAGTTGTCTTCCCCTAATGTAAAAGTTAACATAGGTAGCTACCACAGGCTCTTAAATTTTAGGTTCCGTTCTGAAAAATAGGGCTGTTGAGAAAAGGCAGGAATGGCTAAAACGGGCTGTGTTGCCCTCTAGTGGACAGTCAGATGCACACAAGTATTCAAGAAAGTCCTATCAGTATGCAGTACTGCTTTTTACTTCCTCGAGTTATTTTCTATAAATTATAAATCGGGGTACCCAATAGCTCATCTGGCCTTAATAAAATAAAAGAGATCCTGGAAATAAGTTTATTTTACCCCATTTTAAAATCATATATTGAGATAAAATTTACATTTGAACAAGTTTACCTTGTATATAATGTTTTCTCACAAATTTATAGGTAAGTGCAACTATCAACTTAATTTTAGAACATTTTCATCACCCCAAAAGAAACCCTGTACCCATTAGCAGTCATTCCCCATCCCCTACCCTACCTAACCCACCACTTCGCCAGTCCTAGGCAACTACTAATCTACTTTTGGTCTATAGATTTGCCTATTCTGGACCTTTCATGTAACATGTGGCCTTTTGTGACTGGCTTCTTTTTACTAAGCATGTTTTTGGGTTTTTTTTTGCTTTTTGGTATGTGGGTAGCTCCCTGACTGGGAATCGAACCCAGGCCACAGCGCTGTCAGTGCCAGTGCCGAAGCCTTAAGCCACTACACCATCAGGGAACTCCCTAAGCATGTTTTCTAAGTTCATCCATATCACAGCATGTAACAGTACCTCATTCCATTTTAATTACTGAATAGTATCTGTTGTTTGGCTATATCACATTTTGTTTATCTATTAAATCAGTTGATGGACATTGGGGTTGTTTTCATTTTTTTTTGGCTATTAGTATTTGTGTATGTTTGTGTAACGTTTGCTTGTTATTTTTCATAGAAAGAAATCTTGCCCAAGGTCTCACAGCAATTGAGGGCCAATTTACCCCCAATCCAATGCTGCTGGCATTATACATATCGGATAGTCATTAGCATTCTGTTATATCCACTGAGTTATCCATCTATATGAGCCTAGACTCCAACCAGCCTCAAATTATGAGGGTAAACACGTTAGGCACTGAAGATTTAATAGAACCTCCTGGTCTTTTCCCATTGCACAAAATTCCAAACAGTCCAGTACATTAAAAAGAAAAAAAGAAAGAAAGAAACCCTACCATATTCCAGAGAGTGTTTTTAAAAACAGATCAAGAGCAGCAAGATAAACTTTTGGCATTTAATATTGTGCTATCCGGTAAATACTCTGTTATGCAGTTCTACTGGGAGGCTAGACACACCACTCTGATGAAAATTTCAAATTCTCTAGCACATTTAAATAAAGTTGGTCCATAGTTAGACATGGCATAACAGAATCAAGGGGAAGCCAGATTACATGCAAGTCACTATTAACCCTTCTAACAGTAAAAAGGCAGTATCATATCTTGGCAAAAATATAATGAGGCTTCAGACCACATTCTTCTATGAAAGAATATATAAAATAGAGAAATAGTTATCAGGTTGTCAGGACAAATGCATCCAAAGTAAACAGAGAGCCTAACAGAACCCAGGATTTTGCCAAATTATATAATGCTTTCCCATTTAATACAAGAAAATGAAATAAGCATTAAATATTTTAAATCAACTATTACAAAAAGACGAGATATAATCTACTTCTATACATAAGGAAACTGAAGCCCAGATGAAAGACTGATATTAGTTCACGCAACAACGCAGAGCCAATTGAAAAATTCCTTGTCCATGCTTAGTGGAAACCTTCAAAACAAAGGACAGTGGAAAATTTCAGAGCTGTGGCAAAGTTGACCTTTGGTGGGGAACTGAGAGGCATAATGCCATTTTAATGGAGAACACTGTTGAACTACTTAGTAGGCAACCTAATTGATTTTCCAAGAAACACTTCCATGTTTTCCATTTGTGTACTATATGTCTGGGCCCCAAGGTTAAACCTGCAAAGTGCTCATATTTTCTTTCCCAATCACGCTAAGAATAAAGTGTCATATGACAAGCTAAGAAGAGGTTACTTCACTGTAGGATGAGTACTAAAAAAAAAACAACAAAAAAACAAAAAACTTAATGACAATGCTACATCTACTAGTTCTCAGTAAGAAAATGTTACAAGTAAAGGAATGGCAAAGAAAGGTAACATCAAGACTCTTTTGTATAAAACCTGAGTTAAAAACAAAACCCGTGTTAAGTACTCAGCAAGGCTAGAAATTATGCCCAATGAGAAAAGTTGCAACAATGGAAGCTATTAACTATCTAATAATGTCTTAGACTTCATCTCAGTTACATGGATGCCATATAACCATTAAAATGAACACAGGACAGTGATAACTGAATGTGTTTGAAGTCTCTGAGCCTACTTCATGAATTAACAGTCTAACCTTTATCTGAATGAGTCTTAGTTCTCTGACCTGTTTATCTCTTCCCTAAAATGATCTTCCTTGTAACCACTTTATCACCCTTGGCCTCAGGAAGAAACTTAGAGAAAGCATGACAACTGTGTTCAAATATGTGAGGAGCTTTATAGAGTGGACTTATACTCTGTGTTAAACAGGAGAGCAGCTACCAATGACAAAAAGCCAAGTTCAGCTCAACCTAACAAAGTCTATGTCCCCTTCCATGAACTGAGTAACTCCAACCTATTCTTCAAAACCCAGCTGTTAGGATCTCTTCTCTTGGAAGTTCTCTAATTTGCCCTAGGTATATGCCTCACAGGTGAGCTGAGTACCACTCTTATCATCAGTACTTGCCACACTACTGTAACAATCCCTCACACTCAAACTGAGTTTCCTGAAGGCACAAGACTTCTGGTTTCTATCCATCACTGTAACCTCCAGATGTACCACAGTGAACGGCATAGGCAAGCCTTTACCAGTTATTTGTGAAAGGAAGAAAGGGAGAAAAGTGGGGAGAGAGAGAGAAATAAAAAATAGGGGAAAGTATTCCATTGGATAATGGCTGGGACTTCTCCCTTAATGTAGTATTTGCATGCAATTCTTAATTCTTAAACAATCTTAAACAGAAATCTAATACCAGGGAATTCCCTGGTGGTGTAGTGGCTAGGCTTCGGCGCTTTCAACACTGAGGCCTGGGTTCGATTCCCAGCCAGAGAACTACCCCCCCACACACACACAAAAAGGAAATCTAATACCCATAACAGACAAAAGCAGAACTGCTAATTATTCTAATAAAAAAACAGAGTCAACATATTATTCATCAGTAAGGAATTAAGGACTTGGAAAAACAAACGCACATGGACTCATAGGGAGATGAGACAGATACTCAGGACATGCTGATGAGTGAAAAACTGCAGAACATTATGAAGAAAATTCCATTCTGTAAAAATCCAACAAAGCCATCTTTATATGTATATAGAAAACACACATACAAAAATGGGTTTACTGGATTTCAACATATTTTTGAAAACCAGAAGTTAGTTAGGATGGGAGTTGTTTCACATTTTACTTATCATTCACATTTGATTTACTTACAATGAGCACGCTTTAAATTAAAAAACCAGAAAACTGGGGAGCCACATGCAAACAAATGAAGTTGGACCAGCACCTTTTACTATCTACGAAAATTAACTCAAAAATGGATCAAATGTCTAAATATAAAAGCTAAAACTATAAAACTCTTCAAAGGAAATATAAAGGAAAAGTTTCATAACATTGGATCTGGAAATAATTTCTTGGATATGACACCAAAAGCTGAGGCAACAAAAGAAAAACATAAGCTGAACTTCATCAAAATTTAAAATTTGGGGGCATCAAAAGACATTATTCAACAGAATGAAAAGGCAGTTCACAGGAGAACTGGGAGACTCTACAGGGTCTGGCACAAACATCCCTTTTTTATGAGCTGGTAATCTATACCAAATCTTTTATTATGAAATCTTAAGCATGTAATTCTGTAACATAACAATATCACACTCAGGCACATTTTAGGTGAAATATTCAAATTATTGTTCATCTTGTGCAAGACATTCAGGTCCAGGGTTATTTCTGCTGGATGCTATATTTGCAAATCATACGCTTGTATCTAATAAAGGATTAATATCCAGGTACTATAAAGAACCCATATGACTTAACAACAAACCAACCAAACAACCCAATTAAAAAACAGCCAAAGGACTAGAACAGACACTTACCCAAAGAAGTTAGACAAATGGCCAATAAGCACTTGAAAAGATACACATCATAATCATTAAGGACATGCAAATCAAATCAACAAGATACCACTTCATACCCTAGGCTATATCAAAGAAACAGAACATATATGTCGTCAAGGACATGGAGAAATTGGAACCTTTATGCACTACTAGTTAAGAGTGTAAAATGGTGCAACCACTATGGAATACTTTATTATAGGCAGTTCCTCCAGAAAGTGAATAGAGGGACAGCTACCCTATGCTGGGACAGACTGCATACCAATATTTTGATAACCTATGATGTAAGTTCTGTGATGTCTTTTTTCTTGCATCTTTCTGTCTACCTTAATACCAGTAACTTAACAAGGAATCTATAAAGTTTACGTTTGAAAGACTTCAGTATTCTTCAGTTCCACTTTTTTATTTGACCCAAAGAAGCACTAATCTATCTTCAGTATTGCTGGTGTGCTTTAGAAGCCTGAAGTCAGTAATAAGAAACCCAACATCAAGGATCAGAAGCAGCAAGTCGCTTGTGTGGAAGGAATTTAAAAAAGAAAACACTGAATGGTTTGCCTAGAGCATGATTAGGGCAGGGTGCATGAGAATCTCTGGTTTTGAAAAATTTGGATTGTAACAATATTTTTGATGTGCTATTTCAATTTTCAGTAGCAAATAAATGTGTATATAAGGGACATTATTAAAATTTGAGGCATAAAAGAAATTAAATAGAATTCTATATGATCCAGCAATTCTACTTCTGGTTACATACCAAAAGTACTGACAGTAGAAAGTGGAATAGATATTTGTATACCCATGTTCACAGCAGCATTATTCACAATATCCAAACAGTTGAAGTGACCCAAGTGTCCATCCACAGACGAAAACAAAAAAGTGGTATATATGTATAATAGAGCATTATTTGGTCTTAAAAAGGAAGGAAATTTCGGCACACGTTACAACATGGACGAACTTTGAAGACATTATATCAACTTAAGTATGACAAGTCACTAGGGGGGGTTCCCTGGTGGTGTAGTGGCTAGGTCTTGGTGCTCTCACTGCCACAGCCTGGGTTCAACTCCCGCTCAGGGAACCAACCAAAAACAAAACAAAAACAAAATAAACAAAAAAAGTGTGATAGTCAAAAAAGGATAAATATTCTGATTCCACTTATATGAGGTACCTAGAATAGTTAAATACATAGACACAGTAAGAAAACCCTGGCTGCCAGCAGTTGTGTGTGTGGCAGGGGGGCATAATGGATAGTTTAGTGTTTTTGTGAATATAGTTTCAGTTTGGGCAGATGAATGGTGCAGACAGTTGCAGAACAATATGAATGCTCCGGTAAAAGGAAGGGGAGCATTCTGATCTACTACCCAGCCCTAGAGACAGGGCTATGCTCTACTGTTTGAAAACCACAAATTTCAGGGAAAGTGACAAAAATGGAACACTGGCTCAGGGAACAGTGCATACAGTAGTTATACAGCATACGGTTACAGTCCTTTAAAACCAAGTTGCATTCTTCTATAGTCATAAAGCTACTTTATTAACTAGATACCTTTGCTTCCTCTGCAATTTTTTTCTCTTCATCCACCTCTTCAGTCTTTGCTGAATCTTCGCTTTGAAGTTTTCTTCTCTTTTGCTTGGGAGCCATGAAGCCTTGGAGAAATTTCTTTATGACACTGGCTTGAAGGGCAATCACGCACTCACCAAAATCCTTCAGTTTCTCTAATGAGATCACCTACAGGAATTGATTTAAAAACCAGATTGAGAGAAGGGTTAAGAGAAAGATGAAAGGAGACTATCCTTGACTAAATTCAAATCAACCTAAAACCTAATGGGTCACATAACATTAATTTAACTGGGTTCCTCAGTTCAATGGATGGCTTAGTAATTTAAAAGTAGATCATTACTTGCATTTCATCAGTGAAGGGATCCACAAGATGCTGAAACTTGCTCTACTTAAGGAAGTTAGGCCACTCATTCGTTCACTCAGTGACTGAGTGCCTATTATGTGCAAACAGTTTTAAGTCAAGAAAAAAAAGGAAAATAAAAATTTTCTGACCTACTCGTTTTTAAACTGTAAGCCAGGTAATATGCTTTACATACATGACCTCATCTAAGCCTCATATTTATTTTATGAATGAGGAAACAAATGTTAAATCACTTTGATTCAAATCATGCTATTAAATATTGAACACTACCTTCTCTGTCATCCAAGACTTGCCAATTAAAAAATACCATTTTATAACCACAAAGAATAATAACCCAATGTTAGTGAGGTACGGGCCCAGGTTTGGCACAAAGTAGGTAAATGGTAAATATTTGCTAAATAAACAAAAAAGTAAATGTAATATTTGAAAATGACAAGTGCTTTGGGATCAATAATTCTTCAAAAAATAATTTTAAAAATATAAAGATGTTTAAATTCTTTTCTCCAGGAAATATACCAAGAATTCATAACCAGACTAATTTAAAAGAAAATAGTTACACATATAAGATGCATATATAATTTGTTAATTCTAATAGCAAATAAATACAAATTCTGACAGTAAAAGATTTAAAACTGTATCAACTCCATGGGTTAGTATGTACCCCAAAATGACAGAAAGAATAAAAGAAATGGAAAGTGTTTATAAATTAGGAAAAATGGGGAGGAGTTACATAAAAAAATCACACAACTATAATACACATGCTATAATACATATGAATAATTTGGAGTTAATATGAACTTCATTATTTAAAATCAGTAAAAACACATTTTACAATAGTAATTGATGGATAGTATTCTCCAATCTTCTCTCCAGCTTTAACACCTGAACTTATCTAAGGTGGAACACTGGGCCTCTTGAACTGTTTCACCTGTACCACTTACAAGTCCTACTGAACAGTAAATAACAGGACTATAAACAGGCCTTGAAATGGAACCATTTAACAGCATGAGTATTGCCCAACATAAGCATAACTCTACTGAGCTGATTAGGTGTAAGGAATGGACAAAAGCAGGATACACAAACATGTATCACACCTTAAAGCACAGTCACCATATGGAAACAGACATATTAAACAAATGTTACAGGACTATGGTTCCAATACCAGTTTTAGTTCAACTTAATAGAAAACCTCTTTTTAAACAAAGGTTCTGAGCCAACTATTAGATTTTTCTATATACTCGAAGAAAATGACAAAAGGAAAATATCATATGTATATAGAAAAGTTTGGGTTCCACACTGTCTTTCAACACAAACACAATTTCCAGGATCATCTGGGGGAAGTCAAGAACATATCAGGAAACAATTCCAAATTGGGTTTCCATGAGTAACAAATATCAAAGGGTGTTTTTTTTTAAGTTCTTACCCGAGCTTCAAATTCCGATGTTTCTTCCACATAACCAAGACCCCCCTTTTGTAACCTTGTTGCAACTTCAATGAGATCACTACGAAGAAAGTTTAAGAGCTCCTGGTTGCCATCACAGGATTTCAGACCCAAATTAGGCTTCCGGGCAAGATGAATAGAATGAATAATATCCTGGTATCTAGAAAAGGTGGGACAAGTGGGAAGAGGAATAAAGCAACTTTTGAAGATGATCTATACATTTCAATTACTTGAATGACATGTTTTATTTCTATAAGACAAATTTAGATCTTTTTCATTTATCTTGGGTATTTTTTAATAGTCTCATGTTTCTTGTACAAACTTCTAAATTTCTCTTATTCTTAAAAAACACGCTTATTTTATTCTGTATTTGATAAATTCCAGTGTCTGAAGTGGGCTGTTATTCCTAGCTCTTAAGTCATCATGGTACCTGGTCTGAGTATTTTTTAACTTTTTTACCATGAGTTTTTTGGAATTTTATCCATGGGAATTCTTTGAGGCCTGGTAATGAAGATGTGCTCCTCCAGAGAATTATGCATTTGCTATGTCAGCTGCCAGGAACTGCTACCAACCCGAGAAAATTTTAAATCATCTACCTGAAATTCTTCATAACATAGAAGACACATGATTTCAACTGAAAATCTACACAAGGACCTTCAAGTTCACTCTTACACAAAAGATTAACCCTTTGAAGTCTCAGCAAAAAAGACTCCCTCCAATAAGACTCTACCCTGGACAGGCCATAAGCTTCACTGTTTGTTGGCTTCCTACACCACAAAGAAAACTAAAGCTCAACACCACTGGCTACTAGGTTCTCTATTCTTACTTAATAAAAAGGGTTTTTAATATTATTTTCTTCTGAAAACAACTTCATGTCTCACTGGTTTTCTTATAAAGAATTCTCCTTTCTTGCTTTCTACATACAACATAACTTTCCTTTTATTTTCTTCTTTGATCTAAGTGTTACCTAGGAATATATTTAATTTACTACCAGTTAAGACCTTTTTAGTCATCTTAAAATTTTCATTTATAATTTTACTATAATCTGCTCAGAGAATGTATCCTGAAGCTTTCTACTTTTTTAAATTTGTTGAGTTTGTTTCTGTGCTTAAGTACAGATAAATTTTTATACATGTTCAACAGATATAAAAAGCATTATTTTATGTTTCTAAATGGCCTAATAACTTTGCATTTTTAAAAATTCTTTTTATAATTGAGTTGTAATTTAATTGGCTTCCAGACTGCACAACTTTAATTTATATCATTCGTCCCTTTACGTATTTTCTTACAAAGAGCATATATATTTTTTATAAATTTGAACCTCAAATGGTGACACATTGTCCTATCCCTTTGGCTACCCCCAGGGGAAGCAATTCAAATAACCACCAACAAGAAAAACAGATAAATATTGTGGCAGATTTACAAATATTATAGTCATGAAAAGAAAATGGGATTAAAAAAAAAAAAGTGGGGGGTGGCGATTTAGTGCTGAGTAAAGAGTAGTTAAGTCCCAACAGCTACATACTGCTTAACAGCTCTTAAAAAGCACAAAACAAAACAAGGCGGGAGTTTTTTAATGGTCGACAAAACCAAAGAAAGAAGTATAAATTTTATTTTTAATCCTGACAATTTCTAACCTTTCAATGGAAGGATTTGATCTGTTCTCAGTGAATGGAAAAATCCTTTCAATCCAACACATGTGCATAGCAAACACTTTACAGAAGGAATGTGAGAGAACTGTATTCCTTTGTGGTTCTGTGTACTGACATTTTCCTTTGTCTTTCTTCAGTTGCCTAATCACATCTGTATCAATATTGCATAATTCTGAATATAATTTTAATTAATTTTACAAATTAAGCAGTGGGCTACAACCACGATGACGTACCCATTATCATTCACAGAAGCCTGGCAAAGTTGCAAAGTATATAATGAATGGCATTTTCCTTCTCTCTTTAAACAAACCTAAATTCATCCATGAAAGCATGAAGTCAGAAATTAAAGGTCGCCCTCTGCCAAAACCCTACCCTAGCTTTCACAGAAACAATGGCTAGAAAAGAAGGACACTGGCAAATCTAGATAGGGTTGTTGCTAACTTTGTACACAGGACAGTTTCTGTTTTGGATTTTTGGGGTTTTTAAAATATAATTCACATAACACTAAACTTACCATATTAAAGCATACACTTTCAGTGGTTTTTATGTTGTAGAATCATCATAACTACTTAATCGCAAAACATTTTCATCACGGAAAGAAATCCCATGCATGGTTAGCAGTCACTCCCAATTCTCTCCCTCTTCCATCCCCTGGTAACCACTAATCTACTTTCTGTCTATGGATTTGCCTATTCTGGATGTCTCATATAAACAAAATAAATGGAATACAATATATGATCTTTTATGTCTAGCTTATTTGATTCAGCATGTTTTCTAGGTTCATCCATGTTGTAGCGTGTGTCAGTACTTCATTGCTTTTTATGGATGAATTTATGGATATACGAAACACATTCTGTTTATCCATCCAAGAATGGATGGATGCTGTTTTCAATTTTGAGCTATTTTGAATACTGACAGAATACTTTTGAACACCAAATGATGTAGAACTGCATTTACAAGGTTGTCTAACTACAAAGAAGCTCTCAATGTGGTTCAATGTATTATTCAATGACTGATCCCGATATTCTTTATACACATGGTTTAAAAACATATTTTTTCAAATAAGTATGATGTGCCAAGAAAACACCAAGCAAAAGGAATATGAGTTAACAGACATTTTTAAGTTTATAGATAAGCAAAAAAGAAAGCAAGCAAACAAATCTAAGATATTTATAATATCTAATGCTGAAGAGAATACATAAGGAGCAAGATGAAAATCCTTACCTCTTCTCTAATCTCTCCTTAAGCTGACTTTCTCTTATTCCCTGAGGGTGAAGGCAATTTAACAACTCATCCAGTTCCTTCTGACTATCACATAAAAACCTGTAGAAGAAAAACCAGACCTGAATAATTTGGGGGTGGGGAGTGGGGGAGTGCAGCAAGGAATCAAACACTAAGAAAGGGATCTAGGGTTGATGGTAGGAGTTGGGAGAGCAGAAAGAATCCTAAACTTGCTCCCAACAGTAACTAATTTACTATTTCTATGAGGCCTAATGTTAATTTTAACCTTAGACACTGGAGTCAATGTTTCTTACTAAAATATGAGACAAATTTTATGAAGTGAATAGGCACAATTGTTCATACATCTTCAGAGTAAACTTATATCCAAAGATAAAAGATAAATATATGGTCATTACAATGAGCGCAATTAAAGCAATCACAAAGTTGAAAGGACCCTTTGAAAATTTAGCTCCTGGCACCTTCTCCCCAGGGGTTAGTACTGAGTGCGCGGAGTGTCTGCTCCCAGCTCGGAACACACATTTACTATTAAGAACCCCCCACCACTCCAAAAAAATCTAAAAAAATCTCCCCCCTCCAAAAAAATTTACAGAATATCCACATCTTCCTCGCTGGAGACGTTTTTTTCTTCCTCTTTTATTAAATAACCTGCTGAAGCAGCCGAGACCAACCTGCCCGCCCGCAGTCCCGCAGCAGCTCCAAGAAGGAACCAAGAGAGGGAGGCCTTCCCACGCCAGGACCCAAAAGCGCCACTGTAGCTCCCCAGCCGGCAGCCACTGACAGCGGATCAACCTGGTTCTGCGGCCATTGGGTAGTTTGGGTAGTTTTCCATTCCGGTTGAATTCTGTCCCTCAACACTTGCCCCTGCTCCTCTCCCCCAGGCTCTGGCGTCTGGCCCCAGCACTCATTCTCCTCCCTCAGAAAGGTCGCGGCCTATGGCTCTGTGGGCAGCTGTGCCAAGATAAACCCCAGCGCACTGAGCTATCCCACAGCCTCGCTCTACGTGGGGGATCTATACGCAGACATGAAAGAGGCGATGCTCTACAAGTTCGGCCCAGCCGGGCCCATACTGTCCATCCGGGTCTGCAGGGACGTGATCACCCGCAGCTCCTTAGGATATGGGTATGTGAACTTCCAACAGCCCGCGCGGACGTGGAGCGTGCTTTGGACACCATGATTTTTGATGTTATAAAGGGCAAGTTAGTATGCATCATGGAGTCTCAGAGTGATCCATCACTTCGCAAAAGTGGAGTGCACAACACACTCATTAAAAATTTGGACAAATCCATTGATAATAAGGCACTGTAATGATATTTTCTGCTTTTGGTAACACCCTTTCATGTAAGGTGGTTTGTGATGAAAATGGTTCCAAGGATTGGTATATTTTGAGACATAGAAAGCAGCTGAAAGCTATTTAAAAAATGAATGGGATGTTTCTAAATGATCACAAAGTATTTGTTGGACGAGTTATTTATTTTATTTATTAAAATGTGGGTAGTTCCCTGGCTGGGAATCGAACCCAGGCCACAACGTTGACAGCGCTAAAGCCTAGCCACTACACCACCAGGGAACTCCCTGTTGGACGATTTAAGTCTCGTAGAGAAGCAGCAGCAGAACTTGGAGCTAAGGCAAAAGAGTTTACCAATGTTTACATCAAGAATTTTGGAGAAGACATGGATGATGAGTGCCTTAATGATCTCTGTGGCAAGTTTGGACCCACCTTAAGTGTGAAAGTAATGACTGATGAAAGGGAAAATCCAAAGGTTTTGGATTTGTAAGCTTCGAAAGCATGAAGATGCACAGAAAGCTGTGGATGAGATGAATGGAAAGGAGCTCAATGGGAAACAAATTTACATTGGTTGAGCTCAGAAAAAAGCGGAATGGGGTTCCCTGGTGGTGTAGTGGCTAGGCTTCTGCACTCTCAGCGCCACAGCGTGGGTTCGATTCCCAACCAGGGAACTACCAAAAAAAAAAAAAAAAGAAAGAAAGAAAGAAAGAAAAAAGCGGAATGGCAGACAGAAGTTTAACATAAATTTGAACAGATGAAGCAAGGTAAGATCACTAGATACCAGGGTGTTAACCTCTATGTGAAAAATCTTGATGATGGTATTGATGATGAATGTCTCCTGAAGGAGTTTTCTCCCTTTGGTACAATCGGTACTGCAAAGGTTATGACAGACAGTGGTCATGGCAAAGGGTTTGGTTTTGCAGGTTTTTCCTCCCCAGAAGAAGCCACTAAAGCAGTTACAGAAATGAATGGTAAAGTTGAGACCACCAAGCCACTGTATATAACTTTAGCTCAATGCAAAGAAGAGCGCCAGGTCCACCTCACTAACCAGTACATACAAAGGATGGTGAGTGTGAGAGCTGTGCCCAACCCTGTCATCAACCCCTGCCTGCCGGTACTTCCTTCAGGTTATTTCATGGTAGTTATCCCACAGCCTCAGAACCATGCTGCATAATATCCTCCCAGCCACATTACTCAACTAAAACCAAGGCATTGCTGGACTGCTCAGGGTGCTAGAACTCACCCATTCCAAAACATGCCCCGTGCTATCCACCCAGCTGCTCCTAGACCACCATTTAGTATTATGAGACCAGCTTCCTCACAGTTTCCTCCAGTCATGTCAACACAGCGTGCTCTAACACATCAACACAGACAATGGGGAGTTCCCTGGTGGTGTAGTGGCTTAAGGCTTCGACACTGGCGCTGTCAATGATGCGGCCTGGGTTTGATTCCCAGCCAGGGAACTACCCACCTACCAAAAAAAACAAAACAAACAAAAAAAAACCCCACAGACAATCTACCTCCTGTAGCTCCTGCTACTACAGTTACTCCTGCTATCCGCACTGCTCCACAGTATAAATATGCTGCAGGAGTCTGCAATCCTCAACAATATCTGAACACACAGCCACAAATTACCATACAGCAGCCTGCTGTTCACATCCAAGGTTAGAAACCTTTGACTGTTCCCATGTTAGCATCTGACCCTCCTCAAGAGCAAAAGCAAACGTTGGGTGGACAGCTATTGCTTCTTATTCAAGTCATGCACCCTAGTCTTGCCGGTAAAATCACTGGCATGTTGTTGGAGATTGATAATTCAGAACTTCTTCATATGCTTTAGTCTCTCCATTACAAAGTGGATGAAGCTGTAGCTGTGCTACAAGCCCACCAAGCTAAAGAGGCTGCCCAGAAAGCAGTTAACAGCACCACTGGTATTTCAACTGTTTAAAACTGATCAGGGATGATGGAAAGAAACTTGTGCATGCTTCACCAAAGAAAAACATCTAAACATCAAAAAACTTAAATATTATGTAAAAAAAAAAAAAAAAAAAAAGGCAAACTATAAAATAAATAAAAAAAGGAAGGGAAACTTTGAACCTTACGTATCAAGCAAATGCCAGGTTTAGCAAACATAATGCCAGTCCTGGATTACTTACTGACTTAAAAACAACAAAACACGCACACACAAATACTAAAATAAAAAAAAAAAAAAACTAATGCTTTATAGACCCTGGGAAAAATAATTTTCAGCAAAGTACAAAAATTTAAAGCATCCCTTTCTGTAATTTTGTAATTCTTTACTGTGGAATAGCTCAGAATGTCACTTCTGTTTTAAATAACAGAATTGATAATTGAGCAAGGAAACATGATTTGGATTATAAAATTCTTTAACAAAAATTCCTTAAACAGTGAAAAAGAAAAAAAAGGAAAGAAAAGAAAAGAAAATCTAGCTCCTGGCCTAAAAGCAGAATTGACACAAAGGAAGATTAATGGCTATGTATATAATTTTGTATTCTTTAACCTATTTCCCATTTTAAAAAAAAGTGCAGCTCGCTGCCATGTTCACTTAATTTTACATAAACATGCTTTCTGAGGCTGAAGCAAATCTGATTGGTTTTCAATGTGAAAATAAAAACTGTTCTTGGGAGTTATTTTTAAACAGTACTTGTCTCTAATCCTAATGTAACAGAAACATATATAATGATCAATATTTAATAATTTTTCTCGTGCATAGGCATGCTAGGTTTTCTAGGATTTGACATTTTCAGTGATCAAGAATTACTATTATCTTGTAAATGGAAAATACTGCTACTAAAAACAGAATGCTATAAATAGAATGCTGTCATTTGTTCCCAAAGACTATTGATATACTAGAATGATGAGAAAATAGTAATAAATGTGAGATGTTTCATGGAAAGCTTTGGGGGTAAGGTTAGGACTATAATCCACAAGTTATTTCAGGATAAACGCTGCAGCCACAAGCATCACCGGCAAGTATTCTAAGCAAATAGGAAATGGGTTAATTAATGAAGATGAAAATCTTAAATACGTCTATTACCAAACAGACTAAAAAGTATTCCAATCCTATGTCAGAGCTACCATATAATATACAAGATTACATTACAAGGGGGAAAAATAAAATTCCAAATCTCAGAATAAATATTTCCTTATTAAAAAATAAAGTCTGCTTTTGAAACAATAAATTTACATATCCAAGAAATCAAAGTCACACAAAATGATGTTAATAGATAGTCACTACTCACTCGTATCATTCTATTAAATACTTTCTTAACATTGAAAAGGAAAAACAAAGAGTAACCAGATGAATCCTCACATTACCATAGGTTCTGTCCTTGTTTGGGGATGGTGGTCTCTACAGCAATTTCTGTTGCTGGTCCATGTTGTGTGTTCATGCCTACATTTTTGCCTAGGTTTGCTTTCTTACCTAAGAAAAATATATACATTAAGGTGAATACAGTAAATATCCAATTCCTAGTTTCAAACCTAAGCAGTATGCTGCACCAAATCCAGCAATTAATAACACAGATAGATGCTGCCCATTAAATATCCACATGTACAACAGATGCTAACTTCTCTTAAACATCTTACAGTGCATTACCTGAGATATTTGTTCTCTACACAGCTGAATCATTGTACAGTTCAAAGTTTAAGAGTTTTGCAACTTAGAATGGAAAGGGATGACTTATTAACTCTTTATACCAAAGCAAATAAATAATTTGCTCCAACGTTAACACAAATGTGGTGAAGGAGAGTCAACTGAAATATATAAATTACTACAGTAGACTTGCAGTTAACCAGCATCCATGGAGACTGGCAGATGCCGGATAAATGTAAGTAGACTCTCCTATTGGTTTACTCCTCTGCTCCCAGTTTCTCCCTTGCAATACTAACACAATCTTTTTTAGTCTTCGGTCAGGTAATTCTGAAGAGACCCTGCCATGCTGAAACAAGAAGGAAACATGAAACAACATCCACCAGGATGCTCGAGAAGTGAAGGGATTTGGATGCCAATTTTCTCAGGGAGCTATAACCGTGTAGACCCAATTTCTAAGGTCAGTCACTAAGCTTCTGAAACACATTCAGTCTGTCATCCCATTGGAATCTCTATGTCTGAGGAGGCTGACTTCAATTCATTGCTCTCAAACGTAACTGCCCTCACCTTGGATCTTACAAAATCTACCAAAATTAGATTTTTCTACTAAATATTACAATATAATTCAACATGAAAACGCCTTAATTTTAAGTTAGAGGCTATATATTAATTTCTTTACTTAACAATTTTGTGAGTATATAATTTGGATTATGAGTAAACAGCTTTGAATGCAGCCCCATACAAATCTGTAAACTTTCTTAACAATTATGAGATTCTTTTATGACCTTTTTTTTAGCCCATCAATTATCATTAGTGTCAGTATGTTTTATCTGTGGCCCAAGACAATTCTTCCAACATGGTCCAGGGAAGCCAAAAGATTGGATACCACTGCTCTAAAAAAAGGGAAAACTGCTTTTTAAAGTTTACTAAAAAAAAAATAATAATTTAATATTTGAGAAATAATTTTTATTAGGTTATAAGAAGGAGAGCTGGAAGGAAGCTTGTGGATCACCTAACCCAGTGAGGTTCTCAACTGGGAGCTATCTTGCCTCCCAGGGGACATGTGGCAATATCCAGAGACCTGTTTGGTTGTCACTATTGGCATCTAGAGGATATAGGCCAGGAAGCTGCTAACTATCCTACAATGCATAGGACTACTCTCCACCACAAGTATTCTCTGGCTTTAAAATGTCAATAAAAATGAGGTTGAGAAAACCTAATCTAACCTAACCATCTGATTCTTTTTAATTAAACATTTTAAATTTCTTCCTTGTAATATTATACAGTTGACACTTGAACAACAGAGGTTAGAGGCAACAAACTCCTGTGCAGTCAAAAATCCACATAAAACTTTTGACTCACCCAAAACTTAACTCCCCTCAGTATTCACAGGAGATTGGTTCCAGGACCCCCCTCAAATACTAAAATCCAAAGATGTTCAAGTCCCCTATATAAAATGTGTAGTCAGTCCTCCACATCCGTTGACTCCCAACTGAGGGTCAAAAAAATACAGGTATTTACTGAAAAAAGTTCATGTAAAAGTGGACCTGAACAGTTCAAACCCATGTTGTTTAAGGGTCAACTGTATATATAAATATACAGAGGGTGCCAAAAATGTATATACATTTTAAGAAAGAAAAAAATTTTATTAAAATTGTAATACTCAATATATGAGGTCTGACAATTAAGTTTATGAACTCATCCTAGAAAAGGTGCTACATACCTCACTGCTGAGTATCACTGTTTGAAGTACTCTCCCCACCCCACCCCCTTAGGAAGCTATGCACCAATGCCAGTGCCTAGTCCACCCTTCAAAGCAATTGATTATGAAACTTTTTCTGGAATGGCCATCAGAGTTGTCGTCATATTACCCTTGATGTCTTGAATGTCATCAAAATGTCTTCCTTTCACTATTTCCTTTATCTTCAGGTAAAGGAAAAAGTCACTGGGGGCTAGATGAGGTGAGTAGGTAGGGTGTCCCAATACAGTTATTTGTTTACTGGCTAACAACTCCCTCACACACAGGGCGTGAGCTGGTACATTGTTGTGATACAAGAGCCATGAGCTGTTGCCGAAAAGTTCAGGTCGTTTTTGTCTAACTTTTTCATGCAGCCTTTTCAGCACTTCCAAATAGTAAACTTGCCTGACTATTTGTCCAGTTGGTATAAATTCATAATGAACAATCAAAAAAGGTTAGCAACATTCTTGGTTTGAACTGGCGCAACTTTTTTGGTCATGGAGAATTGGCTGACTTCTATTGTGTACTTTGACGCTTTGTTTCAGGGCCATATTGCTATACGCGTGTTTCATCACCAGTGATAGATAACATGGCCCAAAACATCATCTTGCTTCTCCAAAAAGTCATGGCAAACTTTGACTCTCCTTTGCTTTTGTTCATCGATGAGCTCCTTCTGAACCATTTTTGTACACACCTTTTCTCATGCCAAGATTTCAATTAAGATTTTCCAGTTTCTCTACTGATATTTACTTGGTCTGCTATGCTTCTCGGTCAGCTGATGATTTTGACACACGAATTTTTGCAATGTTTTCATCAGTTCTGTTCATTAATGGCCACCTTGACCTCTCTTCATCAGTAATGCTTTCTTGCTCCTCAGAAAAATGTTTAATCCATTTGTGCATGCCGTTTTCTTCGTATTATACCTATAAATTTGGACTAATGATGTCCCTGGTGTCACTTCCACCCTTGCCAAATTTAATAAGAAATTTAATATTTGTTTGTTGCTCTAATTTAAGCTCTGACATTCTCACAATGTCACACAAAAACAATAACAAACGCCACTCAGCAAGACACCACCACACATCAATACAAACACAACTGTGAGACACAGATATACCAAAGTTATGAAACCTTACCGAGTTGTTCGTACAGTGCTGCCAACGAAAGTGCATGGTGGCAAGTTCACGAACTTAATTGTCAGAACTCGTATGCCGATAACAAAAGATGAATACAAGTCACGTTTGACTTCTGTAATTACAAGAGGTGCTCAAAGTGGTTACCATCAGCGTCCAGACACTTCTGATTATGGTGAACTACTGCTTGAGCAATACTGATCAAAGTGTTCACTTGTATTGCTGTGCATGCCATTTCAATTTCTCCCCAAAGTACCACCAGTGTAGCCAGTTTTCTAAGGTACACCACCACATCCTTAAGGTCCCCAATAGGTAGAAGTCAAGGGGCGTTAAGTCAGGAGAACATGGGAGAAACTCAAACAACGTTCTCAAATTTCAAATACCACTTCAAAATGGTCTTGCGTTCCTCAAACAGCAACGGTGCTTCTGTCATTTTCTTTGTCCTGCCTGTTGCACGGTGACAGCATTCACTTGATTAACACCATCTTTTGAACGAACGTCATACTATACACTGCTACAGTAATTCAATTCAACTTTGAAAAGTAATACATAGATAACATTGCTTAAAATGTATATACACTTTTTGGCACCCCTAATATATACTTAATATGTGAGGGCTGTCTAGAAAAAAAAAATCTAACCCTAAATGCCTGTATTTTTCATATTACATGGCTGGATACTTTCTATATATATACTTACAAAAAAGTATACTTCTATATTTATTTTACCAACTGAACAAAGACATGTAACTAGACACTAGATCAAGAAAAAGAACATTATCCATGCCCTTCATGACCTGTCTCAGTTACTTATTTTTAAGTTAGATATTTGTTTTGCCTCAATAGAATAGTTAAATGACATTTAGAACTCTTATTTTCTATCTTGTATCACAGCACATGAAAAATTGGTAGCCACATAAGAGATGCTCCATAAATATTAAATAAAGGAATTTTAAAAGTGGAAGAAGACATGTAAATTCTAGCTCTTGAGGTACCTACAAAGAGATTTCCAAGGAATAAAGTTTGAAAACTACTCACAAAATTTTTAACCTCATTTGGGTATTAGATTTTATATGAGTAGTTTTCAAGGTTTTTATCTTTTCACACTATGCCTGGAACAAAGCTGGTAATCAAAATATTCTTTCTGTTCATTTCATATCCTCCCACTCCATTCAAATATATCTACCTAAGAAGGCAATAAAGAAATTTTGCAAATGGAAAAAGTGACAGAGGAAAGAGAGTCCTGATTATTTACCCAACTTGAGCAGGGTAAATAACTAATAGATATACGTACTACGTGGATAGTAATCCTCATCAGGAGAGTCAGCATGGTCTTTCCGATGATGGTTGAATCGGTAATCAATGCTGTCATGCACCCAGCCTTTTTCAATGAACAATCCTGGAACTTCATCTGAGAAGAGCCAGTATCTATAAATCACAACTACATATTAATAAGATAATGATACATCACAAGCACAGGATGACTGTTGTTTGGGAATAGGATTACAAAACATTACTGAACATCGAGAAATATACAAATTATAAAGTAAAGTAAAGAGTAACAAAAGTTTTGGAACTTGAGTCTTGTTTAATATCTGTAATTTTTATAATTTCTAACATTTCTCTAATTTAGGTCGCATACAATACATGCATTTAAAATATATTACCATTTTTAAAGAACTCTATTTGGTTTACATTTCACCTATCACCATAATTTAAGCTCCCTGTTTGTGGTACCTTCAAGAACAGGGTCTGTCTTTTTTAATTTTGTAACCCTAGTATTTGAATGTGATGAGCAATTCTGTTTTCAAATTCCATGAACGGGGAAGCTTGTCTATTCTTAGCAGTACTTTAGACAGTTTCATAACTAGCAAAAATATATAGGCCCTACAAGATGACAAAAATTAAATTTAATAATTTACCTATTATGGTTTCGATCTGTACCAATAGGAGTCCTACGCATGACGAGTTTAGCCTTGGCAATTCCCTCTTGGAATGCCTTCTCAGCAGCTGCTTTGTGTTTTCGTATTCGTTCCTCTTCAGCTTCACGTTCTAGTTTCACTGTTAAAGATAAAAATGCATCAACTAGATTTTTTTCCTAGCAAATTCCACTCTTACAAATTAAATAAAATATCAAGTGAAAAGTGCCTGGTATAAAGTAGATTTTCATCAAATCTTAGTTTCCTTCTTCTAATTCTAATCTGTTACAAGAAATGACACGAAAAGGCAACAATTTCTATCTGGTCCTCCTACGCACTTTGAATTTTGGTTATGTCTCAGCCATCAACTCAGTGCAAAATCTTTAAGCTCCAAAAAGTAATTTATTGATTTTAATAATTAATTTTATTAACAATCAATTTTGAATGTAACCTTAAACAGTCCTTAAATGCAATTAACTGAAACATTTTATGAAGGGACCAGTCATAGGACCTTCAAAATAATAAAGATGAATAAAACTAAAATGGTATTTCAAAATAAAACTAATTTCAGCCTTGAGGAATTTGAGACATGAGAAAGCAAGGACAGGGAAGCATTTGTGGATAACAATAATTACTGCATATTGAATACTAGTTTGAGTAATTCAGCAAATTACTACTGTTAATGATATAAAAAACATTTTAATCAATTTATTTCTGATCATTCATTAGATGGGTTTATTCTATCCCAATAGAAATTCCCCTCAATGACAACAGGAGAAGCCTATTAACTTTTAATCAGCTACAATAGTTAAACAGCTACAATATGATGACAATCCGGAAAATACAGATTTTAAAGTAATGATGTTACTTTAAAAAAGTTAAGAGACAAGTCTCAGTTATTTAAAACCAACATGGCATTTGTTAACTTTAATAAAGTTTCCAGCCTGAATGAAACTATGTTTCCAACAATGATTTCAGTAAATGACAATTGTAAATGATAAAGAGAATGGTCAAATCACAATAAAGGAAAAGCTCCCTCTCTTGCAGCTACAAACAAAAAACAATCTAGGGCAAGTAGTCAAAATTTAGTGTCAAAGATTATAGCACTGACATAGATATGAAAGACCTAAACCCTAATTCAAATACTGGCTTTGGCAAAATATTAATATTCTTTGTCCCCTGTTCTCTAAATCAATAATAAAATATTTGTTTCATCTTTTTTCCTATGTTAAGTAAATATAACACACAGAGTAACACCTCAGAAACTCAAAAAGAAATCATTATGTTTCAGGTAAAACACAGCTGAAGTGTGATATAAAGTTAATCCTAATGCAATTATACTATCTTTCAAACTGGAAAGCACATATATACACATACTCACATATGGGTGGGGTAGTGGTGGTAGTGGTGGTGGTGTGTGTATGTATGTATGTGTGTGTAAGCAGTGTAACCTAAAATTTGTTTTAAAAGAAATATTACATATTTTCAAATGAAAGAACTACTAACGTTTCACATAACCTAAAACCTCTAACACGTAATTTAAGATTATTTCTAGGTATCTGTCTGTCTAATCATTAGTATGCAACTTGGACAAATAAATGGTCTTTTTTGTTTGTTTGTTTTTTAATTGATTTTTATTGTTAGACTTATTGGAGTGACATCTGTTAGCAAGAATTACATAGGTTCCAGGCATACAATTCTGCAGTGCATTGTCAACTTGTTGTATTAAGTTCACCACCTAGTGTGAGTTCTCTTTCCATCATCATATATTTAGCTTCCCCTCGTTCCTCTTCCACCCCCTCTAAATGGTTTTTACCATCTTTATTTCATGAGCTGGAAACTTTCATAGGTTGGAAACTATAACAGTGATCAAAATAGTTTAGTCTTAAAGATAAAAAAAACTAACATACTTAGATTTACTGTGAATAACAGCAATTCTAAGACTAATTTTGTGTATATTGTAAGACTGATCAAGTAAGTAAATATTGATATGGATGGGTACCAGAGATTTCACGCTACAGAAATGGAGATACAAATATAGAATGAGGAATGACAAAGCTGAACCCTTCCTTGGGTGTTGAGCTTTATTTTAAATAAATTTAAAAGAAGTAAAAAATTTATATTCTGAAAACTATAAAACATTGTTGAAAGAAAATGAAAATATAAATGGAAAACATCTCATATTCAAAGATCAGAAGACAAAATATCACTTAGATGGCAATTGATCTATTAGATCTATACCTCTATCTATAGATCCCCAAATTGACTTACAGATTTAAAACAACCTCTATCATAATCAGCTGATTTCTTTGTAGAAATTAACAAGCTAATTCTAAAATTACTGTGGAATGGCAATGGACTCAGAGCACCCAAAACATTTTGACAAAGTACAAGTTAAAGGATTTATATTTCCCTACTTCAAAAATTATTACCAAGGAATAATACTATAATAGTGGTGTAAGGATAGATAATACTGATCAATGGAATAGAACTGAGAGTCCAGAAATAGACTGCTACATCTACAGTCAAATGATTTTTGACAAAGACGCTAAGATCATTCAGTAGGGAAAGAAAATGTTTCAACAAATGATACCAGGACATCATTGGATAGCCACATGCAAAAAAATGAGGTTGGATCCTTAACTCATACCATGTGCAAAAATTAACTCAAAATGAATCAAAGACCTAAAGGTAAGAGTTAAAACTATAATAAAAACAAAGGAGTAAATCCTCATGGCCTTGGACTGGCAATGGGTTCTCAGACACTGACACCAAAACCACAAGCAACCAAAGAAACAGATAAACCAGACTTCAAACTTTAAAAATTTTGTGCAATGGATACTATCAAGAAAGTAAAAAGACAACACATAAAATAGGTGAAAACACATGCAGATCATATATCTTATAAGAAAGGGATTTTTATCTAGAATATATAAAGAACTCTTACCACTCAATAATAATAAAAAAAAGACGATTTGAAAATGGGCAAAAGATCTGAATTAACATTCCTCCAAAGACATACAAATGACCAATAGGCACATGAAAAGATGTTCAACATCATCAATCATCAAGGAAATACATACTAAAACCACAATGAAACCAGGAAGCAGAACAGCAGACAAAGATGCAGGTCTTTGTGAAGACCCTGCCAGGCAAGACCATCACACTTGAGGATGAGCCCAGTGACACTAATGAGAATGTCAGAGCTAAAATCCAAGACATGGAAGGCATCACACCTGACCAGCAGCGCCTGATTTGTGTGGGCAAACAGCTGGAGGATGGCTACACTCTCTAAATATAATATCCAGAAAGAGTCCACCCTGCACTTGGTGCTTTGTATGTGGGGCGGCATCATCGAGCCTTCCCTCTGACAGCTTGCCCAGAAGTAAACTATAACAAGATGAACTGCAACAAGATGTTCTGCCACAAGTGTTACACCTGCCTGCATCCCCATGCTGTCAACTGCTGCAAGAAGTATGGGCACAACAACCACCTACACCCCAAGAAGGTCAAATCAGGCGTCTCTACCACCTCCTCAGCCCACAGGGCAACCTCTTGGCCCTGGGGCTGCAATAACTTTCCCTTCCATTGACTAGAACAGTTCGAAAAACAAAACAAAACAACCACAATGAGATACCAATTCACAACAATTAGGATGATTATAATCCACAAGTCATATAGTAACAGGTGTTGGAGAGGATACAGATCAAGTGGAAAAAATCAGAACCCTCATGCATTGTTCACAGGTATGTAAAATTATGCAGCTATTTTAAAAACTGTCTGGCAATTCCTCAAACAGCTAAAGAGAGTTACCATTAAACCCAGCAATTACAATCCTAGGTATATATAATACCTAAGAGAAATGAAAAGATATGTCCACACAAAAATTTTTATGCCAATGCTTATAGCAGCATTATTAATAATAGCCAAAAAGGTGGAAACCACCCAAAAACTGATTAAGCAAAATGTAATATATCCAAACAATGGAATATTATTCTAAGGAATGAAGTAGTGAAATATAGATACAATATAGATAAACCTTGAAAACATCATGATAAGTGAAGGAAGTCAGTCAAGACCACATATTTATTATATGATTCCATTTATATAATATGTCAGAACAGGCAAATCTATAGCGACAGTAGCAGGCGGTAGTTGCTTAGAGCTGGGGAAGATGAGTGGATGGGGTGATAATAGCCAAAGAGTATGGGGTTTCCTTCTGAGGTGATGAAAATGTTCTGAAATTGTGGTAAAAGTTGCACATATCTGTGAATATATTTAAAAACACTGAACTATACATTAGAAACGAAAGAACTGCATGGTATATGAATTATTTCTTAATAAAGCTGTTTATATATTACAGTTCAGATTTGATAGAGCTATCAAAGCACCAAATTTTTATGTTCTTATACCTTAATAAGGAAAAGATTAGTATCTAAGTTGGCAATTGTGCTGTAATTGTAATTCAACAATCTTAAGCATGAGGAAAATGAGGCATGGATAAGTAACCTGCCCAAAAGAATACAGCTAAGTCAAAGATAGGATCTGGACCCATATCAACAATTCCCAAGTTATACGTTATTTCCACTATGCCTATTTGTGGATGTGGTCTAAACCAGAAAACCCAGAAAAAATATTAATATCACATTCATCTAAGCCAAACTATCATTAACTGCAGATTGCCAGACGGAACACTTCTGTTGAATAGTACATACATAGTAGGGTCTGGGTTATTACTAAATAGTTACTACAAATGGAAACTTGTATCATTATCTCAGTAATTTCCTTACTTTTACTATCCTCTAAAGGATTTTTCTTTTCTCTCAACTTAAGATTTTACCTTTCATTTCTCTCTCCTGGATTTCACGTTCCTTCTTTGCCTGAATAGCAAGCAGTCGTCTGCTCTTCACTGCAGTAATCATGTCTTCAGCTTCCATTTCTACTTGGGGCTCAAATTTCACAACTTCTTTTTTCCTATCAATTTTACCTAACCCATTCTCTTCTTTTCCATTTTCTTTATTTCTGGCTTCCATTTCCTTCCGTTTCTGTTTCTCTGCTCTCTTCTTATCATTTTCTTCCTTTAATACAGCAAGCCGTTCCTTCCACAACTCTGCAGACATCTGCTGTCTGGTTTCCATGTGGTCTTGCACTGAGTACGTCATGAGAATCCGGTGACAGAGTGCTGTCAAGATCTGTAGCTTCTCTTCTGATGTTAGCTCAAAAAATTCAGAGGTTTCCAACTTCTCTAGGAACTCATCTCGTACCTCATTGTCCTCAAATGGTGCTGAATCTTTATTTTCATCTGTGTCTGAGCCCTCACTTTCCTCCTGAACATCAGATTTGCGCAAGCAGAGCCGTACCAGCTCTGAAACAGAATGCAGAGTCAGAGGGATCTCTGAGAGTTTCATTCCCAATTCACCATAATCTTCTGCTATTTCATCTTGTAGTAAGGTCTGTAAGAGAATGACCAACACTCTATTCAGGTATAAAAAGCCACCCTTTTCTGCACTCAAGGCTTCCATAAGGGAGACAGCAGTAATAGGATACTGAGCATCTGGTAAGAGCAGCCCAGAATAACAGCTCAAGAACTCTACCACCATGGCCACATCCCCAAAGAGTGTGTTGGGCAGCCCTTCAGGGGTATCCACCAATCTAAATGTTGGAAGGTTTTTGCCAGTTAACTCTTGGTCCTCGTACCGCTTCTGTTTTTCTAGTTTCTCAAGCATTTCTTTCTCTCTCCGCTCTTTGGCTTTTTCTTTCAACTTTACTTTCAGTTCCTCTCGTTTCTTTTTCAAATATTCTTTGCGTTGCTCTTCAGACATAGAGGCCCACCTCTTTTTGTGCTCTAGAAGCTCAAAGCGTTTTTGAACAATACTCCGCAATTCTTCTGGGAGACGAGCTCTATCTTCATTAGAAAGAAGCCGAGCTGTTTTGGAAATAACACAGGACAGGGCACTCTTCTTGTCCTCCCTGTCTTTGTTTTCTTTGTAGTAGGCAATAAGGTGTAGAGCAGCAGGAGGCAGATGTTTATGAGGTTTACTAGAGGACCTGGGTGTACTCCCAGAATTCCGTGGGGCTCGTGTCATCTTCTGAGTGCCTTTGGCCATATCCAACAAAGTCATCTGCTTCATTTTGGTTTTAGGAGTCTTGAGGCCCTTTTTTGGAGATTTGGAATTCCCTGTGGATTTCTGTCCATTCAGAATGCCTTTGCTTCTGCCCTTTGCTTTCAAAGGTTTGTCATTGTGCTTCCCTGGTTTCTTGGTAGGTGGCCCTTTCTTAGGAATGTGAAAGTTAGCATGTAACTTATTGGGTGACATCATCTTCATCACTTCTTCCAGGTGCTCTTCTGGAGATTTGGAATTCTTTGAGTTCTTTACTTTGAGTGGAGAACCATTCAAGGATTTCTTCAAGTGTACATGACACCATAACTTAGGATTTAGTGGTGAATTTGGAGAAGAGCTGTCTGTCTTGGATTTCTTTGAGGGTTTCCTGTCTGGGGATCCAGTATTTTTCCTCTTAGTAGACGGGTTGAGAGTCATGTACTAGAATTTAAGAACAGGGGCAAAATTAATTTTAAAAACTAACTTAAGTAATATTTAAGCATCCTAAAGGTCCCTTTTCCACTATTCAGGTAAAACTACATAGTCATTTCTCTTCATAGACATTATGTCCCTGAAAAAACAAAGACATGAATATTATCTAATGTTTTAACCATATAAATACAAAATTCTCTTGGTACCCAGACTTAAAAATCTATAATATTAGACATTTTTGCTATGCAAACTACCTTTCTGTTTATACACAGATTAGTAGTTCTTAAATATTTTAATGAACTATGAACCCTTTCCTCAGAAACAACATATAAAAATTATGTATATAATTTCAGAGTTCATCCACTGATCTCAGATTAATGATACCTTATCTAGATAATGACCACGTGGAGAATTTCAAAAGTACTGCTCTTGACACATAACTGAATTTTTATCCTTTAGACCTTTGTTCCAATTGAAGTATTCTATGCTTTTAAGAAGAAAGTTTACTGTTTAAGTATTTCTGTCTAAATTCAGAAGCATATTTTCTTATTAAAGTATCAGTGAGTATACTAACAACAACAAAAACACTGCGCACAAATAAAAGCCCTCATGACCCTGGCCTCCTAGTTCCTCAAAACTCCCCTTTGTCCTCTCTCCCTACCTCAAGAACTCATTCCCACAAATACATTATTATCTATAAGCCCTCTAAAATTTCCATTCCATGCAATTCTCTTTGATCATCCCCTCACATCTTTCCAATTTACTTCCTCTAGGACCCCAACTCTGCAATCCTTCAATCCTACCAGGACTTTAAATCTGTTAATTCTACACATTTTCACCATGGTCACTTCTCTGTCCTTACTCAGATTAAATTCCAGTCAATATTTACAATCAATCTTGCATGAAGCTACAGTTCCCTTGTCTCCTTTGTTCTAGCATATATATTTACTCCTGGCTTGCACATGTTCGGCTTAAACATGATTAAAATAAAAGATACAATGACTGTGTACTCTTATTTAAATTCATAACCAGATACCTCAAATGGGTCCTGAATGTCATCATCTAGTAATTCCCTTAGTCTATTTACTTTCCCACTCTCCTAGACACATCTTCTCCTGTCTCCTCAAACCTCTAGCATATATATCCCCACCATATAAAATGTGTTAATAGGTTAGAACTAATCAACTTGTCATACCATTGTTTCTGTTTAAACTTATATTTAAACAAACAAAAAACACTTGATAAAAGTAACATGTGAAGAAGCAGTCTAGAGGCAGTGGGTAAAACAGATTACTGTGAAATGAGACTATAGTTAAGGAAAAGCTAATGACTATTGAATATGAAATTATGAGTCCCTTTAAAAAGGCTATAGAGAAATTGCTATGGTGAAATAAATCCCAGCAACAATAAAGAACACCTATGCTCTTGTTTGGAGCAAGCAAACAGGTATAGTAAAATTTAAAAAGCTGTATTACAATGCCAAAATTTAAACATTAAGGATATAATCAGAGAAACATACTTACAGAACCAAGGCAGCACAAGAGGTATAAATATGGTCTACAATGAATAAGTGGGCTTATATGTAACAAACCCTTCCCCTGGCTAAGTTCTCTAACTTTAAATGTCAATCTGCCTTTTAAGAATTACAGGCAATTACAGGTTACCATTCTTCTGGCTGGCTGTTTTTGTTGCCTGATTAAAATTGGGTTGTTCCTCAATTACTACCTTCAGCATAGTCTGACAAGTTCATAGTTTACAGAATATAAACATTATCAATGACTCAGGAGATACTTTCCCTACAAGCAGAATTTCCTAGTTCTATTCTAGTTCCCCAGCAATAAATTTCAACAGGTTAAAAAAAATAAACAAAGATAACTTATGTAAGATTCCACTCTTCTTGTGAAGAGCGTATTTCAAGATGATTCTACAAATCATAGAGTAAGACCCAACACTACCCCAGCAGGAATTAAAAGGCATTTAAATATGTTCTTCCCAAGAGTTAACCATCCTCTTCAACTAGCCTTGGAAAATCATCAGAGTATACACAAAACAGACTGATACATTTTCTAATGCTTAGGATAATAGGTTATATATTTAAGTCATTCTAAAATGAAATTTATCACTAAAAAGATTAATGTGAGACTTTCATTTTTGCCATTTTAAATTGATATGTTTTAACAGGATCGATTATAATTGGGCCACTTCTTAATTTACTGATTATAATTTCTTTCTATTTAAAAAGTCACTCAAATTTAGCATAAGTTTCTGTAAATTTCTTCTACTTAGAAGCATTGTAGTATTATGCAGAAATGATGCAAGAAAGAGCTGGGATGGCTTAACCATGAAAAAGGGTCCAGCTACCCGTCTTTATTTATAAGGTGTGTTTTTTGCTAAACCACACCATATAATTTTTTTTCTCTTAAAAATGAAAGAAATTAACTCACCCAACCCCCTCCCAACAGGCCAGCTCTCAGCGTGAGCAGTCCTTCAGTAACTGGATCATCTCAGCATAGGGTATGCTGGGCAGTCACAGCCACATGGGAACCAGCATGGCTGGACTCAGGGGGATCTGAAAAAGTATAAAACCACTTATATGCTAAGGGTCTCCCCTATCTCCCACTCAGCATAAGTAATCTACTAGAGTAGTGCATAGGGAGAGAGAAAAGAATGGACATCTGGATTAGGTATTAGTTTTTGGCAAAAGCCCTTCCTAAGTGCTAAAGAGGAAAAATTAATTATATGTCTCAGCAACATGAGAGGCTGTAAGAAAAATAGTATATATAATTCTGTACTTGTTTCCTGTCACCTGGAACAAACCATTACCACCACAAATAAGGAAATCTAATATATAAGATAAAAATAAAGAAACTTTATTTATAGCAGTTCATTCAGATCCTAAATTTAACTTAACAGTAAGCAGCAAGAATCCTAAATTAGAAAACTTGGGCTATCTATATTCTGATTCTTCTTTCACTCTTCTCATTCACCCACGTAACCATGTTAGCAATTTCAAGGCAACATTCATAGTGGGTTTGTCTCAATCTAGATGCTTTTATCAGCAAATCTGTGAAATATGTTACTATGTAATATTTTTAGATGCTTTGAAAATTAATATAATTTGTTTTTTAAAGTACTTCTGTTCTAGTCTTCAACTCATAACAAATTTCAAGAGCCAAAATTAAAAAAAAAAAATTTAGGCCTAGGAACACTTATTTGAAACACCAGTTATTAGGAAAGATAAGTATCTTTTAAAATATATAATAATTAGTTATTACTAATAATAACACAAAATTACATCATGTGCCTTCTGATATAATTCACTATATGCAAATTGGCTTGTATTCTGAAAAATGTCAAGGTTTTCAAAAGACAAAGAAAGCTTGAGGGATTATTCCAGATTAGAGGAGACTAAAGAGACATAATAAGTAAATGTAATATATGAAACTACACTGGATCCTATTACATTAAAAAATTTTTTTTTGGCTAAAAGAGTGTTATTGGAATAAACGGCAACAATTAAGAATTATACATCTGATAATAGTATTGTTTCGATGTTAATTTACTGATGTTGATAACTGTAGTATAGTTATATTAAAAAATACCCTCATCTTTAGGAAACACATATTTAAGTATTTTGTAAAAGGGCATCCTACTCTCATATAGCTCAGAAGAAAATAATTTGTGTGTGTGTAAAGAAAGAAAATAATAAAACAAATGTGGGAAATGTTAACATCTGTGGAAATCTACTTGAAGAGTATACTCTCTCTGAAGGGAAATTCTTTATAGTATTTTGTCAACTTTTCTATATGAAATTATTTCAAAATAAAATGCTTTTAAGAACCATATTAACGGGGTTCCCTGGTGGTGTAGTGGCTAGGCTTTGGCCTGGGTTCCATCCCCACTCAGGGAACCAACCAAAAAAAAAAAAAAAAAAAAAAAAAGGTTTTATTTTCTTGTTATGTCTCTATCCAAAAGCTTCCTCACTAGGATACACCAGTCCAAAATAGGAGTTGAACTATTACAGATAGAATAACAAAAAACTCTAGAGTTGCATGTATTACAAAAGGGAAATGAGCTAAGATGCTGACTGCATCTTAGATGTCTGTTATCTTATTGCCCAGTTGCCTTGTAAATCATCCCAATAAGTTATCAGGCCTACGAAACATGTTATCCCTAAACTCAACTGTCACTTGCATTTTTTCCCCAAGGAAAAGAACTTCTTAAAGAAATTATTCACTAGCCATGTACCTATTACAGCTATGCTAAACATCACAATATATAAAATGAATAAAATAGTACTTGTTCTCAAGTAACTCATATTCTAGAGTTTGTAAGATTACAAGCACACCCTCATCATCACAGTAAGCCCTATTCAGATGACACTCCAAAATCCTATACCTCTAAATAATTTTTCTCTCTCCCACCAAAGCGGTCACCCCATCAGCCCTTTCCTAAAACTATTATTCAGAACTTGCTTCCTGTCACCAGTAGTTGTATACAGCAGACTAGCAGAACATTAAATTCTATAAAAACCAAAAAGAAGACAAAATGAGACAAAAATGTTTTATCTATTACTTTGGGATAGGTGAATCATAAATGATGAACTCTAATGTTCAATGCATTATTTAAAATTTCTTTTAGATGAGAGAAGAATCTAAAGCACTGTTTTATGGTCTACTTACCTATGCCTTTACTATATTCTGCGCTGGCTGAGACACCAAAAGGCCTTTAAGAAACTAATTTTACAAAAAGGGAAAACTTCTTTGCAAAACCCGAGACAAAAATCAGTGAAATATCAAATTATTTAGTATTGGGGAATAAGAAATATTGTTTGAGGTAGGAAAACTACATAAAAAGATATATATATGTACACACACACACACACACACACACACACACACACACACATATGTGTATATATATATATATATATATATATATACACCCATACCCTTAATTTTGTAGACTAGTATTTTACATGAGTCTCAATTTCTCTTACTAGGTAGATTCAGTCTCTTCTTACAGTTTAGTCTACACAAGCTTGTACTTTCAAGCCTCAAAATGAATTACAAATTTAATTAAGCTAATATTTTAAGCACTCTAGAAAATTTGAATAGCAAATTTTTTTTAGAAATTGCATTTCAAGATATAAGTTCCCAGAATTCTGGTCTCTGGCTCCTCAAAGAGTGTGGATCAGCTTTTCTAGTCTAATAAACGCCAAAGACCTTTTAACCATACTCAGTCTCTTTCATGTTATTAACATATTTAAAACACTAAACTAAAATATATTAAAAGACAGTTATAAAATTTAAGAGGAAAATATTAAAGGATTCAACGATACAAAAGTCTAAAATCCATGCAGAGATGATTTTATACAGGATTCTCACACAGTAAAGATAGTAATCTCAAGTTAAAACCACCAAAAGCTGTATCAGTTCCAAAATTCTATAGCAATGAAATGACACTGAATTAAAACTTCCCCTCAATAAATGAAATTAAGGGGGAAAACTAGGCTTACTATAGTTACATGGAAACTTCAGTCCTGATTTAAAAAAGCCAATTAATTCCTGAATTTTTCTTTTTATATAAATAATAAATATTTAGAGTATATTGCATGATCATGCTTTCAAATAAGAAAACATGCCAAATGTTAAACTATGGTTGGAGGTCTTTATCAATGTTAGGATAAATAAAATTATTTCTCAATAATTTTATCAACAAAATCAACATAAAATAATTGAGGTAATTTAGTTATGGGACTCAAGATATCCTTAGTTTTTCACAATTAAAAAGAAAGAGGAAAAAAAGAAATCCTGAAACTCTGACTTAGTTTTAATGGATCAGCAGCCTTCATCTGGTCCCATTCTGGGCCAGAGACCAAGATGAAAACATCAGTAGCAAATAAGTAAATTTACCAACAAAAGAAGCATAAATACTCTCACAACCTACAAAAAAATAAATCTTATTGGAAAAACCTTAAGATGGAAAACACAATCAGAAAACTGAGGCCAATGTCTTTGCTTTTGTCATCCACCTTCTATTACTTCTAATTAGAGTAACCTCCATTTCCCAATCTGAAAAGTGTATTTACATACACACACACACACACACACACACACACACACGCACACACACCATACAACTTCATAAGAGTATTTTGAAGATCAAATGAGATAATTAAAGAAAAAAACCATGTTTTGAAGAGGGAAACGCCAGATTTCCTACCAACCTGTCATACAAAGTACTATTCCACCAAGTCCTCTCTTTTCAAGGCTGCCAGGATATCTGATCATCTTTTCTGATATACAAAATCAGTTTTGATTTTTAAGAATCAATTTGCAAAATATTTTTTGGATTTACACCATACCTCATTCTAAGTGGGATGTGAAGCAAAAAGCACATCCAAGAGCTGTCCGGAAAGTATCGAGCCATGTAATATGAAAAACAGAGGCATTTACAGCTGGATGTTTTCCAGATGGTGCTCGTATATCTGTTTTTTTTAAATTATGCAACCATAGTAAAAAATAAATCAAACTACGGGAGACAGTCATTATGGCTTCTCCTCTACAAACCTCACATATCACAACCTATGAAACATTCCTGAAAATTTTTTAATTCATTATCTGATGTTAAGAGTTCAAAATATGCTATAAATCTAATCTTATTGGAGCCATCTGAGAAAACAAACCCATCTAATAGTGTTCTATCCTGCAGTCCAAAAATCAATAGTGATCTTACCTTATATGGATCAAGTAAAAAGTCATTGAATTTGCTAGGCAGGGAATATTTCTTCACCAACTCATCTTCTACCACCCAAGGTGCATTTTCACCAGTGCCAGCTCGTAAGGCATTATGCCGTATAAAGTATCGAAGTATTTCCTTATTCGGTGGGCGTTCTGTACGAATCAAGCTCTCTGCTGGCACATTACTGATAATCTAGATTAACAAATATAAATAACTCATCACCAGGGTGAAAAGTAATTAACCATTGAGAATAAAGATTTATGTTCTCACCAGAAAAATCACAATTCAGTCTATAAAATAATAGGGCTATAAACTAGATGGAAGAAAAAAATAGAATAATTTTCAGAGACAGAATGTTCATTTAAATATATCCCTAGGCAATCTGTCAATATGTAACAAAATCCTAAAATGTATATACCCATTAAATCAGCAATTTCTCTTGTTAAAAAGTAAATGGACAGTCATCACCAACACTTGTCAAGGCACATCAGTAAAGGATTCATTTTTCAAATTAAAATACATCCATATAGTGGATACCATGCAGCCATGGGGGGGAAAACATTTTTCAATCAGAACAAAGTATTAGAATGATCTAGGATGTTTTTAAAATGAAAATGCCTGGGCCTTAATGAATCAGATTAATCTCTGGCAGAAGAACCTGGGAATCTACATTTTTAATAAACTCCCCTGGTGATTATCATAGACACTACAACCTGAGCATATCATTTTGGAAGACAATGTAATGACAATACAGATGTGCACCATACAGTAAACAAAAATAGCAAGCGACAAAATAGTACGTACAGAATATTCCTACTTTTAAAAGTCACTTATAGCTAACCACATCTAGGAGGGCTGTCCAAAAAGTATCCAGCCATGTCACTGTTCTCATTATACTGACAATGGCTACATTTTTTTCTGGACAGCACTCATTATTCATCAATTATCACCTCTGAGTAGATTATATGAGGGGGGACCCAAAAAAAAACCCCAAAATGTATTTATAAAAAATTATGTATTTATTCTTATATGTTTAAACTTCAGTCACCTTAAAGTACTCTCTGTTTGATGTAATACACCTATTGAGAGTGCTGAAGTTTAGCCACTACACCACCAGAGAACCCCCTACAATACACCTATTGAGATGCTTTTCCCATGGCTCAAAAAAGTTTTTCAACTCCTCGATTTTGATACCTTTTTGTGCTCCTGCCATTTTTTTGTTTCATCTCTTTCACATCAGCAAAACTACACTTTGAAGTCTTTTTCGTCCCGAAAAACAAACAAATAAAAAAACCAAAGTCATGCAGGTGAACAGGGAGGGTGGGGCACCAGGGCAGTGCATTTTGGTCGAAACCTGAACACTCAGCACACTATGGGTAGGTGCATTGTTATGCCATATGTTGTTCATGTAAATCACCCATTATGAAATAAAGGCTTTGAAAGGGCCTCCAAAAAACTTTCACTGAAGCCAAATGCAATCTCTCACAACGCCAGCTGGGACACTAATACAGAGGGGTTCCTAGAACACTCAGCTAGTGGAGTCCAGTAGATAATTCTGGATTTTTGGGTCCTCCCCTATAATCTTGCTCTTTACTACATGTGAAACTAAACTGTTTATACTCAACAATAAGAATACAACTGATAATTAGGGAAGTGGTTAGGACTCCCTAGCTACCTTGCTGAATGGAAATTAAGAAACATTGTGAAAAATTATATTTAACATTCAATTTTCAAATATAAAGAAATCCTAACAACCCAGCTATCTTGAGAGCACTATAAAACAAATGAGTCAAAATGAAATAAGACTTGTCAACATTCTGAGGTGGGAAAAAAACAACACACTCTAAAAAAGGCAAAAAATCTGGGTTATATAATCCTTTCCAATCTCATTTACTAAGTTAGGAACTTTGACAAAATTTTTAAATTTCTCAGGCCTTAGCTTGTTTCTTCAATAAAACAGTTAAACATGAAGAAAAATATGCAGATGCCTTCCACACCCATCCATTTCTTTCTAATTGTAAGATTTTACACACAGGTATTTGAGTAACTGAAAGTACTATGCCATATTTTATGGAATCTGAGATGCTATTGATGAAAGACATCATTAAGAAAAAAATTCTTTGCAAGTGATTTTTAAGATACATGCTGATTCTGGATATATTAAAAACATAGGAAAGATGAACATTTTTGAATCAATAAAACACAGTACTAAGTAATTTTAATGGTATTTACTATTTTAGATTATTAGGTCCACAGATTCCTTGTAAAAGCAGTGTGATTGTGTTGACTCAGTTTCTGAATCTAACTACATTACAAATAGCTCTACTTTTATTTGGGAAGAGCTGTTTACCTCAGGAAGTCTGTAATTGCTAGAACAGATTTGTATTTTTCAAACTCACTGAGTTTGAAGCACAAATGCAAATTACTCTCAACCCTAATAATGCCTATTAAAAAGAAAAAAGTATATAATCTAAAAATATATAATTTCACTTGAAGTTAAATTGCTAAGACTAGAAAACCTCTCAGTATTTGTTGTAGAAACATTCACTTATATATTTTAGCACATTTTGAGAAAACTAGCCCTATATTTTCGTAAACATATACTACAGGTAGGAGTTTTAATATACAGAGCCTACTCACCTTATCTTCATTTTGTAGTTTTACATCGTATTTGTGAGGCAGAAATTTTGGAGGAGCCCATTTCCGTTCTCCTTTTTTTAATGAAGTAGGCAGTTTTCGTGGAGATCTACGTGCTCTGTCTTCTAGTCAAATCAATAGAAAATTAGTGAAAAAAAGGATACTTAATACGACTCATTCATTCATTAACAACTGTCTTTGTTTTTGTTTTGGGAGGCTAGTTCCATGGCTGGGAATCAAACCTGGACTGTGGCATTGAGAGAACGCCAAAGCCTAACTACTACACCACCAGGAACTTCCAATTAATAACTGTCTTAATAAGCATCTAAACTCTGCATCAGGCACTGAATGGTGGGACACTAAGATGAACCACAAAATCCTTACTTTGACTAGCTAAGGTCTATGGGAGGAATCAACAATTAAAATACAATGTGGTAAAACATGCATACTATACCAGAAGTTGGGACAGAAAAATACTATGAAAGGAAAGAGAAGCAAAGTCTAACTTAGTATGGAAGACAGACAGGAAATGTCTAGAAAGAATATGACTTGTTCAAAGACTACAAGTAATGAAGTTTGGGTGAAAATGATCTAGACCAATGGTTTTCAACTGCCAGTCCACAGACCAGATTCCACCTGTCAGAAATTCCCTGCTGTTCGTTTCCCAGCCAGGGAACCACCAAAAAAAGAAAAAAGAAAAAGAAATTCCCTGCTGGTGTGTGAAATAGTTTGAATCACAGTGAAGTAAATTTATTCTTCTCTTACAAATACATTCTGAGATTATGAAAATATTTCTTAGGCTGGCAGGAAATTTTGGGCAGGACAGACCCAGTTCACAGACCGGTGGTTGAAAACCACAGATCCAGAGTACCATAAAAAATCAAGACTACAGAGATAAGTAAGAACAAAATAGAATCCTGTATATCATTTAAAGAAATTGAAATTTGTCTTGTGAGCACAAGGGAAACAGGAGTTTTAGTCTTACCAACTGATATACATTTTGGAAATTATCACTAGTATGAAAAATTAAGAAAAATTCAGCAGTTAGAAAAATGATAAAATGTGAAGGTGAAAATGAAGATAAGGAAATCAAAAGATAAAATGCTAAACGCCTGAATAAATGCAACTAGAATGGAGAAAGAAAGAGCCAAAAGGTATTTAGGAGACAGACTTGATAACCAGCTAGATGTGGGAATGTTAAAAGTTTCCAAGTTTTAGGCCTTTGGAACCAAGCAGATGATGGTGTCAATTAACTAAGAGAAAGTTAAAAAATAGCAGCATTCTTGTTTACTTTCCTTGAAGAGACAACATAAAGAGTGAGATGATCAATTTAGCTTTAAAAGAGTTAAATTTGAATAAAAGTGAACACTGGATCTAACATTAAGAAATAAAGCTGATCTAGCTTTGGTAATCAGCCTACAGACAGATTAAAAGTTTAGAGCTGTAAGCATAAATAAAATATAACAATAGATTTGTATTAAAATAAAAAGGCAGAACAAAACCCTATGAAAAAATATTTAAGGAACAGGAGGGGGGAAAGGAAGTAAAAATACAGAAAAGTAGTTGGAGACTTAGGAGACTACAGTGTCAAATAAATTAATATGATTGTGATCAACAGTGTTAATTAAATGTAACAGAAAAATAAAACATAGACTAAAAAGAAATCAATGGATTTGGCAATTACGAGGTAATCTATTATTAGGAACAATTTCAGGAGTAAAGATGTAGAAGTTAAACTATAATAGCATAAGGAATAAAGTGATGGTCACAAAGTGAAGACAACAATCTCAAGAATCTGGTTTGAATGAATAAAGCCTAAATAGAACAGGATGATCAAGGGAAGATATGCTTGTTTTGAAAAAATAGGACTTTGTTTATAAATTGAAAAGAATCATTAGAGAGAGGGTTGAAACACACTAGAGGGTAGAATTTAAAAAAATTAGTACAGGGGGGTTCCCTGGTGGTGTGATGGCTAGGCTTTGGCACTCTCAATGCCACAGCCTGGGTTCGATTACCAGCCAGGGAACTACCAAAAAAATAAATAAATAAAATAAAAAAATTTAGTCCAGTCCTTGAGAAAGTAGGAGAGAATGGAATTCAAAGCACAATTATCTTAGCAAAGAGAAAAGACAGCTCCCTTCTAAGATGAAAAATATAAAAATTTATAGCCGAGTTTAAGAACACTAAGCTGAAAAAGTTCCTGCCTAATCCATTTGTTTTTTCCATAAAGTAGAAGGCAAGGTCATCTGGTGAGAAAATACTGGAATTTATCTATTATTTCTATGAAAATTTTAATCCATTTTTCCCATGAAAATAGAGGACATCATAACACTAATTCTTTTACCTGCCTACCACTCTTTCCACATACTAGCAATAACATTACATCCCAATAATTAAAACTAAACTAAGGCACAGAACACTCTAAAAAAGAAGTCAAAGCCTAAAACTAGGGGTTCCTGGTACACAATGCTTAAGGCATAAAATTAACAACTACACACCACTGGTCATCCAAAGATCTGCTTCTCGAATAAGTGTTAGAAGACATATCATCAGCCAATACCTAACCAACACATTTACCACCGTCAAGTCCTGAGAGTCGTTTAAGTAATGCACATTATTAGAAAACTTCAATATCTGATTTAAATGTATGAGAACTTTAAAGAGAGATGAAAACATTTGGAAAATGGTCTGTTTTCTTCTGCTTTTCTCCATATTTCTTGCTCTATCTACTTGGGACTCTCAGGCATTACTTGGCCTTTCTGTTTTTAGACCAACTTAATGGATCCTACTATAAGATCATAAAAAGGTAGGCTGTATATGATTCAAGTTGGTTCAGTTAGTCCAGGATCCCAAAACCCTAATTCCACATTAAAAAAATAACCAATGTCCACACAATGATCCCAGGGAGTATTTCATTTTGTTGCCTAGGGTAGAATCTTTTTTTTTTCGCCTTTTTTTTTTTTTTTTTTTTTGTATGTGGGTAGCTCTCTAGATGGGAGTCGAACCCAGGCCGCAGCACTGATAGCACCGGAGCCTTAAGCGACTGCACCACCAGAGAACTCCCTAGAATCTTGACAATAGTGCTTTTTAAAATCTTTATGATTCTAGTGGCAATCAAGATTGAGAATCACTGATTTATTGAATAATCTTCCTTGTTATAAATACTTTTAAACTAAGAGAGAAGTCTGATCTCCTGGTACCAACAACTTAGATGATGTAGGGCCAGGTTAGGTGGAATGGGGAAGTGCTTGTTGCTATTTGGAGTTATTAAAAGTATCACTTTTTAACAACCTGGCACTCTTTCAGAGAAAGAAAGGGAATTAAAAAAAAAAAACCTTCAGTATCAAAACAAAGGGAGGAACTGAAAAACATAAGACACTGGCATTCATAATACAAAGTGGAAAACAAAAGTAAAGTATCAATTACACCTGAAACTAATATAATATGTAAACTACAATTGAAAAATAAAAATTAAAAAACAAAAACAAAATCAAAAACTGAAGTTATCAACAACTGGGGTGGACCAGCTACAACAACAGTATCAAACAAGTTTCCTGGGGCTAGGTAAGGAGGTCCTTCTAAAACCATTTGCACATATCCAAAAACATCTGGAAAAGACACAAAGGAGAATGATAGAGTAACACTCTACTGTGATAATCTAATTCAAACCCTGTAGTACTTAAATATGAGGTAAAAATTATTTGATCCTCCCCATAGTTACATGGAGGGACATCAATATACATAAACCCTTCGAGTACTTGTATTTTGAGACGGAAAGATTCTATTCCAGTAAAATTCCTTATTTACAGATTTTTTCTTTTAATCAAGGTTTCAGAGGCTGAATAATTTTCCCAATAGGCAATGTCTCAGTTCTTCAACTTTCAAAATAGTATGGTTAGAATCAAATCTCTACAAGTTACTTTTAGACATCAGTGTTTCAAATTTCTGGTAGCTCCCACTTGAGGACCTGAGTTACAGAATATAGATAAAATGAAGCATATTAAAACCATCACATGGGCTTATAATCTGAAGAGAAACAGAGATGAAAATCTGCGCCTCCTATTCTGACCCTCCCGCACACACACACACACACACATTTCCAACTTAAAGAGAAAAGGAAAGCAAATTTTCTTTATCATGTTGAGTAGCTAGGTATGTACACATAGATTTCTAAGTAACTAGAGGAAATGACTTCCCAAGGGTCTTAATTGTGTAGGGAGATTTACAAATCACTGTGGATATTTAGTTGTTTTCTGAATCATAAATGAACTAAAGCATGTCTATGTATCTACAAAATTCAATTACATGTTTACTTGCCAGAGAATGCAAAAAGATTTGTGTTTAAAAAAATAAACAGAGTCACACAAGAAAGCTAGTATCATACATACTAATACTCTCTCTCCTTCCTTCATCCTCTTTTACAATTGCCTCCTTCTTCTGATGCTCTTGAGCGATTTGGCTAGAATTCTCTTTGTCACTTGAGGGAGAATCACAGGCACCATCAGATTTCTTCTCAGTGGCCTCTTCATCCACTTTCTCCAAAGGATGTATCTTCACAATCCTCACCTTGAGCATTTTTTCCTTCCCAACCTATGAAGGCGACAGGAGAGAAAATCAGAGATAATAAATAAGACTATAAACCTAAAAATAATGTTTAGAATATATTAATCCAATGTACATTCCACCTCACTTGATAAAATTCACTAAAATGCTAAAGTAGCCAAGTACAGTGATTTTTTTTCCAATTTTATTTCTTATATGTTAAAATATGACATTTAAAATATTTCTTACAGGTTAAAATAAAATGATCACAATCATTTTTTACAGGTTAAAAAATAAAATTATCACAATCATAATTCATATACCAATGTACTCAGACCAAAGGGCAATCACTGCATAAACCTCAGGTGTGTGTACCTTACAGTTCAAAATTTTTCATTTTATAAAAAATCAACTACATATGGATATCCAATTTTTCCAGAACCATCTACTGAAAAGACTACCTTTTCTTCACTTAATTACCTTTCCACCTCTATCAAAAATCAATTCTATATGTGTATGTGTATGTGTATATGTATGTATGTATATATGTGGGTCTATTTCTGGATGCCATTCTGTTCCATTGATCTGTCTTTCTCTACACAATTTTCACAGTGTTTTAATACTTTAAAATTTAAAGGCAGGGAGTTCCCTGATGGTGTAGTGGGCTTAAGGCTTCGGCGCTGGCGCTGTCAGTGCTGCGGCCTGGGTTCGATTCCCAGCCAGGGAGCTACCCACAGACCAAAAAGAAAAAAAAAAAAAAAAAAAAAATTAAAGGCAAAAAATAAGATAGTATTAAGTCTCTAACTTAGTTGTTCTGCACAGTTGTTTTGGCTAGATTCTCAGATTGACAATCCTACAGAAAAGCTGCTGGGATTTTATTGCAATTGTATTGAATCGAGGAAGAACTGACACTTTTAATGTTAAGCTTTCTGACCCATGAACAAGATAGATCTATTATTCAAGGTCTTCTTTCATTACTCAGTAATGTTTTATAATTTTTAGGTATAGGTCATGTGTAGTATCTTTTGTCAGACTTACTCCCAGAGTATTTCATAGTTTTTGATGTTACTGAAATAGCATTGCTTTTCTTTTAATTGGGTAAAACTTTTTATTGGAAAACAAATATACAACTTAGAATTGATTTGAGGTAAACTGTGCCATAAGCAGATTTTTTTAAAGTTTAAAAAGCAAGTAACAATAAAAGAAAATGTTTCTGGTATAGAACCAGTAATACAAAAAAATAGTGTGTAAGTACCTGGATAATACACCCATTTTGCAATAGTGCAACTTTTAAGTACATATTGTTGACTGTCCATAGTCCAGAGTTACAACTCCACACTTCAACAACAACATGCTCACAGTTCCTAAAGAAAACTACTTTAAAAAAGGCATAACCCAGATATTCCCTCATTTGACCAACTCCTGTAAGTTTAGACGTACACAAGGGCTTAGATGTACCTAGAATAAAACCACATGCAACATACTACCTGATCAATTTTCTAAAATAAGGTTTTGGGACAATGACAGTAAGATAAAGACAGAAAACATGGAGGAATGAAGTCCTAATGACTATACATGCACACTTTTATTTTTTTTTGGGGGGGGGGCAGGGGGTCCCTGGTTGGGAATTGAACCCAGGCCACAGCACTGAGAGTGCTGAAGCCTATCCACTCCACCACCAGGGAAACCCCAATGCATTTTTTTTTTACAGTAGGGGGAAACCTTTTATAGATAAGTTACAAAGAAAAGGCAAATAAGCAATTATGTACAAGAAATTTAACACATTCTGTACAATGTCTTCACTTTGCTGTCATTTGTGTAAACTCTCCATAGCCCATTACCATCAATATCTGCTTCCCTGGTCAATTCATCAACCTCTTCGTTTGTTAATTTCTCCCCAAGGTTTGTCATTTCATGGTGAAGCTATGCTGCACTAATACAGCCACTGCCATATTTATTAACACATGGAATGCTCCTCTAATTTCTTTTTCATTGTGTCTTTCATTTTTCTTGCCATCTGTCAGAAAGTCCAGGGAGTCAACTGTGCCGTTACCATCAGCATCCACTTCATTAATCATGTCCTGTAACTCTGCTTCTGTGAGATTCTGCCCAAGAGACGTCATTCAGTTCCCAATTCCTTTGTTGGTACAGTTCCATCATCCTTGTCAAATAGTGAAAAAGCTTCTGTGAATTCCGTAATCTGCTCTTCAGTCAGCTGGTCAGCCAAGCACGCTGCAAGTGCTATCGGTCTCCGAGACCCACTTCACTCAGACTAATTTAGTATTTGCTTTTGTAAATTTCAATTTCCATTTGTTTGTTGCTAACATGTAGAAATACATATTGGTTTTTGTCCATTTATCTTGTATCCTGCCACCTTGCCAAATTCACTTATTAATTCTAGTAGCTTTTATGGTAGATTTCCATGAGATCTGCAACATAGACAATCGTGCTGTCTGGAATAAAGATAAGTTTACTTCTTCTTTTCCAATTTAGGTGACTTTATTTCTTTTTCTTGACATACTACACTGGCTAGAGCCTCCAATGAAACATTATATAGAGTGGGAGAGCAGTCATTCAGTCTTCTACCATTAGGTATGATGTCAGCTAAAGTTATTCTGTAGATATCCTCTATCAGTTTGAGAAGTTTCTTTCCATTGGCATCTTTCTATTGGCAGTTTGCTGAGAATTTTTATTAAGAATTGATGTTATATTTTGTCAAATGCTTTTTGTGTAAAACTGAGGTGATCATATAATTTTTCTTGTTTATCAATAAAGAGAATTACAAATTTAAAGCAACCTTGCATTCCTAGGACAAACACTATTTGGCTATAACGTATTATCTTTTTAATATAATGTTGAGTTTCACTTGCTAAAATTTTTATTAAAATTTTTACATCTACATTCATGAGGGAGTTTTGTGAACATGTATTTTTTTCTTAGTCTGTAGTTTTTTCTTATAATGCATTCATAAGATTTTGCTGACTTCATAAAATGAATCACAGAGAATTCCATCCTGTCATTTTCTGGAAGAGTTTGTATAGAATTGGTATTATTTCTTCCTTAAATGTTTGGGAGAATTCATCAGTGAAAAGAATTAAACTGGACCTATAAGCTGGCACCTGAAAGAGGCTTTATACAAAGTCAATTAGTTTCACAAATTCATCCTAGAAAAAGTGCTACATACCTCATTGCTGATTATCACTACAAACATCTCTGAAGTATTCCCTCCTTGGGAAGCTATGCACCAATGCCAGCACTAGTCCACTTACCAAGTTGTTTGTGCAGTGCTGCCAACGTGAGCACACAGTGGCAAGTTCACAAAGTTGTCAGATTTGGGGTATAATGATAGCTCCAATGGCCATTCCAGAAAGAGAGTTCCAAAACTGCTTTGAAGAGTGGACTAGGTGCTAGCATTGGTGCACAGCTTCCCAAAGAGAGTACTTCAAAGGTGACCATAGTAATACTCAGCAATGAGATACGTAGCACTTTTTCTAGGACGAGTTCGCAAAATCAACTGTCCGACCTCATATGTCCTTGCCTGGGGTAGTGGTCATATATTCAAGCCTTCAGGACAAGGATCTTTCAAGGACAATTATTCAGTTGCTTCCTGTTAAGCTAAATCAGCTATTATTTCCCAGGAAGGGGAGACTGGCCAGGTTGATGGGTTTGTAAAAGTGTTTGTTTCTCAGTCATCTCTCTCAATTTGTTCATCTTTGTATCTATCCTCATGTCTATGTGCTTGTCTTTTCTGTTTTCTCTTTGCCTATTATTTGTATTTGGTGGGCTCATGAATATTATTTGAGTGTGTCTGTGTCCCTGTGTATGTCCATGTGTGCATTCTTTGTCTAACTATGGCAATCACATCAAACTTGTGAAAAATAAACCCTTATCCAAAATAGGAAAATAGTACCCTCCCTATTTCTTTTTTAAGTAACCCATTTTTACCACCTTTTTAAAAAATCCCTGTCCTCCCTTCCCCCTCGGCAACCATCAGCTTGTTCTCTTTATCCATGGATTTGTTTTGTTTATTCATTTTTTTAGATTCCACATGTAAGTGAGATCACATGGTATTTGCCTCTCTGTCAAACTTATTTCACTTAGCATAATGCCCTCTAAGTCCATCCACATTGTCACAATGACAAGATTTCATTTTTGCTAAATAATATTCCATTGTATAGTAGACTGTCAGTTAACTGGCACCCATGGGGATTGGCAGAAGCCAAATAAAATAAGTACACTCTCCATTAACTGGAACTCACATACTTTCTGTTAACCAGAACTCAAGCACCCAGCAAAATGGTTTTTGCTGGTTGCCTGAGTTCCAGTTAACAGAGTCTACTATATTTACCACATCATCTTTATCCATTCATTTATTGATGGCAAGTGGGTTGCCCACGTTATCTTGACTATGACTAATAAAGGTGCAATGAACATAAGGGTACATATATATTTTTTTCTTTTTAAACTCTTAGAAACCATTTTCCATCAACCTCATTTCCATTTTGTTTAAGAGGTGGTGAAAGAATAGCTTAAAACCACTCAATGGATATTCCTACCCATTCAGTGGCCTGAGCAGTGAGGGCTGCAAAACAGTCTTCAGTGGCAGACCTGAGCACTCCAATCTTCAGTAGGAAACTGGTGAATAGACACAAAGGCATCTGATGCCTTCAGACCAGTCTGCAAGCTCAGGTTGAACAGCAGAGAACTTGGAAGCTGGAGCAGTCCATTCACCTGGAAATTTCCTTCTTGGTCACGGCCTTTTTGGCAGCAGCCTGCTTTTCCTTTTCAATCTCTTCAGGATCTCTGTAGAAGTAGAGATCAGGTGTGATCTCCCATGGGTGTTCATGGGAGATGGTGCCACAACATGCAGATTCCCAAGCCAGCATCCACCACATCAAACCCAAATGAGTAGGTTCCCTTGTTGTTATAAGGGATGGCAATGTCCACATAGCACAGAGGTGAGTCTGTGTTACACAGAGCAATGGTGGTAGGCAGGTTAACATAAGATGCCTCTGTGAGAGGCTGGTGGTCAGCCCTGGGATTGGTAACCACCAGAAGTCTTGGCTCCCAGAAGGCTGCCTGGATCTGGTTAGTGAAGGTTCCAAGAGTAAAGGGGCCAGGAACAGGAGTGGCTCCACTGGCAGCAGTAAACTTTGGCACAACGCATGGTCAGTATTCCTAGACAATATGACATTGACATCAGCCAGGTTTTCAATGGCAACAATGGCATAAGATGCCAGCAGAAGCTTCTCCCAGGTTCTCTTCAGATCTATGATATAGATGCCATCACTTTTCCATTTGCAGATGTACCGTTCCATTTGGTAATCAAAGATTAGGTTTCACCTAAGTAGTTCCTGCTGTAAGGAATTTGAGGACATCAAGGGGTCTGGACATTGTGAAAGTTTCCTTAAAATTATGTGTGAACCAAGAACAATGTCATATAGTGTGAAAAGTGCATATGTATTTTTGAAATAGTGTTTTTGTTTTCTTAGGCTATCCAGAAGTGGAAAAGCTGGATCATATGGCAGCTCTTTTTTTTTTTCTATTTTTAATTTTTGAGAAATCTCTATACCGTTTTGCATAGTGGCTGCACTATTTACAATCCAACCAACAGTATATAAGGGTTCCCTTTTCTCCACATCCTCACCAGCACTTATAATTTGATTTACTGATGGTCATTCTAACAGGTGTAAGGTAGCATCTCACTGTGGTTTTAATTTGCATATCCCTGATGATTAGTGATACTGACCATCTTTTCATGTCTATTGGTCATCTATATGTACTTTCGGGAGAAATGTCTATTCAGGTCTTCTGCCCATTTTTAATTGGAATGCTTAGGTTTTAGTGTTAAGTTGTATGAGTTCCTTACATATTCTGGATATTAATTCCTTATCAGATTTGTGAATATATTCTCCCATTCAGTACATTGTCTTCTTGTTTTGCTGGTTTCCTTTGCTATACAAGAACTTTTTATTTTGATATAGTCTCTGTTTTTTCTTTTGTTTCCTTTGCTCAAGGAGATATATCCAAAAAGATACTGCTAAGAGTGGTGTCCAAGAGTTTACTGTCTGCTTTCTTCTACAAGTTTTATGATTTTAAACTCTTGAATCCACTTTTGAGTTTATTTTTGTATACAGTATAAGTGGTCTGTTTTCATTTTTTTGCATGGATCTGTTGAGTTCTGCCAACACCACTTATTGAAGACTGTCTTTACATGGCTGTATATACTTGCCTCTTTTCTTGTAGATTAATTAACCATATAAGCAAGGATTTATTTCTGGGCTCTCCATTCTATTCCACTGATCTGTATCTCTGATTTTTATGCCAGTACCATACTATTTTGATTATTGTAGCTCTGTAATATAATTTGCTATCAGGGAGCATGATCCCTCCCAATTTGTTCTCTCTTAAGATTTCTTTGGTTGGGGGTTCCCTGGTAGTGTAATGGCTAGGCTTTGGCACTCTCGACGCCACAGCCTGGGTTCAATTTCCAACCAGGGAACCAGCCCCCCACAAAAAAAATTTGTCTATTTGGGGTCTTTTGTGTAGGCTAACCAGACATAGCATTTTAAATGGGACAAAAAACAGTACTGTCCCATTTCAAATGGTATATATGGTCAGCCTAGTCTCACTGGGCTAAATTCAAGTTGTCAGTAGGTTAACCACATGTACTATTTGAAACAAGACAGTACTGTTGTTTTCTGCCCCATTTCAAATGGTACATTTGGGTTGGCCTACTTTTGTGGTTTCATATAAATTTTAGAATTAGTTGTGCTAATTCTAAGAATGCCAATGATATTTTAATAGGTTTGCACTGAATATCACTTTAGGTAGTAACAACATTTTAACAATATTAATGCTTCCAATCTATAAGGAAAGTATATCCTTCCATTAATTTGTGTATTGTTCAATTTCTTTCTCCAATGTCTTAAACAGTTTTCAGTGTACAGGTCTTTCACCTGTTTGGTTAAATTTATTCCTAGGTATTTCATGCTTTCTGATGCAATTGTAAATGGGATTGCTTTAATTATTTTTCTTCTGACTGTTCATTATTGGTGTATAGAAACACATCAGTTTTCTGTATGTTGATTTTATAATATATCCTGCAACATTACTAAAATCATTTTTTTAGTTCTAATAGTTTCCTGGTAGTCTTTAGGGTTTTTTATATATAGTATTATGGCACCTGCCAAGTAACGAGTTTTTCTTCCTTTCCAATTGGATGCCTTTTTTTTTTTCTTACCTAAATGCTGTGGCTAGGATTTCCACTACTATATTAAATAGAAGTGGTTGACAGTAGGCATCCTTCTCTTGTTCCTCACCTTAAAGATAAGATCTTTAGCTTTTCATCATTGAGTATGATCACAGCTGTGGGTTTGCCATATATGCCCTTTCTTGTGTTAATATAGGTTCCCTCTATACCTGCTTTGTTCAGTTTTTATCATAAAAGGATGCTGAATTTTGTCAAATGCTTTTTCTGCACCTGTCGAGATGATCATATAGTTTTTATCTTTTATTTTGTTAATGTGATGTACCATACTGATTGATTTATGGATGTTGAACCATCCTTGCATCCCTGGGATGAATCCCAGTTGGTCATGGTATATAATCCTTTTAATGCATCATTGAATCCAGTTGGCTAGTTATGTTGAGAATTTTTGCACCTATGTTCATCAAGGATATTGGCCTATAATTTTCTTCTTTTGTAATGTCCTTATCTGGTTTTGGTATCAAGGTAATACTGACTTCATAAGTTTGGAAGCGTTCCTTCCGCTTGAATTTTTTGAAATGGTTTAAAACAATAAGTGATTTTATTTAGGCTAAAATTTGAAAACTACTGGCTACTGTTAGTTAAATATTTCATTACATATAGCTGAAATCACTCCTAACTCATATATTATAATGTAAACAACCTATTTAAATATCTGACCCTGTGCAGATTCTACAAGACACATAAAATGACTAGCCCAATACCCAGTACATACAAATATTTAACAAATGTCAGTTCCCTTCCTCCTGAATCTTAGTTTACGTTTTCAAATGATTATACAGGGATTGCTTTAGTGTTAGGTATCATTTTAGTAATAGTTATCCTTGAGCTATGTGAATTGGAAAATTAAAAAACAAATTTATGTTGAAAAAGAAAAAAAGTCAACTTGCTCACTATTGTAGTGAAATAAGGTCCTCTGCTTGTTGGTACCACAGACCTGGATTAAATATATGTGAAAGCCTTTCAAACAAAGTATGAAAAAAATTACAAAACAAAACAAACAAAAAAACAAGATAGCACTGTTATTAAAAAGGTGTAAAAAAAGGAAAAACAAGAGTGCAATCATACACAGTATAACAATTATACTATTCAACATTCCCAATAATGACTATGGTTCTAAAATTTGGTCCTTATATTTTATATTAAGTAAAGCAAACTTCCCATTAACATAATTTTATACACACAAAAATGCATTCTGTAATCTCTATTGGAAGCTCCAATCCTGACATGTTTATTGAGTCCAATCACACTAAAAAAACAAAAAGGAGCTTACCTCAAAGTCACACTCTTCTCCCACAGCATATTTGGTCATGATCTCCAACCAAGCGGTATCTACTAACTTTTCTAAGGAGGCTGTGTTATGGTGAACCATTTCCAGAACAAGTTTCTCATACCAGGCAGGAAATTCTTCCTTCAAACTGAACATACATGTTATTAATTATCAAGAAAATGCAGAAAAACCTATCCACAGCTTTAATTCAGGTTAATTCAAACATTTCTTTAGCATGAAACCATATGGTACACTGGAAAAAGAAAGAACTTTTAAGCAGTTTTGTCAGACAGACCTATCTAGCTTAATTTTCTCTAAAATGAAAACAAAAGGTATGTCATTAGTAAGGTTGATTATTTTCCCATTTGTTTTTGCAGTAGATTTCCCTTTTTAGGTATGATTTATTTCTTCATAGCCTCTTCCCATTTTTTGGTTAGGACACCATGGAGATTATGTTTGCGTTATGTTCAAATCAATTATATGCTTTCACATGTATCCATACATTTTAGTTCTCAGAATACATTATGAGGTACCTAATACTTTCATTTTATGGATAATGAAAATTAATTAGAAAGAGTTAGCATGTTGGAACCCTGATTTGAAAACCAGTGCCCCTGGCAAAGTAAAACTATGACATACCACTTTCCACTTATTAAACTAGCAAAAAGAATTTTAATTATCATACCCAACATGGGCAAGTGAATAATGCAAAATAATACTCATACACTACTGAAAGCCTATGTTCCAACTCTTTTGGAAAGCAGTCTGACAATTATCAAAAACCATCATACATGCACAAAGATATTCACTGCTAGATTCTTCATGGTAGCAGAAAATGGGAATCAACCTAAATGGATAGTTATTAGAAACCCAATCCTAACCAGATAGTTTAATATGTGTGCTATGGGCAAAGGGGAGCATCAGGCATGAGAACATTCATGCAAATACAAGTATTAGATTTATTATCCTGGAAGGTCAGACAATTAATTTTGTGAACTCATTCTAGAAAAAAATGCTACTACATACCTCATTGCTGAATATCACTATGGTTACCTTCAAAGTACTCCCCTTCGGAAGCTATGCACCAATGCCAGAGCCTAGTCCACCCTTCAAAGCAATTTTGGAACTCTTTTTTCTGGAATGGCCATCAGAGCTATCATCGTACCATACCAAGGTTATGACACCTTACCAAGTTGTTTGTACAGTGCTGCCAATGAAAGCGCACAGTGGCAAATTCGTGAACTCAATTGTCAGATTTTGGGGACAACAGCTGATGGTCATTCCAGAAAAAGAGTTCCGAAATTGCTTTGAAGGGTGGACTAGGCACTGTCTTCACACTGTTCACTGAATTAAATACAAATGTTTCATCTTGTCTTCAAATGTCAAACCTCACCTTCTTTATAAAGTCCCATTAAGTCTTCCCTAATGATCCAGGTTGGTATCCATCCTTCCCAAAAAGACACCCACAGACAGTAGTACTATCTCTATTTGCAAAGAGTAAACAATACATGCTTATATACTGCAGAGGACTGTGCCCAGATACAGTAACCAGTTCAAGAATAAGTAAAATATGAGACCTGCCCTCAAGAAGGTTACAGGCTAATACAGGAGGCAGCAGTGCTCATGTGCCAAATCCAGCCTACTACCAGTTTTGGTAAATAAAATTTTTTTGGAACACCATCACTACCATTTGCTTATTTATTATCTATGGCTGTTTTCACTGTACAAACTCAGAGTTCAATAGTTGAGACAAAAACCTATGAACCGTAAAACATTTACTAAATGGCACTTTACAGAAAAGGATGGCCAACCCCTAGTCTAGTACAAAGTAAGGCACATACATAAATAACACTAATATAAAACAGAATAATGTAAGTGACCCAAGCAAAGAACAAACAGGCACCAGGTTAACAGATGTGAGTAAATTATTAGTCAATGATGGAGCCATGACTAGAATCCAGGTCTCAACTGAACCCAGTGCTATTACACCAGCAAAAGTGCAGAATAGTATTACATTACTAAATTGTATGCTCTCTGCATATCTGCTATCAAGAGAAGCCAATGAGAAGTTCAGAGAAAAAGATTCTATTCCAAATTCCCAAGAGTAATTTTATCATCCCTAGTGTCCACTTATCTTTTGTATGCTCCTACTGCCCAAATTCTTACTATTTCCTTTGAAAGAATATCCAGATGAGTAGGCACTTCAAATATATAAACACACAGATTTTTAAGACTCTTCATTCAACCACCCCACTTACAGAAATGGTCACCAAACTACATATTTATTTTTGATAGTTGTTGTAAATACTGTCTTAAATTTCAAATGGCCACAAAATAAAATTTTCTGCTAATCTGCTGCCTCCATATTACTTCTAGATCATATTCATTTCCACTATTTAGAACCACATTTCCAGAATATTTACAAGGTAAAACTATAGAGCAAGAACATTCAAAAGCCTGGTAAATATCTAAATAAGTATACACACAACTATATATTCCAAGTACTTTATTACTAGCAAAACGCCACTAAGCAAGGGCACTCAGACACCCATACATTATACTAATGTAATGTATTCCAATTTATGCCCCATAAATTTAAATACAAATATTGCTTTACGGTTACTATTCCCCCTTTCCTAATAATACAAAGATGGTGCAAGAACGACACTTCTATTACTTACAGTTCAGCAACTTCCTGTTCCTCCTCCCAGGCCTCCTTGTGTGTTAACTGACTGCTTCCAGTACTTTTACACGTCCAAATACGTTCACTGTACCTTTCCAAGCGGGCTTCATACTCTCTGTTAGCAGTCACTCAGGAAAACAATATTGAATCAACAGAGACAAATAATTCTTATCCATAAAATACTTATCATAGATAGAAAAAGACCTATAGTATTCTTTCTATGGTGCATAGCATGAGAAGACAAAATCAGTTTTGTTTTTTATTTATTTTTTTTATATGTGGGTGGTTCCCTGGCTGGGAATTGAACCCAGGCCACAGCATTGACAGCAGCGAAGTCTAGCCACTACACCACCAGGCAACTCCCAAAATCAGTTTTCAATTGCAAAATCCAAACAACATGATTAAGACTAAACTATGATTACAATGGTTTGTCATGCTTTACAAATAAAATATTAATATTTTAGTACAAACGTTTTCTTCAATTCACCCATTTCATTTCACAAGACTCACTCAGTACTAAAAATTCTTAAGAAAAAAATAAAGGCAAAATAAGACATAAGTCATAAGGAATAAGAATTTAAGGTATGTGGAATTGTTACACAATTCAGATGGTCAAGAAGTTTAAGAATCAGTTCCACAGTAAGATGAGATGACCAGACCAGTCTCACAGGCAGTTTGAAATAACCTTGTGTATCTGCTAATGATGCACTTACTAAAAGCCTTCCAGTCTACCTTAGAAACACCTGTTGATTCATTCTTAGGGTTTAAAAAATAAATTTCATAAAGTCCCAATAATAATTTTGATACAATATTTATCCAGTCTTTATGCTGTCTCCAATAATAACATATTCCCAAGTCATTTTACCAGTCACTGTTTGTAAGATGGAGGAAGAGAACATCATAAATTAGTGCCATATACATGGTAACTTTCCACAACATCCCAACTGGAATTCACTCTCAGCCAGTCACATTCAAATTCAAATGACAAGGAACTATTTTACTTTTTAACACAGAAACAGATCCTATGCAAGAAAATAAACTGACACAACAACTAGAGAATTAGCTGCCAATCTCTGTACTTTCCAAGTGACACTGTTTATTGGTTGCAATAAAAATATTTAAACAAGTCCCTCAGTAATATTATCTCACAACCAAACAAGAAATTCATTTTTGGGAGTTCCCTGGTGGTGTAGTGGCTAGGCTTTGGCGCTCTCAATGCCACGGCCTGGGTTCAATTCCCAGCCAGGGAGCTACCCGACCTCCCAAAAAAATAAATAAATAAATAAAATTTCATTTTTAATATATGGGATTCTTGGTTTTCCAAGGTTATGAACAGTGAAAGCAGAAACAGGGATAAATCCACTAGTAATCCAATATAGTTTCAGTCAACAGTAAAAGCACCTGATCTCACTATATCATTCTCCAGATCCACCAAAACCAGCAGTAAATCTATCTTCCTCACCAAGGTGGCAGTGCTAATATTTAAAGGATTAAACAAAACAGTAACAGTAAAAACCAAGAGTCAGATACGTAAGTTCAATCACTGAAAATTTGTAAAAATCTACAGAGTCCCCTTATCTGCAGTTTCACCTTCCAGCTTCAGTCATCCACAGTCAACTATGGTCTGAAAATATTAAATGGAAAATTCTAGAAACATACAATTCATAAGTTTTAAATTGTGCTCTATTCTGAGTAGTATGATGAAATCTCGTGTCATCCCACTCTGAATCATCCCTTTGTCCAGTATACCCAGGCTGCATATGCTACCCACCCACTAGTCACTCAGTACCCATTTCTGTTATTGGCCATTTCTGGTTATTAAAATGCTTGTGTTCAAGTAATCTTTACTTAATAATGTCCCCAAGGCACAAGAGTAGTGTTGCTGGCAATTTGGATATGCCAGAGAGAAGCTTCAAACTTCATCATAGGTATGTATGCATAGGAAAAAACCTACATAGAGTTCAGTACTGCTTATATTTCAGTATTTCAGAATTGTGTCAAGGCATCCACTGGGTGTCTTGGAACGAATCCCTTGCAGTTAAAGGCGCACTACTGTGTAGAGAGAAAAGGAAATAGCATGGCTTCCATTATCCTAACTAACAAGATGGATTTGTTCTCTATTTTTGTTTACCTGTTTGCACTGGGGGAGGGGAGGTAAAATAAAGAGAAAATATCAGTAAGTGGATTCATTTAAACATACAAAAAGCCTAACATTCTCTTATGTTTGCTCTTTAGCTACATTGAGGAAATTCCTAGAGTAATCAGGGGGAATGCAAATGACATTAGCAAATGTGTTTGTCCTGAAGAAATAACATTAAGCTTTTACTATTTTGTTAAAAGAATAATGTGCCCAGTTCATTCTCCTTGATCTAGACCAGTGGTTCTCAACCTTCCTAATGCTGCGACCCTCTAATACAGTTCCTCCTGTTGTGGTGACCCCCATAAAATGATTTTCGTTGCTACTTCATAAGTGTCATTTTGCTACTGTTATGAATCGTCATGTAAATATCTGATATGTGTTTTCCAATGGTCTTAGGCGACCCCTGTGAAAGGGTCGTTCGACCCCAAAGGGGTCGCGACCCACAGGTTGAGAACTGCTGTTCTAGACCCATAGTCAACAACATACAAAACTGCTAATACCTGGATGCCTCAATGAAACCTCAAATGCAACTTTTGCTAAACTAAATTCTTCGTACCTCTCTCCTCCCTCCCAAATTTGTTCCTTAACAGATATTCCCAATCTCACTGGATAGCCCTAGTGCCAAATCAGAAATCATCCTCACCTCCTCAGTCTCCTACATATTTCTCAATTCAGTCCTTTCTCCCCAGTAAGAGTCTTTTATCTAAATCCAGCCTCTGATCCTCATTTCTCCCCTAGTCATTAACGTTTTAAAACATTTTAATTGGCCTCACTGGTAATCTTCTTGTCTGGTCCTTTGTGCTTCCCACCTTAACATCATTTTTCTCATTCCTGTTTGTTTTTAATCCCATTTCTTCTTCTGATTACTTTTTTCTCATTTGTCCTCAGGCCCCCTGAAATGCATGTATGTTTGCACTGGGAAGCAATCCTCTGACTCACACAGCACTGAAAAAAAATCACTCTACCAATCAAGATTTGAAGTTTATTTTCTGTGATTTTTATTATTTTAAGAAAAAAGGAGAACCTTTTTTTTTTAAAACAATATACGAGAGCTGTTCAGAAAAAATCCAGCCATAAATGTTTCTATTTTTCATATTACATGGCTGGATACTTTCCAGACAGCCTCGTATATTTAAATGCCAACTATTTATTGACTGATTATGGTTTTTCAAACAATGAAAGTCCCTTCTACCTCATACATATCTTTCCTACTCTCCTTTGAAAATCACTGCATTCTCAAACTGGTACAACCACTATGGAGGACAGTAATTAAGAACAGTTACCATATGACCCAGCAATCCCACTTCTGGATATCTACCCCAAATTTGAAAACCTTAGTCTGCAAATATATATGCTCCCCAAAGTTCATCGCAGCACTATTCACAATGGACAAATCACGGAAGCAGCCAAAGTGTCCTTTGAAAGAACATTGGCTAAAGAAGCTGTGGTACATATACCCAATGGAATACTATTCAGCCATAAGAAAAGATGAAATATTGTGGTTATCTGAAGTATGGGAGGAGGGAGGTGGGACAGAAGGGATGGAGTCTCAAATATATGGTGATGGAAAAAGAAATGACTCCAGGTGATGAACACATAACACAACACATAAATGATGTACTGTAGAACTATATTCCTGGAACCTATGTAATTTTTACAAACCAATGTCACCCCAATAAAATTAACAACAAAAAAGTCATTCTCAGTCTGAGTGACTCTATCCACTTCCATAACTTCAATTACAATCTATATGCTAATAATTTCTATCACCACCTCAGTCTCATTTCTGAACGCCAGGCCCATATATGTACACACTACTAATATAGACATCTCCATTTGGATATCCATAGAAACTCAATGTAAACATTGACTGTCCAAACTATTCACTTTGTATCCCCCACTACTCCCAGTCAAAACAAAAAGAAATGAGTACTTGCTCCTTTTTTAGGGTTCTCTATATCAGACAATGACACCACTAACCAAGTGACAACCAAAACATCATTCTTGTCTCCTCCCCAACCAATCACCAAATTCTGTCCAATCCACCTAATTTCCTATTCTACTTCTCTCCACTGCAAGGACTATTGAATTTATTCAGACCATTACCTATTGCCCAGATTACTTAATGATCTTACTTCACCAAGTCCTAGCTGTTACTAGTCTCATAGCTGCAGATCCATTCTCAACACTTCAGCCAGTGATCTTCCTAACCTAAAAGCCTGCTTCTTTCCTGTTCACTTTTCAACAGCCTCCACTAAATTTAAGATAAAGTTCAAACTCTTCAACCTATCTCACAAGGACCCGTGTGATGCAACCCTTTTCTGTTATCTCTCAGCACTAAGCAACTCCATACCTATTCTTCACTCCAGTCAAATGAAACTTGTCAATTTTTTAAAAAATCAAGAATCTTTCAAACTCACAAACTCTTCAAAAACCATAGTCATCTATTCTTCGTCTACTAAATTTTAATCACTTAGATCTCAACTTAAAAGTAACTTTCCCAGGAACATTCCCAGAAACCCTGAAATATGGTAAATTGGATTATTTTTCCCAAATATTCACTTCCTTTCCCTAAGAGGATTCTACATCTCCACCCCCTGCCACTGGCTTTCAATGTCTCAGATGAAAAGACATCTCGCCCCCAATTGATTTTGGTCTTGGCCACATGACTTGCTTTGACCAACAGATGTAAGATGTGGTAGGTGCCACCTCCAGGAAGAAGCTTAAAAAGCCAACATGGTTCCTTCCAGCTGTTTATGCCACTAGAAGAGGACATTGTAGACTAAGACAGCTCCTTCAGCCTGGGCCATGGAATAAGAAAAATGTCTCTCCTTTTTTTCAACTATAATCACAAAGTAACTTTTAATTCCATGTTGCTCATGCTATGTTTCTATTAGACAGTGCTATAAACTAAGGTTTACATCTAAGAATGAATGCCTCTGACAATAACAAAATTTTAAATTAGCTAGTCATCAAAATTAGATTAATTTCAAAAGTCTAAAACTGAAATTCCTAATATTCTAAAAATACCCTACCGTTAACATTGGGTATTTTTAAATTTATGTAACTCTGTTCTGATTATTACTTTATGTTAAGAGAAAGCAAGAGAAAAAAAGTAAAAATGAAAAGAAGGAAAGCCCACTAAACAGATATTGAGTCAGTGCCTCTAAATCCTATTTCAGATGTTAGGTTACCAAAATAAGTCACTCACACTCAAAAACCACTCAGAGCAAATACCAATTGGGGTTTTTATGTTCCACCAACTGCTGTACATATAATTGCAGACAAAATGTCAAAGCAATTCTCCAAAGGTTGTATAAGCTGTAAATGATATTTTCAAATCCAGGACTATCTCATTATGCACCTACTTTTTCAGGAGTTCAAGAACTACCTACCTCCTTACCACAATATGGTGCTTCTGCTCTTTGTTCTCTTTAGCCTTTTGAGGATTGTTCCTTTCAATAAAGTGCTTGATAGCCTGAAAGGAAGTGGCCCAGGAAAGTTTGGAGGTTAAATAAGCAGAACTATAACCCTAAGACTTCTAAGTGAGATGACAAAGTCCCAAGTCAAGATTTGCTTTTATCCTATTTTCTCTCTTTCGACCAGTTTGTCATTAAGTTAAAAATAATTCTAATCTGGTACAATTTGTTACCTTTAAAGAAATTAAATTATAAAAATCAATGTAAAAGCTCAGTATTTCAAATGTCCATTGAAATCCTGATTTGCAACTACAACTGAACTCTGACTCTTAAAATGTGCTCTAGCCATGTTTTTCTAGCAAGTCGAGTTATTTTGGCCATTTTCTAACAGACCTTCCTAAAATTTCTCAAATATTGATGTCACAAAAGTTATAAACTAGTTGTTAGGCTTTAGAAACTAGAGTTAAAGCAGTGCAACAAAAATATTAATCTACAACAGGCTGCTTGTTGGTTCAGTTCCTCCTCAAAACCCATCTTGACTTACAGTGTACCAACCTATTGTCAAATAATCACATCAAGAACTGATTCTGATAAAGTGAATTTTTCCAACTAAGATCTAGTGTCTTGCCTGTAGTACTACCCATAGGTAGTAATGTAGCATAGATTCAAAGACACAGTACAATAAACACAATCATCAATAACATTAATATAACATCCGCTCATTAAATGTGTGTCCATCATTCACAACTATCACTGTAAGTTTAATGAAGATGTACAATGTCTTAAAAATATACCAACACTAACAGCTTTAAGCCCATAAAACATCAAAAATCTGCTACAGAACATACATGCAATCGAAAGGTAGGTATCAGGAGAAAATTAAAGTATCAAATCCTATTAAAAACATAATTGTAAATATAAATTAAGAACTAGAAATAACAATACTTCAAATGCAGCTGTTACCCAACCATACACTTATTCTCTTCTATAAAATCCCTAATATTCTAATAAAGAAATATGCCAACCTGCCAACCATACAATTGTTTAAAAAAACCATCCTTAAAGTGCTCTACCTGTAGAAATTCTCAACTGAATAAATCCCCCAGTATATAACACAATTTAAGAACTCCTTTGTTAAAAGGGTTCTAAATATTGGTATGGAAAGATGTTTATTAAATATATAGCACTTTAAAAGTTTCAGGTTGCAGTTTTCAAGTGTCATCACTAAAAAGAACTGCTCACATACATCATTATATTTCAATGATATGAAAAAGCTTGTGCTGCCAGTTCTAATTTAGCTAACAACAGCAATTTTTTACACAGTTCAGTACCTATTACAGACTTAAAACCTGTCTCTTCTGTCATGTTTCTTATACTCTATCAGAACCAGATCTGAAAAATTAACACGTGATTAATATTAGTGTGCACTACATCAACTGCTCAAAGGATGACATCTGAATGACATTTGAAAAGGATGTGGAAAATACTCAAGTAATTTTTTACTCCACCAATGTTTGGAATGTTATTTAAAATTTAAAAAATAAAAAAATAAAATAAATAAAATTTTTAAAAGGTAGGGCATCTTTAGAATAATGCTATATTTATTAGAGCTAGAGTACTTCTCCAAAGCAATCCAAAAGTTCTAACAGGAAGGAAAGGAACCAGATTACCACTCATACTCCTCGTTAAATGCACTTTACCTTATAATCACAAACTATCACAAAAGTGAATTAACATCATTAAAATGATGGAGTAGCATTCCATATTCTTTTTTTTACTTACTTTCAGGAATGAGGTGCAAAAAGTACAGGATTCTTCTATTCCTACCTCTCATCATTTACAAGTCAACCTGAATTCTCTGGGCCCACCTGGCAAAGCAGGCAGGAGAATCTTAACCATCTCCTAGACCCAATAAGCTCTAAGATACTACAGTTATATTTCAAGAGCATTCCTACAACACAGACTCACTTTTCAGGTCTCTTTGTATGTAAACCCAACATTCACAAACTGCACTCAAACAAGAATGAGGTTACCCTATAAAGCATTACATTAAAGGGAGGATCAAAGAGAAATTAAATTATATCGCTCACATGGGCACTTCCTTTTCTATACAGGAGCAAGCAAAAGCCAAAGAAATCAAGTCCAAAAGGAAAAAGGCTAAAATAACACATTAAATAAAACTAAATGCATTAACCTTCACTCTTGAAGCTTTCTGTATATTAAAGAAAGTTTGATTCAGAAATTCTTTTTACACTTAACCTTCACAAAGGGCTCAACAGGCACCCATAGAAAACGTTAAGTAGAAGTACAACTTTTAACCAAATGACTAAGCTTGTGCAAGAAACAATGATTAGGAGAGGATGCTTCGTATTTAAAACAGCCTCAAGATTCTAAAATAACAACATAAATACTTTTAAGTATATCTTGGTATATGTTTTTAATTTTACTTAAAAACAAATAACAATCTACATCATCGAAACTTCAAACCTGTGCATGTCCAGGGAAAGAAGGCATCAGCTCCTCCAAAGTAATTTTTTTTCCTTCCCTTTCCTCTAAGTCTGGATATTTATTCTTGGTTTTGTGCCTCACGGTCCTGTCAGTTCGCCACCAGCCTAAAGTCCACTCGGGAGGAGAAAAACACAAGTTCCCCCGCAGAGATCGGGGGAACACGCAGTCGAGACTCGTACAAGCCAGATCACGAGGCCACGCGGGTACAATTTCAACTTAAGTTGAAGGCTTAAAGGGGAAAAAAAAGGAAACCCCGCTCCCCGTGGTACTTAGGGCCTAAAGCCAACCCCGGGGGTAGGGGTGGGGGTGGAGGGTCGCTCCTCAACGGAGAGACCCGGAAACAAGTGCGGAGACGAGGAAAGGATGGAGAGCACCGGGCTCGGGAACGCTCTAAATGGGGCCAGCCCACACCCCCGCCTGCACCCCAACTCCAGAACCGCGGGCTCGGGCTCAGGGTGCAGGCCTGCCGTCGCCGGGCACGCTGACAGCTGCCACTGGCGTAGGGCTGCATGGCTCTCCACCACAGCGAACCCCCGGCCCAACCTGCCCCACCCCGCGGGCGGCCAAGCTGGCGCGGCTAGAAAAGGATACTCCCGGGTGCGGAAGGTCTCCTGAGTATGCGCGATGGTAAAGAGCGGTTCTTCTCCGGGAAGCGGCTTCACCAGCGGGAAGGGCTTGCGGCCCAGGAGCGGCGCCATCGCAGCAGCGGCGGCAGCAACAGGGATGGCAGCGGAGGCTGCTCCGCGAGCCTGCGGTGCAACACTAGGCCCCGCGGCCCGGACCGAGCGTCTGGCTCCTGGGGGTGGGGTGGGGGAGGGGAGGGGTGAGAGGGCGGCGCGAACTCGGCTCCCTCACTGCTGGTGCGGCCGCGCGATGACCATAGAACGGGACGCAAGGACGCAGAACTCCCACGCACACAGCTGCGCCGCCCAGCAGCCTCCGGCCAACCTTCGCTACCGGTCCCTGCGTTCGGCAGTCACGACTCCTCCTCAGCTGCACGGGAGGAAATTATTGAAAAATGGCGGGAGATTCCCCTCCTCCCCCCAGCCCGGCCACTGCACACACTAACTTGCTCCCTTGTGGCGCCGGTGC